>CM076577.1:797314175-797651828 GCA_034641835.2 Pinus albicaulis
TTAGAAAGTTTTTGAAAATTTTGGTTTTCCCATTTCATTTTTTAGGGCCAAGGCACGAGCGCCCATGGCATTATTTTCCTCGAAGAAATCCATTGGAGAAAAACTTGGCATTTTTGGGTTCATCTTTCCAATTATCACACTCCACCAAGTTTTAGATCATTGGAGCGATTTTGGTCCTCCAAAAGGGTAAAAAACACCTGAAATTTCACCTTTCTGCCATGTTTTCAGGGATGGCGCTGTGCCTTTACCAGCCTTGGTGATTTTAATTTTTGTATATGAAAAGGAATTCCAATTGTAAAACCAAAATTACTTTTGGAAAGTAGACTCAACAGGCTTTCCAACGAGCCATCACGGAGCCCATTCCGACATCGTGAAGGCCTCCACACTTCAGCTGCAAGGTGACCCATTTTTCTAGTGCACGCGCTGCCCCCTTGGACCTCTGTGCTGCGCTTTTGCAAAAAAAGTCAACAAAACACATTGGAAGATATTTTTTGGGATTTTTGAGGTAAATTAATCCAGATTTGGTTGAGGAGTTATGTTTGAGTTATCTTTCATTTATTGTAATAGATATTATGTGCCTTGGGCCTTGCATGGCCTCTTTGGACATAAATGACATTTATGGTGTATTTATGGTTTCCAAAACCCTAATTAGGGTTTTTTCCCTAATTTTCTAGATAAATAGAGCATGGAGGTCTTATTGTATTTTGTTGGCTCTTTTTTGGTTTTCCACTTGTTGAACTGAGCATGGGCTCTGAGTTGTAAAGCGTTTTTGGCCTTGGAGCCTTGTAATCCTTTCGGACTGAATGATAATGGAGCCAAGCACTTTGCAGGATTCATGAACATGGAAAATGGTGATGTCTTTCTTGTTTTTTTATCATTTTCTTATGTTTTACATTTTTTTTCATCCTTATCTTTTATTTGAACAGAAGTTTTAGCTTAAGTTATGTTGTCAAAAGTTCATTAAGTATGTCTGCTTCTCTTTCTTTCATGTTTTCCTCTCCTAAGTTAGTTTAGAGAATTCTCAGTTGTTCTCTAAACCCACTCTGATTTTTTATCTCATGAATGATTCAATGGAGTCAGTGTCAAAGAGGTTTTATGGTTAGCCCTACCCTTTTCCATCACTTTAAACATTGTTTTTTGAGGACTTTACTTCAAAGTATTTCTAATTAGGTTTAGCTAAAGAGGTTTATGCTTTTCCACGCCCTTTTGCTCATCTTAAATAGTTGCTTTGAATTTTTTATATAGTTTTATTAATGAAGTTAGGAGTTCCCTCTTCTTTGATCTATGCTACATGTCATCTTGCATTTTTTCTTTTTCTGAAGGTAGATTAGCTAGAGAGGTTAGGAGTTCCATGCTCTCTAGGGTTTAATTGATTGTTGCCTTGATGTTTGCCTGCTAGGGTTAGGTCAAAGAAATATGGTATGTCTTGCCTTTGGTTTTGTTTTCATGCATAGTATTCTTAGAGGCCTTTCTTGTTGTAGTATTTGAAAAAGGATTCTTAACTACTATTTTAACCTACTTTGTTCACAATTTTATGTTCACTCCACTCACCTCAACCTTGAAGATCAATTTAGACCTGTTAACTTTCCCTCCGAAGCATCCTTGACCTTTTTTTGTACCTTTCTAGACCTATTGTAGACTCCATAGCCTAATGGTCTAAACCTCTCCTACTCTATCTATTTTCCTTGACTTCTTACCCAACCAATGAAAACAAAACAAAAAACCCTAAACCTAATAACTAGCCTAAAATCAAAACCTTAAGGCTATCAAGTTACATCATTTGCACAAGCATAGAGAGAGCCCTCTCTGAGTCCAGGAAGGCTAGGTCCTAGGACTCCATAGACTATTTTGATGTTACCCATACATCCTTTTGGTCATTTCCAATCTGCAAACTACGGGGACATAACATGTGCATCGGATCACATCAAAGGAAGATTAATATAGCTAGCATTCACGGTCGCGCAAGATAGTTGATATTGTTTGTATGTTTGAGAAGGAACTACGACGAGATTCGGGACATAACTCATCTTCCTAATTCACCTAGTATATGAGGTTGAATTAGTTGGGGTGGTTTCTTGTCATTGGATGTTCTTCTTAGAGAGATACATGAAGAAATTGAAAGGTTTTTTTCAACAAAGGGAAAAACCCGAGGGGTCTATGGCATAGGGGTATATATCATATGAGTATTTATATTATGCCAGTGAGTACATCAAGTAGATCGACAACACACTAGGTGCAATGATTTGGGATGACGAAAGGGATGAAGACAAAAGAGAAGGGGAGCTTCTCTAAACAAATGGAAATAGGAGCACGAAAAAAGAGTAAGTGGCTTGTCATTTTTCAAATTTCTACATAGTAACTATTCACACAGAACTTCATATTAATGCATATTTTGATCTCATACATACTATATATGTTGGCTTTATTTCATCAACAAATTCGTAAATTGAAGTCATCAACAAATTTGTTCTTTACAATATGGAAGCGACACAATCGTGGGTCGCATTGTACAAGAAAAAGAGGAGGAAATGGGATAGTGAAAAGAAATAATTCAAATAACTTAATGGTAAAAGAATTCCTTATCTTGATCATTTAAAAGAAAAAAAACCATTGACATGCTCTAACAGTTGGGTTGCTGATAAAATCAGAGAGAAATACAGTGCATCTGGTCGTTACCTGCATGTTGGAGACAATGTGCTAAACATAGGGGTTGGGTGCAACAACTCGGTAATAATATATTTTTGTACATTTAACTTCACATCTTGCATAACTGAATTACTTTAACATATATATATATATATGTATATATATATATATATATATATATATATATATGTATATATACATATATATATATATATATACATATATATATATACATATATATGTATATATATGTATATATATATATGTATATATATATATATATATATATATATATATATATATATATATATATATATATATATAAGTATATATATATATATATATATGTATATATATATATATATATATATATATATATATGTATGTATATATATATCTATATATATATATATATATATATATATATATATATATATATATATATATATATATATATATATATATATATATTTATGTTACAATTTAAAGGTGCAGTATGAAGTTAAAAATGTACAAAAACATATTAAAAATATATATATACACATTACATTTTAATAATTTTTGAGTTATTATACACATGACACTATGATTTTTTTTAATTTTTTATAAGTGCATTTGTTCCCATCTATGTGGGCATATGGACATCATTTTCTCACATAGGATGTCGATGATGGATGCATGACACAAGAATGTGGAGTGGAAGTCAAGTTTGACCAATCTAATATTGCTAGCCACCGTGATCAAAACATAATGAATGGGACGCTAGGTTACATTGGAAAGATACAAGAGACCATTCAAGTGGACTTCTCTTCATTCCAATGTGTTATTTTTAGGTGCAAGTCGTGGGACACCTTTAATTGGAATAATGTAAAGGAAGATCGCAATAGTGGGATGATATCTATAAATATAGAAATATGTGGCATGAATCTAGGGAGCCTTATGTTTTCCCAAAATGCTGCAACCAGGTGTTTTTTTACCCAGATATGTTGGATAGGGATTGGTGGCTCGTATTAAGACACGACCCTAGATCAAAACATATTTTTGAGAACAAAAGTGTTATCATGCCAAGCGAGGAAGATAATCATGGTGATGAAAATGAAGAGTAATATGTACTTGTGTTAGTTCGTCATTTATACTATTGTTGTGCGTTTTTTTTTCTTCTTTATTTCGCTGATTATATTGGTTTTTTATTCATCTTGTTGGAATTTTATATAATTGGTAAGATTCACAAATTTTTTTACACTTTTTTTGCAGTGGAAACATTTTTAAACTTAAAACTAAGTATTTCCAATTGTGTACAAAGTCTATGATAATAAGGATTCAAGGCCACAATCCTTCTCAAATAGGAAAATGAGAAGAATATAACCAAAATGAGAAAATAGTGAATTTAGAAACAACATTGAAGATTTATTCTCGATTTAGATACTTATTGGTTTATTAATCGGTTCACATGTGTTTTCTTCTTATTTAATTCAAAATCAATATAAATCATGTAGTGATAACTCTATGAGTACTTTAACAATGAAAAAATTGTGTATTAATATGTAAGTTTAAATTCTTGGCATGAGAGGTAAAGTCATGTTTACTATATTTAAATTTGAATTCTAGCAACATTATGTAAACTAAAAGGAGGTCTTATGCATGTATAAAATGTTGATTACATATTTTTATGGACCATAAGAGAAATAAATAGGCTTACATGGATGCATGAGAGGTTTTATTTTTTTCATCATGGATAATGGAACAATTTTGACTTTTATTTTCAATGGTAATTATAAATAAAAGTTGAATTAATAAATATTGTATGGCTAAGAATTAAATGACAAAAAATGTAATGGCGATTAAGAGGCATTTGTTTGACTTTCTAATAGAATTGGTTAAGATGCATTTTTCTTTCATGTTTAGAGTATGTAAAATAAATATCTATTTTTATGTATTTATAAATAAAATATTTAAAATAGACATGTCTTTATCACAATGAACACGATGTAATATTAGCAAGGAGAAATGTGAAAACATGAATTTTAGTGACAATCTTGTGATAAGTATGTGGAAAAAATAATATTTCTTGAGTTGTTCATTAAGAAATGGTCAAATATATTATTTTTCAAAAGTTTAATTCTAATATGGTATGATTTTTGTACTATTTAACTCATATTTATTATTAAAAAAAGTTCAATTTAAACAAGTAAAATAGTATATAAAGAACCAAAATAGCACCAATATGTTATATCTTTATTTGTAGAAAAAGTTCACTTGTCTCTTTAAGGGAGAACTTCCAATAGGCAAATCCCCAATTACAAGTAACTTCACAAGCCTTATTTTACATTTTTTTATCCTCATCTTTAGAGAGAGAAATTTCTAATTTAAATTGGTAAGAGTGTCTATAAATATTAAATTTATATTGCTTGAAAATATCATAACTTTAGTGATAAATTAAATATTATTAAAATGGAGTCTTTTAAGTTATATTAAATCCAAATTAATTATAAAAAAATATGCCTTAAGTTTTTTTAAATTTAACAATAGATTGAATTTTATAAATCAATATAGATCCATATTAACAATGGATCTAAAAAGAGTCGGGATGGATTGAATCTCCTTATATGAAAATCTCTTTTTGGAATGTA
This sequence comes from Pinus albicaulis, assembly GCA_034641835.2. Taxonomy (NCBI): domain Eukaryota; kingdom Viridiplantae; phylum Streptophyta; class Pinopsida; order Pinales; family Pinaceae; genus Pinus; species Pinus albicaulis. The sequence goes on from CM076577.1 coordinate 797,319,452, forward strand.
AAACTTGAAAAAATATGTACATGTAAAAAGATTTAATCTCTTTTAGTGATTGATAAATCTGTTGTTAAAATGGATCTATAGTGTTGGTTTTCTACCTCTATATATAGATTGACCATAATGTAATTTTTCATTGGTTAAATTGTTTTTTGAATAATTTATTATTATTATTGTTTTATATTAAAAAATGAATGAGTTACACATTTTTGTCTTATTAAGAATTAACTAAATGATTTTACCTTTAATTATTGTATCCTTATGAGTATGGAAATATTTTACTAATTAGGTTATAATGAATATGAATGAACTATCTATGCAATAGAAAAATATTTATCATAATTTTACAATCATTGTTTCAACCATACTAAGTTTTATAATTTATAAAATATCTTTGCATTTTTTTAAAGTTGTTTTTCATGCAATTTCATATATATAATTTTGATATAAGTTCACCAATACGTAATCTATAATAATTACTATTTATAAAAATAAACATCATGATTCTAACCATCTAACAAACATAAACATCATCTAAAATACACATTCAAATTCACTAACATCGTCTAAATATATATACCTCTAGCACATATAAACCTCATTAGCTAGCTCACAAATCTAATAATCAAGCAGGGCTTCACCATCGTGATCACATTTAACAAAACACAAAAATTGTAATCTAACATCATCACCACACACATCCTCGAATCAATATACATCTCATGTCAAATAATTTTTATCACAAACATATATATCTGCAAGCACATTAAATGAACATATCTAACATGACCTAACAATATACACATCAACTCCAACATATAAATTAAGTACAAAAACATGAACAAAAAAAATGCACCATATGTGTGTGTGTGTGTAAACAAGTGAAAAAACTGCATCAAGTCAAATAAATGTTATCGAATATATGATACAACAGACATAGTAGCGGCAACCTGGTCTGTGGGAGCCTATTCTATTGCTTGGTTAAGTACTGCATCAACAAACATAATAGTGGAAACCTAGTTTGCAGCATAATACTATGGATGGTCAAGTACTGCCTCAATTGTCAAACTCTGAGGTGGAGGAGGAGGTGGCTAGTCCGCTCTCTCATAATAAGCATGAGGCACATCCTCTAGCTCTGGAATATGATCATCAAGCGAATGAAAAGGAGGCTTAATTCTAATAGGATCATAAAAACCCTGACCATAATCCAATGGGATAGTTCTACAATAATCATGATCACCACCCTCATCATCATGATCTGACAGGGTATCACTGTGAGAAGGCTCATCTGACATATTTGCCATTATGTTCCATGCATCCCTCTTCATTGCCATTAGATGATAACTATGATGATATGATGCATAAGAGTCATCATCTCATGTAGACATTCCCTCATGAAATCCACAAACCTAGGATCCGCGTAGATGTCTCGAGACCCCACAGGGTGCACTCCCTCTTCAACCAAAACTCTATACAATTTGTTGCAATAGTCCATCCTAAATCTCAGACGAGCCCTAAGGGCCCATATTCCCATGCCCCCTGAGGATGTGCCTCACCCTCTTAGGCCTCGCCCATCTCCTCATCTTCTCCCTCCGGTGGGGGAGGAGGCATGTCCCCAAGGAATGTGTCTACGTCTACAAAATTTATAGTACACAACAATAATTAGACAATTTCATTAAACAAATTAATAAAATAATTTAAATAACTTTCTAGAATAAATTTTATTCTAATTAATTAAAATAGTAAAATGAAGTTGGATTAATTTAAATAAAACACTAATATTACCTATATCATCTATAGGATCATCTCGTGTGAATATGATGTTGGTACATTATCTCCAATCAATACCCACGTACGGAAATGACATCAAGATAAATGTGTGTTTATACTCATAGGTCAGTAGCGCCAATGCCTAGGCAGAAATCTTGGTTCGATACTCTGGCAGGCCCCTCTTGGGCATCATCTGGCCCCATATGCGCATTTTCACATCATTCATTGGCCTAGGAGCGTGACGATCAAATGTAGGCATCATCTCTACAATCCTATAATAATAATAATAAAAACTCTAAAGTGAAATGGAATCTCGTCCTCCCATGTATCATCACATGAAATCTATCTAAAGTCGTACAAAACTGCCTCAAAAAAATGGAACACCATCTAACACATCATAATTCCTGAATCCAAGAATCGACATGACACAAAAGATGAAAAATAATGCATCGCCCATCATTATTATAGTGTGCAATGGTGGTCACTAATAATGAGAGGCACCTAACCTCCTGTAAAACAAAAGAAGCAATTTGTAGTTGTCCACCATGCACCTGAAAATATGTTGGATAGACTACATGAGCCCCAAGATATCTCTAAGAGTAGACAAGTTGACTATCTATTGCAACCCTATGGGGGACATCAGGGAACTAGGGAAAATCCTCCCCTCCTTGATACGCTAGTGATAAAACATATGTCCTCCTCATAGGACCTATACCACGTCTTAGGACCATCATCGAAAACCTACTCCTGGGCACTCCACTGGCGAATCATATGTGCCAACAAGATAGAGTGTGCCTTCACGAATGTGGCCTCCTCATAGCACTTCCCATATATAGTGTGTACATATGTATGATGCACTAGTTTTGGTTCACATATATACATTTTCATCATGGTGCATCTCAAACTTATGCATCAGTGTGCACATATAACCTTTTCGCACCGGTACAGAACGTTCAAGTTATCGAATGCACGGAGATTTATTTTTTAATATTATGTGTGCGGTGCATTTGGTAAATATAAATGAACTAGGTGTAACCTAAAAATGTATACACCCACATACAATTAATAGCTTTTCCCGATGCATTTTCATTTATTAAATACACCACAAAAATAGCGGTGTGTTAGGTTCATGCACCAAACTGCAGTGCACCTTGAAAATTTACAGGGCGCACTGCCATTGGGGCGAGCTGAAGTTTTCAAACACAACACACAAGATTTTTTTTCAAAAAAAATGTATTTTTCGACCTATTTTGCAATTATAATATGTTAAAAAGTCAAATTAGAGAGAAACATATACATTTCCTAGACATTTGGTCGCCGAGGAGGTATTGTTGACACGTAATTGAGAAAAAAAAATTTCACCATTGTTTGAGAAAATTGGAAAGTCACGCACTGAGAACAATATGGAACGATAGTGAGAAAGAGAAGCACTAATGTTAGGGCGCTTACATGAGGCAAGAGTGGTTTCGGTTCTTCAGAGCTTTACGGAGCTATAGATGCTAAAAATGATATTTACGGTCGATATTTTGTTTTTATTTAACCCTCTTTTGGTGCATTATTATAACTGCATTTGTGCGTCAAATATCTAAGAGCATCATTTTTTTTAATTAAAAACCCTTCAGTGATTCTCTTGTTAAGACGCACTAGGGCGTTCGAATACATGTATCGCACTGTTGCTTTGTTGGACTATAGCATTGCATTTTTTAAAAATTAAAAACCGCCTAATGATGCTCTTTTGAAGACGCACTAAGGCGTTTTAACACATGAACAACATTGGTGCTTTGTAATAAGATAGCACCACTTTTTTTTTAATTAATAACCCTATAGTGATTCTCTTCTTAAGACGCACTGGGGCATTTTAAATAATTGACAACAACATTGCTCCATGGTAATATAGCACCGCATTTTAAAAACTCCGTAGAGGTGCTCTTTATAAGACATACTGGGGTGTTTTAATACAGAAGTAGCATTGGTGCTTCTTTGGAATATAGCACCACATTTAAAAAAAAAAAAAAAAAACTATAGCGGTGTTCCTTCTAAGTATGCACTGGGGATTTTTACTACACAAAGGGCACCAGTGCTACAAGTGGATATAGCACCAAAAAAATTTAAAATGTAACCTTTATCCAGTGTTATCGATTATTCAAGCACTAGTGCATGGTATATTGTAAATGCACCGGGGAAATATAGTTCTATTTTAGCAGTAGTTCGTCATCACAATATAACACGTGACTGGGAGAAATGAATTTTATGACCAATTTTTTTGTAATTTTAACCATTTTCCAGTGCTATCGAGTAGTATACGCACCGATGCTCTTTGTTATTTAGCACACCATTTTTATTTATTAAAAAATAAAAAATAAAATAAATAAAACTGCCACCAGTGCCTTGTGTTGTATTCGACATTAGTGCTTATATATATACTAAAGCACTAGTGTGTTTTTTAATTGTAGATGCATCGTCAAAAAAAAATCTACTAAAACATCTGGCCACCCACCTATGTTACAAACAACTCTTCGAGCTATTTTTATAGGGGTTTTCACAAAACCCTCCACTAGAAGGTCTTTTCCTTGTAATGTTTTCAGGCTTAGATTTTTTGCAGTTTATTCATCAATAGATTATGCAAGTGCATGACCAATAGATTGATGGAATACCGTGAATCTCCTCACTCCTATTCCATACAAATCAATATATGTTTGTTCTTGATCAATAATCTTTCTTTTATGAACTCTTACTTTTTGAATTCTCAATTTTTTGTTTCCCTTGTCATATTTTTCATTTTGCAATGTGACAGGACGTTCATCGAAAATAATGACTTCTTATGCAATCTTCTACATTATTTTTTTATTTTTTTCTAAACAATAAATAACCCAATCAGGTGGTATACCATTTTCATTTTCCACGTCTATAACTTGTTCAACGCCTTCTCTATTTGTGGGAATTTTGGATTTGGTTGTTTGAACCATATGCGCTTTGTGTGGATTGAATCTCCAAAGAGTCTCTTTTTCATCTCTACGAGTTGATAGCTCACCATGAACCAATTTTATAGTGGAAAAAAAAAAAAATATTCGTAGACTGGAGGATGAGGTCGCACCAGTACTGGGTGTGGAAGGTGGAGAATGTTGTGTAGGATTTATGCCTCTTTTCTTGTATTTTTATTCCTTGTTAAAGTTGGTTTCTTGAGAAATTTTTTCAGTACCCATAACCATTTTTTTCCTTTTGGTTCTTTGTAAGTCTTATAGATGATCTTTTGTGAAAACATATTTTAAATTAGACAAAGATAAACAAACTATTTTCTTGGACAATATGAGATACGGAAATTGCATTGGTTCTTTGTTCGGATGCAATTTAGGTTAATAAGGTAAGTTTTCAAAGACATGGCATCATAATGAATCTATTATTTCTTAACAAATTGACTAACTATAAAGAAAATTTATTGAAAATCATATTACTTAGTCGATTATACAATTTGTTTTGTATCACCAAGAAATAAAATAGAGAATGGATTTTGGAACATTTGTTGTAGTTCCTGTGTTCATCGGGCAAGAAAAGAACCAATAGAAATCCTTAAATACTATGTAAATGAAGAAATATCTTGGAGAGAAATATGGAAAAGAACTTGAGCGGTTCAGAAAATCTATTGCTGAATAATGTTGACTCCCCACAGTTGTGAGCTTAGGAAAGTATTTTCTTCACACAATTATAAGTACTTTTTCTCTACAACATTCACCAATTTTATAATGAAAAGGTCGTTGTTTCTTTTATTTTCTGTTAATAGATTCAAATATCGTTGATATGCAAAGGCCAATGAAATTTCTCATCTATATTAGCAAATTAGTTAATTCTATGAGTGCAAATAGCTTTTTTCGTTTCTCTAATACCTATTTTCGCTCCCAATCCCGCTTAACATCACAATTCTCTGCTCCAATCCTAATCACCAGTTGTTACTATTTCTCATGTGGAAATTATTGCATATGAAACTCTAAATAAATAGCAATTGAAGATATCAAATCTAACGTTTACAGGAAATCATGGAAATAAATATCGATATTCCAAAACCAACTTATCCACTTCCTCCACCTTTTTCTCTTGTTCTTATATCATTGAAATACATGTCATTAGAGACATAAGTTTACAATATAAAATAAGTATGAATTATTTGTGATTATGACACTTAGCTAAGAAACTCTCAACAATAACAGTAAATAGAAAATTGTGCGAGGAAAAAAGTAAATAAATATTATGCGCATATGTGCTCAACTACCTCTATCATGAATTCATTTGGTGGTTGAGATGGTACCCACCACTATGTAGATGTCGATTTTTTTTATTTGATATTGGAGTGTGTAAATGGTTGAACCAAATTTTATTTAAAAATAACTTGACACGTGATTTTGAAGACCATGGTACAAAGCTAACTGTCACAATGTGTTCCAGCTGGCCGTGTACACATTGCCCCATTATTTCTGACAAAAAAAATTCCAAATAATGCTACCAATCATGAATTAATATTTTATTCCAATAGTTCTATATTCAATTTGATTGTGTATTTGTCGAAAATCAAAGAATTTTCAAACATGCTTCGCATTTGTCACTTTTCTTCTTCAAATATTAACGTTATTCTTCTCATCTGTTGTAAGGTTCACATCTTATCTATATGTTCTCGATTACTGGAACTCCCCGTGGATAAAAGCAAGTGAGTTAATCATATGAGTGCATATAATTTTTGTCGTTTAACTATAAATTTCTTGATATGCTATGTAATCAGTAATTGTTACTATTTAGCATGTGAGATATGTTACAGAGAACACACTCAATAAATAACAATTGAAAATACCAAAGTGGACATTTACGGGAAGTACTGGAAATAAATCTCGAAAGTCCTAAATTATCTCGTTCTTTTATTTCAAACCACTACTACTTTAATATTGTCGATATATGTGTACTAAGTAGCAGACATTTACAAACCAAAATAAATATGAATTCACTTTCATCATAACTATTGTTGTAAAGGTTGTCAATACAACAACACATAAATATTGTGTGTAGATGTAATCAACTGGCTCTAGCACAAAATGATTCCATAGTTGTGTTAATGTTCTATACATGGCGTCACCTCATGTTCTCGCAATTGTCTTTGACATATACTCGACGTAAGCTGCACAATGGACTGATTATGCCAAGATTAGCCGAAAAAATGCCAAAACAATTTACATTTAATTTTTTATGTTAAGTGCAGAGTGCTCTGCACATTATTGCTTTGTTTACAACTACTAATAATTACACAATGTGTTATATTAAATTATAATATGCACTTGAACAATGTATTGATTATGTATCGATCAGGTACTACTTTCACTATCACATCCCTTGTATTATGTCTATACATATTTAAAAAGCATATTTAGATTTAGAGACAATGTATCTTTTGCTAGTCATAGAAGTAAGCCTTAATTAATTTTCTAATAAAATTTTATGTGTTTTGTCAAAAATTGATTAAGTTTATTTGACATTTGGCATGTGTAAAAAAATCATTAAAATTTATACCTTGCAGACATGCAGAGAGAGAAATAAAAATCAAACTACCACGACATTGATTTGAGCCGTCAGGAAATGTGTGCGAAGATGTGAAAAGCACGATGTAAAGATTCTTCCAAACATAATCCTTTTCCATGCAATAATTATTTTAGACACTAAAAATTCTTTACCTTTCACATCAAAATAGTAATTCGTTCGGTGTGAACGAATGTCCATTGAATCATTGTTTTGCAATGTTATTGTATAACATAATTGCCATCCTACATTGGTTTTCAATCTATGTAGCAATAAGCCTGTATTGGATTTTGATGTATATATCAATAATTAGTGTTACATTTTCATTGTACGTAACATGGCAGTGAGAAAGAAGCTTTCTTTGTGTGGAGTACGGAACAAGCATGATGAACTCTTCCTTCACATTTTCACACTCCATACAATGAAATTAACTAGATTAAAAACAAATCATTTAAATACTTAACATTACCTGTATTTTAAAATATTAAAATATATAACTACAATATTTTGATAATTAAAATAATAAAACTTACCCTACATTATTTGTTTTCATCGATTTTTTTATTGACTAATGCAAGAACCTACAGTGACAGATACTAAGTGTGTTGCAAATGGTTAATTTGAGTAAATATTTTACACAATTGTCTTTGATTATGGACCAGACCGCCTAGAGTTTGTTGCCGGTTAGAACATGAAATTTATTATTACATTTGTTTATGAAATGATCAATATGTTAAATAACACATGTGAAAAACCAAGGAATATATGAACTAAAATTTATCAAACAAAGATATGTGCAAAATTGAAGAAAATATGCCAACTACACATATTGCATCTGTAAACAGGGAAAATGTAAGTTTGATTAACCATTATCGACTTGCATAAAAATGTTGTATGGGACAAAAATGTGTGGAAAAAAAACTGTGAAGGGCTTAATGTCTATGGAAAATGCAAAACTTGTGTGTATCTACAACAATCTTTGGAAAAAATAGATGTATCGAAAATTTCTACAATGATGGAAATGTATACGAACATGCAAAACTTTTTGGTGCCAATATTCAAACTTGACCCTTGATACAAAGCAAGTGTGTAGATGCAGAATTTCACACAACCAGAAAAGCTCTGCATAAAATATATTCGACCACTCATCTCCACACAATGAAAACGTTCACTTCCCTTCCGCAATCCACACTTTCCACTCACCCTTTCTCTTTCCTCTACATTTTTCTTCTCTCCTATCTCCATATTCAGCATAATGGGAGCTTCCTTAAGACATATACAGAGGGATAATCCAGAAAAATTAATTGATATATACTATTGGTTAGTATTTTCTCAATATCAGTTTTTTTTATTCTGTAGAATGAAATACTAAGACATATTATTGGACGACTACATTTGCGGAGGTGCAACGGGTAAAGATGAGTGCAAAGGTGTGGAAAATGCTTATAGAACATTAACATTGAAATTATTCTATTATAGATAATGCTACTGCTCAGTAAATCCTTTGAATCTACCTTGGCACTTCATGCAATGAAATCATTAATACTAGTAACTATTTCAATTTCTTACCATTAATGATTGCTTCGTTTGACATGCTTTAGAAATAATATCAATATAATATTTTATTACTATAATCCTAAATCTCATTCTCTTTTGGTTAATTAAATCTCTCCTTCCAATAAATATAAGTATTTTTGGCATTTATTTAGTGAACCAACACATATTCAGGACATGTACTATGTTAAATTATTTTTTTATCGGCCATTTTTTTGCTACCAAATTAGAGTAAACAAACTTTGTTATTGGAATTCGTTGAATACTAAATGCATTAGTGATTTCACATTTGTAAATAGAACTCATATTATCCAATATTAAATGAAATTTGTTTTCAATTTGTGTGAGAAAGAAGTGGTGTGCGGTAAAACAGATATGCAAGCCATACTATGAATAAGTCAATTAAGTAGAAGTTTCTGACATGAAAATTTTGGTTTATGTGTGCATCGGATGTCGAATAAGTATATAATATTAAATGTATTAGCTAAAGTCTATGCAAAAGTAAACAATGTATACAGGTAAAAGCATAAAGCATATCCTCAAAAACTTTTGCAAAAAACATCATTTCAGAGAACTTCGCAAAATCAGTAAACAGATTCAGAATTAGAACAAAGTGATCATTGTTTGTACTTGAAAATTATTTATCAATAATGAAGAACACAATGAATATCCTTGAAATATTTTGCAGAAACATCATTTCAAATCATTTCACAAAATTGGTAAACAAATTCAAAATTAGAACAAAGTGATCATTGTTTGTGCTTAAAAGTATTTAACAATAACAAAAACAATTATAGTAACAAGAATTGTATCCAGATTCAAATACCACTTACCATAGCCATCATTAAAAATAAACATCAAAGATATACTAGATTTCTGACAACCAATATTGTTCTCTGAATTTAGGCTTTTGTGATTCATATTGTTTTATTCCTCTTCCACGGTTTGTCTTTCTTCCATGGTGGCCCCCTCGTTGGATATTTCTATTCCTTTCAATGTTATGAACCTGAGTTATCTCTCCTCTATCATATCTAAATCTCACTTCATTTATTATCCCCATTTTAATTATATTCCCTCGATGTGTGTTCATATTTCATCCCTTACTAATAAATTAACACCCTATCTTAATAAAAGGGTGGCTAATCTCTCTAAGTTCTCTTTTGAACCCTCGGTTTATAGTATCTTGGAGAAAGGTTTAAGGTTTTCCCTTGCTCCAAGAAAAATCCTGGTGGAGAATATTATTTGTAATGTTGAGTATGGAATTAGGGGGTTATCGGATAACATCAAAGATGTCATTAGGCAGGATTTTGTGGTTATCTTTAGAAAGGTTAAGCCCCCTAAGAACAACATCAACAGGCATGAATTTGAAGTCGTTAAGGCTTTGAAAAGTAACTCTAATGTTGTTATTCTCAAATATGACAAGGGTGGGGCAAGGGTTATCTTAGATAGAGATTATTAATGCAACAAAATGTTGGATCACCTCCATAACAGTGGGAGCTACAAGAAGCTGAGTAATAACCCCTTAAAAAAATTATCAATTTGTGTCTTTGGCTATAAAATCTAGAAACTCAGTGAGCTCCATTATCCATAAGCTTATTAAGAGAAACCCTCTTACTCGTATGATCTATGGGCTTCCAAAGATCCATAAAAAGGGTGCCCCCTTAGACCCATTATTAATACAATAAGTTGGCCAACGTATCTTCTAGCCAAATATTTGGCTCAGAAGATCAAACCCCTTGTTGGCCATACAAAATCCTTTATTAAGGATTCTACTTCTTATATCAATGAGTTAAAGGGTATTAAGCTTGATCCCAAGATATTCTTGTTAGTTTTGAAGTTGTCTCCCTTTACATCGATATCCCCATCAATGAGGCTATTGAGGTAATTAATCACATTACTGATCTGGATACAGCCAAGTTAGTTGATATTTGCCTTACCTCAACCTTTTTCAGTTTCAAAGGTGAATTCTATGAACATACTTGTGGAGTTTCCATGGGTTCTCCACTCTCCCCTATTATGGCTAATTTTTACTTGGAAGACTTTGAATCCAAGGCATTGGATTTTGCTCAATTCCGACCTAAACTTTGGAAGAGGTTCATTGATGATACCTGTGTCATCTTGCCTCATGGTCAAGAGAAGTTGTATCAAATTTTTCAACATCTTAACAATCAATCTAACTCCATCAAGTTTATTATGGAAACAGAATCCAATGGTAGCCATCCTTTCCTTGATGTTTTTATCTCTAAAAAATATTATCGTTCTTTCTCTCACTAGGTCTTTCGTAGGAAGACTCACACAGAGCAATATCTGCATGTCAAGTCCCATCATTATCCTACTAAAAAATTAGGAGTTATCAACACTTTGGAAACTCATGCCTTAAGGATTTCTAATGAGAGTCGCCTAGAGAATGAGAAAACCCATCTTCTTAAGGTGTTTGAAAATAATGACTATAATAAGCACCAAGAACTCTTTGATTTATTAAAGGAAAATAAAGGTCCTATGATAAAAAAAGAGCCTCGGGATTTGGTCCCCCACATTTTTCTTCCCTTTATCGAAGGGACCACTAACAGGGTCTCCCAGATCCTTAAGAAACAAAATGTTCCTTCCAGTTTTAGGCCCTTGAACACTATTCAGAGTTCCCTAATATCTGTCAAAGACCTAGTGTACCCCAAAAATATGAAGGTTGTTTATAGAATCCCATATTCTTGTGGAACTCCCTACATTGGAGAAATTGGTTGCTCCATAACTCAGAGGATTCAGGAGCATGCATCCAACATAAATCATTGTAAGGATTGCTCATCAACTTTGGCGGAATATGTTGAGAAAACGAAGCACCACATATGTATAAAAGAGTCATAGTTCATTGCCACGATTGAACATTTCCATCACCGGAAGTTTAGGGAAGCCATTAAAATTTAGAGAAGTTCTACGACATTGAATAGGAATGATGGTTGGAAGATTAGAAAATGTTGAGCCCTTGCCCTTTCTTCATAGGGATCTTATTTCATGTTTTTTTCCCTTCTTATTGTCCTTTATGTGTTATGTTCACTTCTTATTATTTCCTCTTTTTATTTAAATTATTTTGCTTTCTCCCTTTATTTTTTCCTTTTCTATCGTTCATTATTTTTGGTTCTATATTTCTTGCTTATTTTTGTAAAAAATATATTTTTCAATTCCTTTTGCCTTCAATATTTTCTTTATATTTATATTGATATTAGTATTGGTTAATTATGTCCTTCCATGCCTATTTTCTTTTTCCTTTTCTTTTTAACTTTGATTATTTTACTTTTATTTGCAGAAACCGGATTATCCACAGTATCATAAAACAATGGTCGACGTTTCGAATCCAAACGGGGATCCATCTTCAGGACGAGAAGTGAATGAAGAATGAAAGAAGGTCGCAGGGGGTCAAGGTATAAATAGTGAAGACTAATGATGATGAGAAGAGCCGACAGCAAATTAAGTTAAATTTATTTAAAATAAATTTTATTTTATTATTGTTAAAAAAAAACTTTATAAATATTTTTTTTTTAATATTTAAAATTTAAATTCTAAATTAATAACCCTATTATAAAATTCTAATTTATTATTAAAAAAAAAAATTATATAAATTTTTTTTAATTCATGTCTAAAATTAAATTCTAAATTACTAAAATTAAACCTAGAGTAACTAAAATTGTTAAATTATTACCTAAATTGATTTACCTAATATAGTGTAATTGAATTATTAATTTAAGGTATCTAATTCTAAAAATGTAACTATTTAACTATGTGTTAATAAAGTCAATGAATTTTAATTAATTAAACCCTAATAAATTTTAATTTCAAATTACTTATTAATTAAATCCTAATGAATTTTTTATTTTTAAAAACTTTATATTATATAAATAAGTTAGATTTGAATTTTTATATTATAATTAGCTTCCATTTACTTATAATAAATATTAATTAATTAATTTTTATTAATAGAATAAAAATTAATTAATAAAAATAAATATTACGAGTGAGTGGAATAGGAGTTTTTGTACTGACACGACCCTAAACCTGATTACTAATAAGGAATAGAAGCAAACCTGCAAAATTATATCTGGGATGAGGACAAACCTACAGAGCAAATTTGTCTAATAAGAGGTCGGCAACTGTCACTAATCTCGTATCCTCCGTCCCTGTTGATGTTATGCGGGTGTTTCATAATCTCTAGCGCTTCTCTAATCTTACGTCTTCGATATTGTTCCTCTCTCGCAATGATTTTAGCATCCTCAAGACGTAAGTGATGTTTTGTTTTCAAGGAGTGATCAGCAAGAGCCGAGGTTCGCGATCGCTCATGTTTAATATCGGCACCATGCTCTTTCAGACGCTTTTGAAGAGAGCGCCCAGATTCACCAATATAACTCTTTCCACATGAGCAATCAATCCTGTAAACACCTTTAAGTTGCCCTTCACTAATGCTATCATTAACAGAGCGCATATTTTTTCTAATGGTTCCTACTGCTGAGAATTGTGCAAAAATGTTACTCCTTCCCAAAACCCTGGAAATCTTATGAGTCACCCCTTACAATAAAAAAATAAATTTTATTTTAAATAAATTTAACTTAATTTGTTGTCAGCTCCTCTCATCATCATTAGCCCTCACTATTTATATCTTGACCCCCTGCGACCTTATTTCATTCTTCATTCACTTCTCGTCCTTAAGTTGGATCCCCGTTGGGATTCGAAACGTCGACCATTGTTTTATGATACTATGGATAATCTGGTTTCTGCAAATAACTACAACCACAGAAGTTTGAGAAGCATAGTTTACTTTTAGTTATTTTTTCCTTGAATTTATTTATTATATATTTGTATTTCATTCTTAAATATACTAAGAAAAATGTTCAATTTCTTATTATTATTGTAAGAGATTTATACTAATGGTGAATTTTGACTTGTTTTTTATTGGTATTAAAATATTTTAAGATATATATATTAATTTGTTATTATTAATTTAATAGAGTTAATTATTTTATACCTCTTTTTTTATTGTTAAAAATATACTTTTATTTATTCTTAATATACATAAATTTTGATGAGCGGGTTTTCTTAAAAAAAGTTAGTTTATTCTTGAACTTTTATTTATTTTATTTTCATAATATATATATATATATATATATCTTTTTAAAATTCCTTTTTTTGATTATTAGTTGTTCCATTTGAATAATATTATTGGGAACATTAATTATTATTTTCAAACCCCGGTAAATTTAATGGAAATATTATTTATTGCATTTTTTATTGTTAGTAATTTAGTTGTTGTAATTTCTTTGCATCTCTATAGTATTTAACTATTTCCTTGGATCAGACTCTCCATCTTAGTCGTGATTATGAACCATAGAGGGTGGTTCAAAACGCGCTAACCATATATGATTTCACCGAAAAATTTCTCTCTTAAACCAAAACTACTATTGAATATTCATTTTCACCCCGATAAACAAAAGAACATTAGATACAATATAAAATCTCAAAGTATAAAGTCGACAATTTATGCAAACCATCATCTTGGAATTGTCCACAAAATTGGTAAACAGACTCAGAAGTCGTACACCGTAATCAATTTTAAAGAGTAACAAATACAATTTCAATAACAAGAATACTACATAACTATTTATCATAGCTATAATTAAGATAAATGATATAAATGGGACAGATATATCTTATCCAAAACTATTGTTGAGTGCCAATTTTTTATTTTGTAGGTTGCTTATATCGATAATGAGAATTTATGATATCCTAACTCACTAGCTTATTCACCACATCCATTTTTCTTTTTTTTCTCTTTAACTTTTTGCACTTGCATTTCAAAAAATAACAATAATTGTTCCTTAATGAATTAAATACATGTAATAAATGATAATTTAACTCTGAAACAAAGCTATATGGAAAAAGAAATGCATGTGAAAATGAAATTTGTTATGTAATTGAATTTACATTTACGATATTAAACCACTACAAAAGTTTTGGGTGCATAGAATAAAACTTGATTCCTAAAGAACTTATCAAATCTTTATATTTAACCACAAAATTAAATGAATTTGTCTCAGCAAATACTGAAATTGGACTCCTGTGAACTGCAATATGAAAAATGCACCTACAAATAAAAGCAAGAAATTTCATCCATAAATTGGCATAGTTCATGATAACATATCTAACA
Organism: Pinus albicaulis; assembly: GCA_034641835.2. Classification (NCBI taxonomy): domain Eukaryota; kingdom Viridiplantae; phylum Streptophyta; class Pinopsida; order Pinales; family Pinaceae; genus Pinus; species Pinus albicaulis. The sequence continues at coordinate 797,334,510 of CM076577.1, forward strand.
AACCTGGACATTTAATCGCTAGTAAACAAGAAAAAAATGTTTTGAGATTTAAGAACACTCATAATATGTAAAAGCATAGATCATGGTTGTTTAATTGTCAAATGTTTTTTTAATTTTCAATTTGTTCAAGTGATTTATTTAGCTTGGTATGGATGTAATCTGTCATAGGATAAATTGTGATTTCTTGTTTGATATGTTGAATAAATATATCCTTCTTAATTTCCCTAGCTTCTTCTTGCAACTGTGCAGCTAAAGCAAAGTTATGTTTATTAACATTAAAAAATTTATGATTAACCATTTGCTAATTTCCTTTGTACTAAAATCAGTTATACTATCGAATTAGGTTGCCTTTGCTATGTTTTCTTATCCAATTCAACTGCTAGTGTTTCTCTTGAAATTAATCCAGAGTCACATATTATACGTGGACAATTTAGATGCTGCAAAATATGTACATCCTTGACATAGGCATTTTCTCTTCTATTCCCTATATTTTCACATTCAAAAATAATGTTCTCGAGCCTTTTGATTCTCTTAGACCATGCAACTTTGATTTTCTTCATCCAAATAGAATTCAGTAGTTCCTACCTTTTTTCTCTAGATCAGAAAGTAAATCAAGTCTGTAGCTAAAAGAAGATAATTCATAGTTAATAAAATACTTGTCTCCTTCGAGATCATGTTCAATGCACTCGACAAATGACTTATTTATTTGTACTAAATTTACCAAATTGAAAGTTGATTTCCATGCATATTCAATGATTTGTAATAATTCACATGTATTACTAATAATATATGTTTTCACTGCATTAAGGAGATGTATAGGTTAAGTAAATCTATGTGATGTGTTGAGGGTAGAAATTCCCAACGGTGTTGTCTATATTTGTAATGGATTCATAAACAAAGGACCTGGATTTAGAGCATCTTCTAGGTATTTTATTCTTGTTTTTAGTCTCAAGTTTTCTTCTTCCAATTGGATGACAGACTATGCAAGTATGTTACAGGTAGCTTGATACAGTTTCATGAGCCATGTGGTTCCAATTCCAGACAAATTAACATGCATTTTGTTTTGATCAATAACCTTTTTGTTTCGATCCTTTGTTTTCTCAATATTCAATTTTGTACTACCCCTTTCATACTTTTCACTTTGCAATGTGAGAGAATAGTCATCAAAAGTAATAAATTCTTTAGCAATTTGTTGCATTGTTTTCTGATTTTCTGCTAAACAAGCGCTAACCCAATCAGGCGGCACAACGTTGTCAAATTCTACATTTATAGCTCCTTCAACACTTCATGTTTTCATAAAACTTATATATTTGGTTTATTCACCCATATATTTTCTTTCTGGAGTGAATATTTGATCGGGCTCTTTGTCATTTCCACTACCTGATAGCCCACCACGAACTAGTTTCGTATTTCTAGTATTTTTTCTCTTTGTCTGTCTTGAGGATGAACTTGCATCAATATCATTTATGCAAGGTTCATGTTTCTTTGCATAAGTAGTGATAATTGATTCTTCAACAATTTATTTAGCATTTATGACTAGCCCTTGATTTTTTGTTGATGCATTTTGACTTTCCTTGCTTTACTCTCTAACTTTTGGAAACAAGTTTGAGTACCCAATAGTTTCCAAGTGTGAGCCAAATAGACCCTCCTTATCAAAGGCATTAATGGCGTCAACTTCACTTGAGTTAAAAGGATGTGAAGTCTTTGTGAGCTCTGTAACATGAGTCGCATTTTTCATTGTGATTTCTTCAACAGTAAACGGTAAAGAAATAAATTTTCTTGTCTTTTGCTTACAAATATAATCATCCAGACACGGTATTGCCTATATAATTTAGAAACAAACAAACAAAAAACTATCTATAACAAAATTTGGTAAGAACAATGACTTACCCTGAAATCCATAAATTTGAATTAGAATACTACTTTATCTTTCTTCATGCATACATTTTCCCCATAGGAAAACATGTGCTTGTGCATATATTTGATAAGACTCTTGTCCAGTTATCGTGCAATTGACTTGCTTTAAAAATACATTGAATTAAACAAAAGTTTAAAGAGGCATTATGATTCCATAATATAGGATACCAGAACTACATTGGATTTTGGTTCACATTGAATTTAGAATTATACAGAAAGTCACGAAAGACATGGCTAGAAACCAAATTTGTTATCAGATACGCCATCATGAAGAACCTATTGGTCCTGGATAAATTGAATAACTAAAAATCTAATTAATTAGAAATTATATCAGCCCAATCAAATACACATTTTTTTGTATGTGTGATGAAGCATATAGAGGATGAATTTTGAAACATTTGTTGTAGTTTCTCGGCCCATTACATGCACTGAGATCCAAAAAAAGTCCTTAAATGGTTGTTTAAACAAAGAAATATCTAGAACAAAAATATCAAAAGGAACCTAACAACTTGGAGAAATGAAATCTCCAACAATGTTAGCCTTACCTACCTCTGACTTCAAGTAATTATTTTCTTCCTATAATTTTGTGTGCATATTACGTTCCGGTAGCTTGAATATCCATTTGAACGCCTTAATATTCAGACGAATCTTTTTCGTTTGTAGCACAATTTTTCTTGTTCTTGAATCAGAACTTTTTGCACACAAATGAACAATTTCCCTGAAATAAAAAACTTATCGCACACATGCAGCATTCGCTAATCCACTAGTCCAAATATTTTTGGTGTTCTCCTCTTCTGTTGGAAGACTGGAATAACACTCATATGCAGTCAACCAATGAAATTTCTCATCGATATGACAAGTAAATTAATCATATCAATGCAAATATCTTCTCTGCTTTCTATGTTAACCATGTTTGTTTTGTACCTAAAAACACTTTCTCAATCAATAATGTTCTCAATGTCGGTAACTCCATAATTTTTTGTTTATGCATATAATCACTATTTGTTACTACTGCAAGCGTGAAATAAGTTGTCACTATTGCAAGTGTGTGTTGAGATTTATATCATGGGAGGTACTCCAAACCTGAGGGTACAGGGTTGTGCAGGAATTTGTCCCACATAGGCCTTGTGGGAAAGCATACCCAAGCATGGGGTTTTGTACCCAAAGTGATGGGCACGAAACATAGAGTTAATTTTATTTTTTGGATCATGGTGATAAGAGGAACACCCTAAAAGGAGCCTAGGGATCCTAAGGCTGCCAAGGATGAGTTGGTTGAATGAGGGAAAATTATTTTTTGTATGTGAATTAGGGTGAAATAACCATAAGTACAGATCAACTAGACTCATGCGTTGTCCTTTGGAGGGCTAATAGTGAACCCTAAAGAGACTATAAATATAATAAGGGAATACCTCATTCAACCACCCAACAAGTGAAATATTCTCTTAAGAAAATATCTCACACACCCGAGGAGATCAAGCTTGAAAGGGAGCAAAAGAAGTCTGTCTTTTGTTTATTTTCTAGCACAGGTACATGGAGGAGTAGCAACTAAGTTTAAGAGCATTTCAATTGGAGTATCAACTGAGTTTGTGGCCTCTGTATTATGGTTAAGGAAATTATTCCAGGGCCGAGTAATAAACCACCCTTATCATTTTTATGTGGAATAAAACATGGCCGAATATACTGAAGTTTCTAATCCAGGAGCAAGACACCAAGTGTTAGTTGTAAGGGCTATTGACACCTGAATTAAATATGGATTATCAAGACAAGTACATCCATGTAAAAGGTGAGGTAAAATGTGGAGGAATAATTTTTCTATGTTTATGTTTTGAGCTTACCTAAAACTGAGATTTGGACCTATGATATCACAAAATTTTAGAGAGGAATGAAAGTCTTTGGAAAGGAAGAAAAGAGGGTTGCAAGAGATTGAAGGTTGTGGAGAAGGGTTGTTGGGTTGAAGGATTTTTCTAAAGGATTTAGAACAACATATTCTAGTTTTTTTTTAAATTCATTGTGTGGTTGATTGGAGGGAAACAAGTAGGTTTCAAAAGGATTCCCTAAGTGTAGACCTAAGAAGGACATTAAGTATGCTAGAAGTGGTTGTGATTTGGTGCCCAAGGACTGATCTTTGAAGGACAAAATAAGGCATCCAAGGGAGCAATTTGACGGGACCTAAGTTGATTGTTGGAGAAGGATGTTTGAAAATCATAGTGGGTAACCTCCATGCCCTAAGTTTATGTTCATTGGAGCAGCACATGGAGGAAATAGTGGTAGAAGTCCCAAATTTTTTAGGAGCAATAGTGGATAGTATAGGAGTTGTTCACAAACGAAGTTGTGAACAACTCACAAGAAGACCCTATATGATGATTCATTTATGGAATAATGATCAGCTAGAGGGCATATAGGTGAGCCGTGTTCAATGACCTAAAGAAGTAAGACTCATTGATAGAGGCAGATTGGTGTTATTGTATATTGGGGGAAGAAGGACCAGCAGTTGTGTTCAGGGTACGTGGATCGTTGTAGATGAGGTCGACTATATCAGCGAGTAGGTAAGTTAGTATCTTGTTCAAGGTAGAATTTTTTTTCAAATTAATAAAACCAAACTCTAGTTTTTATTCTTGTATAAGTGATTTAATGGGGGTTATGATCCCTATTACGGGATCCCTAGATAGTTGTATTATAGATTGATAATATAACAAAGTTGGGTTGTTGAAAATTTGTAAAAAGTTGTCTATTTGTGCACATGTTGATTTACTGTTGTATTTATTTCGATGTGCAAAGTAGTTTGTTGTGGAATTTTATTTGGTTGTATCATATATTGTAAGACCCTAACCTGGATTCTCCATTGTTGTGGAAAAATAACATTGTATCAGAGCTACGTTGAAGGTCTAGTGAATCAGAGTGTGCACAACAAGTACAACTCAAGAGGGAGTTGGTTACATTGTTTTTGAAGGACTAATATAAATGTTGAAGATGTCGGTTGGTCTGTGATATGAGGACATGTTATGAAACCAGCTCCAAAAATAGAAGAAAAGAGAGATCAACGTCTTATAAATAAGCCACTTCGAGGGGGGAACCTCATTTACATTACATAAATGAACAATTCTTGGATGATATAAATGACAAAACCTCCTTTCTATATATAGAAGTCCACGGGGTCACAATATAATCCTAACCGACCTAAGAATAATAATGTAAGGGAACAATAATAACAGTAGTGGATTTTATGGGGCTCAATAATAACAATATGGGGGTTACAGGGGTACAAAAATAACAATAAGGGGGCTACACTAACAACAATAAGGGGATAAACTAGTATTAAAGGGACCTAACATGCCCCTCTCCTTCAAACAAGTGTTTCCCTCAATGCTTGATTATTTCTAGATGCTTTTGTATAAAATTCTCATCCTCCCATCTGGAATATTCAATGGGTAAGTTCTTCCACTTGCTGAGATACTTTGAAATTGATCAATTTCGTAGTTTTTAAGTTCTTGTTTCTGTGACTACTTCATAAATTCTTTCGCTACGATGTTGATCTTCTTGTTGTTTCATTCGATTCTGCACCAAAGTTAGGTTATCCTTTGAGTGTTGGAGAACTTGTTTTTTATGCTCGTTGTGATCTTCCACTACTTTATAATCCATATTATCTTTCATTTGATCCTTAAAACCATCCAACTTAGCCTCAATTTTTTCTTATAAACCATCTATGTCATCTTTGATTTCTCTTTGTAAGATTGAAATTTGTTTCACTTGGTACCGTAATTTTGATATATCATGCTGCAATTTTTCCTCTTCATGAGTCATAGTAGAGTATTATGAGGTCTTAATGGATGTTGAATTCTTTTTAGTGGGAATTTTATAACCCAATACTGATATCTGTGCTTCAATACGCCCTTGGAATCACTTTAAATTGATTTTTCAAATAAGACTTATTCAATTTGAAAAAAATACGCATGTTTTTTCTTGATTTTGAGGAGCTCAATATTGAAACTAATGTATCTCTATAATTTCCTATCTTTAATATCTGAAATTTGGTCTTGTAGTAGCCGTATGAAACTTCTTTACAATGCCACAGGTTTGACCTTATTTGGATTCTTCAAGGCAAAGTTATGTCCAATCTCCCACAATTTCCTAATTATGGACTAGTTCAGTAGAGCGCATTTGTACAACGTGCCACGTGTCATTGTTTCCTCCTTCGACTCTGGAATTAATACATGAGAAACTACATTCCATGTAATTTTTTCCACATTTTACATCATTCCAATCTGATGCTCAGAGAGAGAGTTATGACAATTTTCCCAAAGTCACCTCTTTGAGATTACATTCAGGAGCCTACAAAAACCTTAACTTCCATAGATCATATCTCTGAAAATATTGCGAACCAAGATCTGAAATTTTACACGACATTCCTCAGGATATCTTTGAAAATGGGTTTTTTTAGCTTCTGAACCTTCGTAGAATAAACTTTATAGTGAAAATTCCACGATGACATGTTTGAAGCAGCGAAACCCTAGAATCCAAAGCTCTAATTCCAAATGTTATGAAACCAACTCCAAAAATAGAAGAAAAGAGAGATCAGTGCCTTAGAAATAAGCCACTTTGAGGGGGGAAACTCCTTTACATTACATAAATGAAAAATTCTTGGATGATACAAATGACAAAACCTCCTTTCTATATATAGGAGTCCATGGGGTCACAATATAATCCTAGCCGACCTAACAATAATAATGTAAGGGCACAACAATAACAATACTGGATTTTATGGGGCAGAATAATAACAATATGGGGGCTACATGGGTACAACAATAAAAATAAGGGGGCTACACTAACAAAAATAAGGGGATACACTAGTATTATAGGGACTTAACAGGATAGATTAGAAGGGTTTTCCAACTATATTTCATGGAAGGAAAGGATCAAGTTGGTTCTGATTTTGAATAGTATCTGAGACTTTGTCAAGAAAGAGATCAAGAAGTCGACTGACCCTAAGGAGTTGGAAGTGTATGAAGAGATGGATGAAAGGGAAAAGTTGATCATACTAGATGGTGTCAAGGATCCTTTGATACCTCATCTATCTAGGAAAAACACTTCCCATGAGATGTAGAAATATCTTCAGGATTTGTTCTAGAATAAGAATGAGAACTGAGAGTCGACATTGTAGGATAAGTTGAAAGCCACCAAGATGACAGAGGTTGGAGGAGTGACTTCATATTAGACAAGATTGTCTCAAGTTTCAAATGATCTTGCCACCATCAGAGTGATTTTTACATATTATGATATGGTGAGGATTCTGAGAGGGGTTTACTAATGTGTGGAAGTTGTTCATCAAAGAGATTTTTTCCAAAGAGAAGCTACCAAACTAGAACATGTTGTAGGATAACTTCATTCAGGAAGAATTGCAAGATGAGGATCTTCGTCTAAAGAAGAAGGCTTTTTATGATGATGTGTATCTTGCAGCAAGGATGAAGGGAAATCAAAAATACTTGAGTATGTTGAACTATTCAACTATGGTGAGTATGGTCATTATTCGAAGAAGTGTCCAAAGAAGAAGCAAGGAGATGATGAGAATAAGAATGGGAAGCAGGTTCCAAATTTTGTTACTTATACCAAGATAGATGACCTCTACAAGATATTGAAGACTGAGTATTTTTCTTTGATCTCTAATTTCTCTAAGGGTGTGATCGACGATACTGCATGGTACATGGATAGTGGTGCATTGAAGCATATTAAAATTTCAAATAATGTATTTAAGACTCTAGATGAGTGGGATTTGAGGTCGTACATGGTGGTGGGCAGCAAGAGTCAAAAGGATATCAGAGGATCAAGCCGCGTGCCATTCAAAATGGATTTAGGTTAGTTGATGCAAGTTCAGGATGTATTATATATACCAGAGCTTATATATAGCATATGGCTTATCTTAATGATTGAGCAAAAGGGGTTTGGCAGGATTTTCCAGGATGGGAAAGAGAATCTCAGGCACGAAGGCTCTAGCTATGGTGGAGTGATCATTGGAGTTATAGATCATGGTTTATACAGGATGACAAGCAATATTACAGCTCATGCGAAGAAGAAACAAGAGGATTCTTGTGGTAGTGACACTTCCAAGAAGGGTGTAATTCATGCTACATGGTATGTTAGAGTTGTGAGCGTCAAGAGTTGGGATAGTGTCGCCATCATTGACAGTGGTGAAGAGTTACTTCCTAGTCTTAGAAGTACCTTCCTCACTAATAGGGATTGTTGAGATTTGTAGCTTGGGAGGTACTCCAAATCCTATGGTACAAGGTTGTGGAGGAATTTATCCCACATAGGCCTTGCAGGAAAGTGTACACAAGTATGGGGTTTTGTACCCAAAGTTTTGGGCACGAAACCTAGAGTTAATTTGATTTTTTTTACCATGGTGACAAGAGGAACACCCTAAAAGGAGCATAGGGATCTTAAGGTTTCCATGGATGAGTTGGTTGAATGAGGGAAAGCTATTTTTTGCATGTGAATTAGGGTGAAATCACCACAAGTACAGGTCCTCTATGCTCATGTGGTGTCCTTTGGAGGGCTAATGTTGAATCTTAAAGAGACTATAATACAAGAAGGGAAGGCCTCATTCAACCATCCAACAAGTGAAATATTCTCTCACGAAAATACATTACATACCTCAGGAGACTAAGCTTGAAAGGGATCTGAAGAAGTCTGTCTTTTGTTTATTTTCTGGCACAGGTACATGGAGGAGTAGCAACCGATTTTGAGATTCTTTCAGTTGGAATAGCATCTGAGTTTGTGAACTTTGTTTTGGGGTTAAGGAAATTTGTATAGGGCCAAGTAATAGGCCACCCTTATCTATGTTATGTGGATAAAAATAGTGTTGAATATTCTAAAGTTTTTAGTGTAGGACCAAGACACCAAGTGTTATTTATAAGAGCTCTTACACCTGAAGTAAATGTAGATTAGCAGGTCCAGTACATCCATGGAAAAGGTGAGGTAAAATGTGGAGGAATAAGGGTTATGTGTTGATGTGTTATGTTTACCTCAGACTGAGGTTTGGACCTGTGAAATGATAGAACTTCAAAGAGTGATGAAAGTCTATGGAAAGGAAGAAAATATGGTTGCAAGGGAGTGAAGGTTCTGGAGAAGGGTTGTTGGGTTGGACGGTTGTTCTAAAGGATTTAGAAAGAAAAAATCAAGTGTGTTTTGAAGGGAATATTGTGGATTATTGAAGGGAAGTAAATAGGTGTCCAAAGGATTCCCTAATTGAATACCTAAGAAGGACATTAATCCTGCTAGAAGTAGTTATAATTTGGTACTCAGGGACTGATATTTGAAGGACAAAATAAGGTAGCCAGCGGAGCAGTTTGAAAGGCCCTAAGTTGAATATTGGAGAAGGATCTTTCACATTCATAGTGGGAAGCCTCCATGCCCTATGTTTGTCTTCTTGGAGAAATGCAGGAAGTAAATGGTGAGAATAAGTCCCAAAGTGTTGAGGAGTACAAGTGGGAAGTCTAGGAGTTGTTCACAAATGCAAAATTGAAAAACTCACAAGAACACCCTATGTGATGATTCATTAATGGACTAATGATTAGCTAGAGGGAAGATTGGTAAGTTTTGTTCAGTGACCTAAAGGAACGGGATTCATTAATAGAGGCAGATTGTTGTTGTTGTGGATTGGGAGTAGAAGGAAAATTAGTAGTTTCCAAGGTACGTGGACCAAAAGGAGATGAGGTCAGCTATATCAACGAGTAGGTCAGTTGGTATCTTGTTGAGGGTAGGTTGGTTGCCAAAGGATTGACACCAAACCCTAGTTTGTATTCTTGTATCAATGATTGTATGATGGCCATGATCCCTCGTACATGAGCCCTAGATAGTTGTATTATAGATTGATAATATAATGAATTTGGGTTGTTAAAATTTTTTAAAATTTGTCTATTTGTGCATGTATTTATTTACTATTGTATTTATTCCGTAGTGAAAAGTATTTTTTTGTGCCATTTGAGTTGGTTGTGTCAAAGATTGTAAGACCCTAACCTATATAGTCCAATGTTGTGGAAAAATAACAATGTGAATTCTATTATACATGACATTTCTCAATAAATAGAAATTGAAGATACCAAATCCAACATTTACGAAAACTAGAACAAATAAATCTCGAAATTCCAAAACCATCTCGTCCATTTATTATGCATCTTCCTTCTAAGTTGGTATGAATTATTTGTCATAATGGAAATTAGCTTATAGGTTTTTTATAATAACTCTCACTGCAAAATATATGCTCAATTATCTGTACTATGAAGTGATTTCATTGCTTGGATTGTCCCCACTACTATGTGGTTGTCAACTTTGATTTACAAATAACCTGACACGTGGATTTGAAAAGTTCAGAGATGCATGCAACTTTGGCCAATCATTGCATATTTCTATGCTCTCTTATCTGTTAACCACTCATTTTTTACTGCAAATATGTAATATGTTCCCTAAATAAATTTTAGTTCAAAAATAAATCACATTTAAAAAGATTTCATGAATGTATGGAAAAAGTGTCTGTGAGATGGAACTATGCGAAGAAAATGTGTGAAGCAGTGAGTATGTATAGGGGAAGGAACATGCAAAAAAGACAACAACAATTCTGCACATTCACACATTCCACACAACAATTGTGCATCTTTCATATCTTTTTCACTTATGCAACCAAAAATTATATTAATTTATTATAATACAATTAACAAATATGAGTTATCAAACATTGAAAAAAGTAATGAACAAATACTCAAAGATTTAAGAATACTCATACCTCGAAAGTATATACGATTCCAGAAATCTACTATCCTTATTTCCTTGTAACATTTTAATTAATTACTTATCCATTTTGGACTCCACGTAAGAGTGAACAAAAAGATGTATTGTTTCAGATTATATGAAATAGGTAAGGTTTACAAAAATATATAGTATTACATTTATAATTTCCATTGAACTTTATTGCTTCAAAAGAAAATGCATAGCTTATGCAAGATTAGAATCACACAGTGTACCCAAGCATGAACTACATCATGATTACTATAGTATGAATGTGAAGTATGAACGTGACATTATTGAATACGAAATTTTTTCCAAATGTGATCAATAATTGTCTTATCTCTAGAAATAAAATTTCTAGTTACTTCTTGTAATTGTCTGCACCACATGTACTCTAATAATTGTTTAATTTGTTTGCTATTTGAATTGATGTCAATATTGAAATCTCCAATAAGTAAAAAAATGTAATCATTGGGAATGAATCGTGCCCTTGATATTGCTATTGCTTCAATGATTGTTGAAATAGATACAAGTGGTGCAACATATATATTTATTATGCATATTCAACATTGGAAATATACTTCTGAAAAAACAAGTTCAATTTTTTTATTGCAAGAATTTTCCGTTGATACAATTTCTATGTTTTCTTGTATGAAAAAACTGCATGAAGACAATTTGATATGTTGAAATTGAAATTTTGAAATTCAGTATTTGATGGTGGAAGATTTAGAGGTATTTCATGGATACTGTTAACTCCCTCCAATTTCCCAAGGCTGAGAAAAGAAGCCAAAGTGGTAACCACAAACCAATCTTTAGATTTCGTATCTATCCCTATCGAATATGAGAGGGCTCTCTCAATATCAAGCTCACAGTCGATGGAAATGAATTGAAGGATTTTAGGCTAGTTATAAGCTCAATAAAATTTGATTAGGGTTTTTTATTTAAGTTTTTTGGTTCAAGCTCATAGATCTAGGAACTAGGTCAGGGTTTCAGATGATCAATTGTAGAGATGAAAATGAGGAAAAGTAGGTATGTTATTTGGGTTTTCATTGTGGTATAGGGTTGAAAATGAAGGATCAAAATGATCATATGACTATGAATTCATTCATCAGAAGAAATGGAACACAAACATGAAGATCTCATCAAAACAGAGCTTAAAACTTATGAATTATGCTTAAAAACTAATGAGACGATCATATGAAAGAATACATATGGTTGTAAGGAGAAATAAACTTTCAAATTGATGATAAAACTAAGAAGAAACATAGTCAATAATCATACCATAGGAATCCCAAGATTGTTGCTGCAACTATCTTTTTATCACTGTAAATGGTGCACACTAGCTCCACACTATGATTACCAAGTATCTGAACCCTCACAATGAATTATTTCTGAGTACATATATAAAATAAAATAATATTCCACCTCTAGGGGTCGAAATCTGATCCAAAGAAACTAATTAATGCACCTAATGACTCATAGCCTAATTCTAGTGGAGTTAGAAACAGCTTCCCCTTTTTTAGCTATTGGACACCTAATCCTCTATGGGTAGGTGTGGAAGCCAAACAGTCATAAAGGAGTCCAAGTGACCTTGGAATATGGAATCCAAGAGTCACACTAATGTAATATAAATGTACATCTATGGTGAATAATAATATAACTCACGCCTATCTTTCCTACGTGTGTGTTTACCCTGCATTGTTCAACATGGTATCAGAGCGGCCGATTGCTGGCCCTGCCCCAATTTGAGCCACTTGTTGTGGCCTTTCTTGCCTGATAGTTCATCTGCCTATTTCATTGTTTCGTTATCTAAGACATTGTCCACGCTACCTTGCATTCTGACATAGAAATTCTTCTCCCCTCAGCGTTATCTAAGATATTGTCCAAGCTACACTACATTCTCTGCCATATTCCTCCTGCATTCTATGTCCATTAGTGGATTCAGCTCCTAACTCTGCTCCTGCATGTAGGCAACCACATTTCACCAACATATTTTTCCTCCTACCCATTACCTTTCTATTGCTGCCATTTTCACTGTTGCTTTGATTGTTGGTTCAAATCCCACGGGCGTGGTAGCCCATGTCTTCAGGAAATATTTTTGCAGAGCATGAGCGTATGAGAGTGACATGTGCCACGGGTTTTTCACCTGGTTCATTGCGTTCACATTCAAGGTCAAATCCACCTCAGATTTCCCACCAGAAAAGAACATGATTTTGGAAACAGTTGGTGGAACTCTTCTTCGAAGAAGGTTCAGGGTATATTGGGCAACAGTTTCGGAACTGGCCCTCTCCTTGCACTCGGCACTAGGGGTAACTATGCTAGGCTTTAGCAGAATGCCTTCGAACATCACGTTGCTCTCCAGTAGGTAGAAGAAGACCCCAGACCACACCTTCAATGATAATCCCTACATCAAAATTCAATAAGGTTATCTTGAATAAATATAGTGTATAATGATCCAAGCAGTCACAAGTGCTCACGAGCCAACATACGATGGAGTGGATTTTGTATTAAGTGATATTTAAATATATGAGGGAAATCCCAATGTCAAGCGTTGTGCGTTGTATACCCAATTATTGAATGTCGTGCTTTGAAATAATTTTGTTTAAAACTAATTACCGTGTTGTCTCTTCTAGTTGTTTGTGCAAACTCTGATTATCTTCCAACAGATCCAACCTCCTCCACTCGTTGGCCTCCCTCAACATCGTCGGACTCTCGTGGCTCCCCTAGGCCCCTCAACCCTCGACTCCACGTTGCCTCGACCTCTACAATCGACATACCAGTGCTTCCCATTTTGACCGTAGCACCACTCCTACGCCTACATTGGCTCCCTCTCGTCCACGCTGCCTCGTCCTTTCCACCGTGGCATATCCTCCATTACGCAGTTCTCCTAGTGAGCGTTGAGATTTAATTGTGGATTGTGTGTCCATTATTTGTGTTGGTCCATTGATTTTACATTGTACGTTGGTTGGGGAACTCGACTTGGCAGCTAAGTGTAGTGGTGTACCCCAAGCGATAACTATTCGTTGTCTTTGCTGGAAGATCATTATGGATTGCCTGCAATCCCCAGAGAAATTGTTTGTTGTACCACTACATATAACAATGCTAGGAAATTGGGAGTAGCATATTGCTAGAGGTGAGCTGAGCGTATTGCGTATTGTTGAAGCTGAGCATTGTGGTGCTGGTTGCGTATTTCTATTCGTCCTCCTACATCGTCGCCCTTCCTCCATTACACTCTGGCACTCATACCATTGTTATGATACGACTGTGCCCATTCTAGACGTTGCTTCCTCCATTTGATACAATTGTGCCAGCAAGTTTCTCGCACCCCCTCCCAATTTTACGTATTGAAGAAGTTTCTCTCATCATGGGCTTTAGTTGTGGGTTACATTTCTTGAATTAGATTTGACTCCTCAAAGTTCGAGCTCCCATTTCTGCGCAAAACCACAAACTCTTCATTGTTATAATCATTTTTTCAAGCGGCTACGGTTTCGAGCTACTCGTTGGTTCCTACCATTACCACGCAAAGGCTTGTGTTGGCCAGAGCATTGAGAACATTCAGATCGAATTCAATAAACGCCCAGAGGTCCAGATATCACATCCTTAAGACGATGTTTTCAAGGGTTTTCACGATTTGTATGTGAACCTCCTCTCTGAAAGATAGCCCAGAAAATATTGGTATGGTAATATCTGTGAATCCTTGAAATTTGTAATGATATGTTGCATGAATATTGTGCTAATGGTATGCTGGAGGATGGCATATGTTGAGATGCTTATATGAGGAGTATCAATGTTGTTTTTTGAAGGCCATGATACAAGTCTTTTAGATTAATATGGTAGGCATATTTCCATGTTGTAATTTTATATATCTATTGAGCCATTTATGTTGAAGATTGTGTGAGTTGTTTTATGATCTGCATAAGTTTGGTCTCCTTTCGAATGTTTTGAATTCTTATTGTCGATAATTTTTCCAACAATGGCTCAGGAGCCACTTTTCTATAGATGGTGGGATGAGAGAGGCACAAATTCTGCAATAGTTGAGGTGCATTATCAGTTGAAGTCAGTGCCCTCAGTTTCTTTTGCTTGAGCTATCTATAAAATGGCTCGAATTAGTGAAGTATTATACTTTCTGAAAACTCTGATACAATCTACTACTGATGACATAGTGAAAATCAACAAAACCGTTGTTGCTGACATTAGAATCTGTCTACAAGACTCACAAGAAAAAATTGATTTTTTGCAGCTTGAATCTCAGCTACAACAAGAGGAGCTATAGCAAAAGTGTTGCCATTCTTAACCTGTTTTTGTTCAGAACATTGAAAGAGAATCCCAAATCAGCAAGCCAATAATTTTGTGGTTGATTCACATTCAATGCCCAGCATAAGAAAAGATTTGCATGCAGAAGAAAAAATCCAGCCTGCACCTCCCAAGCCCATCATCAGACCTTGGGAAGAGCTTGTCCACAACAAGCACATAACTGGTCTTGGATATGACAAGGATTTTTCCTTTCATATTTCGTAGTACTCCAAGCCCATCAAAATTCAGATTGTCAGATTTCTTCATGATAGTTCACCTTTAGCTATTCGAGATCCTGCTCCTCTTCCAAAGCAGCAACAACAAATTGAAAAATGGCAACACTGTGATCGAGTTGGCCATATGAAAGATCACTGTTTCGATCTTCACCCATGCAAGCACTGTGGTCGGCAAACCTATTCTTCACACAAATGCTTCAGAAACAAGCCTCTTGCAAGAAAAAATATTCATCTATGGATCACTTCTTGGCAATGGGCATCAACAGCCAAGAAGATGTTTAAGTCTCATGTCAGAACTTGTTCTCAAATATTGAACAATATTTCAGTTGAGTTTTCACCATCATATCACCTTGTACCTCACAAGGGGGAAAATGGTGGTCATCTACAAGCTTCCAAGCCACATCAAGCAAGCCTAAGCCACAATTTCTCATTCCAAATTCAGAGTTGTAGCCAGAGACACAACAGTTCAAGCGACCCTGAGCCACAACTTGTAATTCCAGGTTCAAAGTTGTAGCCAGAGACACATATGCCCATGAGCATTCCTTTTTTTGGTGAACAACCTTAAACCATCCATGTGAGGTTGATATTATTCCTCTTCAAAGAATTCGGGACACTTCCTCTAGCAAAAGACTTCAGCTTCTTGCCAGCTTTGGTAGAGTTTCAGGAAATGCATTAAGAATTCCAATGTTGGTGGTCATCCTTAAACCATCACATGTTTTATACCTCCCTTCTTCTAGGTTGAAGGTCTCCCTATTCAAATATGAGGGACACTTCCTCTAGCAGAACCCCTCAGCTTCTTTCCAAATTTGGAATAGTTTCGGGAGCTGCAATAAGCGTTCCAGTGTTCGTGGTCATCCTTAAACCACCTCTTTATGCCAAAATTTTAGAGAGTTGATTTAGCCTAAGTGCCACCATGTATAATTTTCAGATTTGTATTACAACTCTCTTCTTGGAGTCACACATATCCCTTCAGATTAAGGGGGGGAATGTTGGACACCTAATCCTCTATGGGTAGGTGTGGAAGCCGAACAGTCATAAAGGAGTCCAAGTGACCTTGGAATATGGAATCCAAGGGTCAAACTAATGTAATATAAATGTACATCTATGGTGAATAATAATATAACTCATGCTTATCTTTCCTATGTGTGTGTTTACCCTACATTGTTCAACATTAGCTAACAAGTTGAGATTTTGTCTGAAGTCATTAAACATAAGATCCTTTAACAAATATGACTATAAATAGGTTCATTAACCATAAAACATCTCATGATATAGTTATTACATCAACCATTTGGAATTTTTTACCTCCATGTTTCAAGGAACATCCTCAAACCTAGAAATACAGTGAAAATTTACAGAAGTGCAGTGTGTGGCAGCAGAAGCGTAATGAAATTTGGAAGGTGATTTGGAGGTCTTCCCGGAGGTGTTTTTGGCTGAAAATTGTATGGTTTGAAAGCTGGAGATGTTTGATATACAATGGAGCCATCAATAACTGCAAACACTAGCTCCAAACCCCTGAAATATTGACTTGATATCAACCTATCCAAAAACGCAGTGAGTGGTCTGAAAAGGTGGCAGAAAGGTGGAAAATAGGTGCTTTTTGACCTTTTTCTAAAAATCCATGAACTAAAAAGTAACCCCAAGAATATTTCGGGTACATACTAACCAAATACACCTCCACATGCTTTTCAATCTTCATTTGGAGTCATTGAGAAAAAGCGCAGTGAGCACACGTTGTGTTTCTGGGCAGTTAAATTTCTACACTTTTTGTAAAAGTATGGGTCAAGGATGAAGCCATATATCTTTAACCATAATACATTTTACAAAACCAGGAAACAATTTTGTAGATAAGGTTGTTGTGAATAAAAATCTTTCTCAGTTTCATGAAACTAATTTCCATATCATCGTCATCCGTGCCACAAAAGAATGACTAAAACAGGGAATTAAATTGGAAATTTTGATTTTCTGAAAAATAGACTTCAAACTTTACTACATATCTCCTAAATCATAACACCAGTGTATAAACTGAAGGAATTTTTTGTTCTTTTGTGTGTGATAGAAAAAAACCTCTTTCATGTTTGTAAAATTCATCTCCATTACTTCATAAACTGATTTTTAAGCAAAATTGTCCCTATGTGCAATGTAAACCCTAGCAAATGATCAGAAAACTCAAATTTAAAAAATTTGTCTCCTTTTTCTTTGATTTTTTTATTTTATTTAATACAACCAGTGATACATCAGCCAATAGGTCTAGCTTATACTATTAAATCATGATGGTAGCCCACCTCTTCTACTTTCCCACAAAACCCTAGGTAGCCTACTTGACCAAATGACCTCTTGATGAATTCTGAAGCATTGATCTCCTATATATGAGTTAGCTCATGCTTGAGACTTGTCCCCCCTTGTTGTATTTCTTCTTTTCACTAGCCATGTTTTTGGTTTTCTTGACTTAAAACCCTAGTTTGATAGGGGAAAGGGTAGGGGTTTAGGGCTGCAAAATAGGGAAAACAGAGAAACAAGTTTAGGGAGGGAAATGGAGGGGATAAGAGTTAGGCAAAAAACCGAAAAAAAAAAATAAAAAAAATAAAAAATATCTATATATATATATATATATATATATATATATATATATAAATAAAAATTAAAAATTAAAAATATATATATATATATATATATATATATATATATATATATATGGGAGATAGGGATAGGTGTAAGGGACACAGTGGAAGTGGAATTTCATAGAATGGGTGAGCGAAGGAGGGGCAAAAGTGGAAAACACAAGGAAAACCCAGAAACGCGGCAAAAGTGCAGTGTGGGTTTGAGTTTCTTGGGAAAAGTGGTGAGATGGTGAAAATTGGTATGGGAAATGGTTGGGGAGGGTCTATAAAGTGTATACAAGGGTGTTTAGGCAGAAAAAATATGTATTTTCTCCTTGGAATAAAGAAAAACCATGAAATCTTAAAAACACGGCATAAACCCCTAGGAGAGGGATTTTATCACTTTTTGAAGGAAATCACTACATGAGAGGGCTGATGAATGCTTCACTTACTTTTTTAGGAGTGTTGAATACTTCTGGGATGAGAAATTACCTGTTTCTTTCTTTCTTTGACCTTCAAACTCAAAAACGCGGTGTATGTCCAGAAACACAGCGTATGTCCAGAAGTGCAGCATATTTCCATAAGCGTAGCGTATGTCCAATAAAAATGTAGCGAGCTGATAGGTAAGGCGTTTGGTGATGAAAATCAATGCTTTGATGGTTGAGTTTAGTCACAATGGTGGAGGAAAGCTCTTGGAGGATGAAATTAAGTTCTTGAATGCTTGGATGGTCTTTTAATAGCTTGAAACTCAGTTTTTTTATTTGGTGGTGGTGTAACATCATATGTACTTTTTAGAGATGACTCGATGAGGTAATTGTACTGCATCATAATTTCTTGAAAATAAAATGTTTCCTTTTCACTTTATTCCCTAACTTGCTAACTCCCATGATGATGGCCCAAATGATGGACAAGACTCCCTTTTTGCTTTTTATGACTCACATTATGATGACAATCAAATAAAAATCCTAGACCATGATCTATATGATGGCACTTTAACTCTTTTGATGACCTAGGACACCTAAATGATGACATGACCATGAGAAAGTGGAGGGAGTAGCACTAACCTAGACAATAACTAATGACCATATGACAACAGAGAGATATCAAATTTTTTTGAAAATCTTGAAATTATAACCATTTGACCCTAAGACCTTATCAATCACATGGAAAGAGTACATTTGATCACTTGTGACTCATAGAAACTAACAGATACAAAGAAACATAACATTCATTATATATTCATCACACTAATTTTAATTCACATGAGCATGTATACTTCATGTATTCAAAGTTACAATTGTTAAAGAGCTCACACTTGATATCAACTTCTCTATGTATCCTGATTTCCATGATGCTTCAGTTCTTAATAATTTCAGTTCTTCCAATATTTTATTATTCACACAAAAGTTGTTGTGTGTTAATCTATAAAGAAGATACAAAAATTCCATGGTTCTAACATGTGACAATGTTTTTTAAACTAGTTCATGTGTCGAGATACCACTCGAATCAAATTCAAGTCCATTCAACATTAAGCCCTCTAATTGATGAATTTTTCTAGCACAAGATAGTTGTATCGGAAATTATTTTGCACTATAGTTGTTAATCTCTTGCTATGACATGGAAATGGTTTTGGAACATGTAATATTGGATAACACTTCAGTGAAATGTTTTCTCCATATAGTTAATGATACTTGTTTCTTTGCAGTTTACCAATTTCTTCATTTACAAATTCTATCCATAACACATCAACATTTTTGTTATTTTTCATCTGTTTTTTTCATATTTCGTTCACGCCATTATAAATTCCATCCTTTGTATTATATTTTCCTGCATATAGCTCAACAAGAACATTTCATTGATAAGGATTCTTGATGGTAATCTCATTGTTTTCTAATATGCTACATATCCTAAGTCAAATATTGTTCCTTAAATTTGTTCTCGTCAATACGATATGGGACATACAGCATTAATCGTTTTCTATAATAGTTATCAAGATCAATATGTTTATTATAATTTACGTATCTTATAAATTTTGGTATCTCAATTCCTCCTCTTTTCCTGCCTTGTAGTGTATAGAAACATGAAAATTTCACTAAGGATACATGTTAATGTTTTTTGGTCATTCCAGATAGCATTTGATCATTGATAAACATGCTATGTTTTCTGAATCTCTGGTTCATGCTCCAACTCCTTTGGCTTTTTATTAAAAACATTAAATCATCTATTGATGAAGTTTTATTAAATATACATTTTCTTGAACTAGTATTCAATGGAAATGACAACACTATATACAGTTTGTTGTGCAAGCATTTTTTGTAAGTTCAGTAAAGCTTTTCCAAGTCTTACACTTATTTCTATGATATCAGCATCGATTTTTTGATACTCACCTCATACACGTTTCAACATCGACGTCATTTATTTATCTAGATTTGTCATATATGAACTAAAATAACTAGTTGTAGCATATGAGTCAAGTACAAATTGGGCATCAATATTTGTACCCTAGATT
Organism: Pinus albicaulis; assembly: GCA_034641835.2. Lineage (NCBI taxonomy): Eukaryota > Viridiplantae > Streptophyta > Pinopsida > Pinales > Pinaceae > Pinus > Pinus albicaulis. The sequence goes on from CM076577.1 coordinate 797,354,840, forward strand.
AATGGAATATGTCGAGAAAAGTTATTAGTCCATATGTCTATTGGTTCTCTTTTCAATAGAATTTTTCTTTGTTTCAAATTACATTGATATAATCAGATTCACTTATACCTAATTTTTAAGAAAACCATCAAATTTATATGTCTCATCATGTTCCATATTCTCTATTTCATCAAATATCATTCTTGCGGATTTTTTGGTACATTATCGAATTCCATGGACTCAAGTATTTGTGTCTTTCACATTGGTGGAATTGGAAAATTAAACCTACAATGCATTTGTTTTCCTTTCCTACAAGTGTTTGTATGACGATGATGTTCAATAGTTTTCAGATTTGCAGGTAGTTTAGTTGAATCACGGCACAAGTACTTGTGAATGAAACTTTCAATTTCTAAGTTCGTACTTGTTCCATAGATAGGAGCATTTTTTATCCAAGCAATCCATGTTCATGTTGCCTTCCTCCATTTTGGAATTTTGTTGAAAATAAATAGTCAACGACATCACCAAAGTACTTAGACTCATGTAAAATTAACTGGAGTAGAGCGTTCATTCTACCTCTATAGTATCATACACAAGTAACGGAGTCATTTCTAATCAAGGTATCAATATCATCTTCCTCTACATCTTTAATTGGCAGTTTTTTCTCTCGATGTATTTTTTGCAAATCCTTTACTAAAGGCTCCCAGATATGTTTATCACTGCTAAACAACACAAACAAATTCGGTGGACCAACTATTGGATCATCGTATATAAGTTCTTGTGAAAATGCGAAAAATACTCTGACGATGTCGGCAATCGTCTAAGATCCATATACGCAATGTTCAACTCCAAAATGAGCTTCAAATTTTCCTTTGTTTTAATGTCTCTAGCTATTATTTTTTTTCCTTTTAACTTCCTTTTTTTTATACGAATCCAAATACAACTAAACACTTGATCAAGGATAATTTGCATTGTTTTGTAAAAAAAATTCGTTATATGATACACAAAATCATGATCTTGATGCAAAACTTCCCATCGAGAAATATCGTGATATGTAAAGTTTCTCATAACAATGCCTGATCATTTTTCCTAGTAAAACAATGTGGGAAAGCTCATCTCTTATGAATACCTATCTCTAAATATTCCCAAATGCATATAGCCTTCACCCAAAGCAATATTTATTTCATTATTACGAAGATCATAAGTACTATACGAATTGCTAAATCCATGTAATAGTGTCTTTGTTATTTGATCTTGATCATAGTGATCATTATCATCATTTATTTTTGTCTCTGTCTCACATGCATATGCATCCTTGTTTTGATCAAAGACTAGTTTCCAGCCTTTGTTTATTCTGACATTGTCTAGTCTATAAAATGGAGTTTTACGTAATCGTCTTAATTCCTTCATGACTTTATGAACATGTATTCACCCCACAACAAATATTCTTTTAAACACTAAACATCTTTTAATTTCCATAACCATTGCACTAGATTCATTTATGTCATGAGGAATTGTAATTTAAATTTGAGATGTGTCCGCACGTACATTCATTAGTCCACCAGTCAATTCCAACTGTGGTTTTCTAAAATTTTGTCCAAGTTCTTATATTTTCAAAAATGTTAATCTTAGATATATTATTCTTTCTTCCAATTCATAAAGTTCTTTCACTATGGAACTTTTTATATTACGCCTAATCTTCTTTGGAACTGAAACTTTGATAATTTTGTCATTATCTAATGCTTTTTTGCATTTTTTTGCATATACACTTACCTTTGGACACATTTCTCAATTTTTTTTCTATGACATCTCTTTTAAACCATGTTTGATTTCATATTGCACAATCATTAACTGGAACATGTTGTATTTTCTTAAAATATTGTTGTTCGGCCAATGTTTCAAATGTATAATCGAACATCTGTAACAATTCCTTATGTTTATGTGGAAATATCGTATTGTGTGTTGATTTTGGTCGCTTCGATTGTCTTCTAATTAGACATGTTTCAATAAAGTTATTGTTTCTTATGTATTTTTTGATTTGATGCAACAAGCAACGTGGTCTCTTGTTTACATTGATAGGTTTTGTATTAAGTTCCATAGTATCTTCATCTATGTTGATGTTTTTAAAGCTAGAATTTAACGGCTTGCATAGTTTTCTAACAAGACTTGTTTCAAAAACGTCCTTGCTTATTTTATTTTTTTAGTTGATGCAATGATAGGCACAATCTCTTGTTTGCATTGATAATATTGGTGTCAAGTTCTATGACATTATCATCTGTGTTCACCTTTTCAAACCCATTCACATTAACCTCACTATGTTTTTTATCAGGATTCTTCTATATATTGCTTTTCATTAATTGCTTCAATCGATGTGAAATTTTTTTCTCTTGTACTATCTCTTTCAGAGGTTCATAATTCAAATGACCTACATTCGTTCCAAATTGCATAACATGGAATATCGTTGTGTCTTTCTCAAATGCACGAAAATCAACTACAACATCCAACATATCAGCAGACCATATGTATATAGTTATATTCAAGATATATCATATCCAATCATAAACAAAAAGGCCACTGTTTATCTTCCTTTTTCCATATGGCATTGCTAATTGTATAATGTATCCTTGCCAATATATTATTGCTTTATAAACAGGGAACATCATATCCATTCTCTATCAATTGACATATTGTTTCAAAATAACTTTCACCGTAAATAATCTTGAACCCAGAAAATTTATTAAAAATATGTCTACTTATGGTTTCTTCTATTTGCATCTATTTATGTTATGTTTTTCAATATGTTTTTATATTTATTATATGTTCATGATCGATTCTTATTGAACATTTTTTCTTGCACATAAGTGGTTCAAAATGTCCGACAATTAGATTTTCGTCATGGAACACTATGTCGTAACTTTAATTTCATAAATTTGAATTAAAATGAAAATAGATTTTCATTGTTGTCTTTGACTAAAGTCTTATGGAAATTTTTATCCAATTCAATAACCAATGTATAAAAAATATGTCCCACCAAAGTCCTCGTTCTCCTGCAGTCATATAAATTGAAATTGATCTTGTCATCCTTTCCAAGTACACATTTGGGCTATTTATATCATGCATTGATACTCATAAGATAATATTGCTTCAGTGTTTCTTTCATGTAAACAATTCCTGAAATGTTTTATCGTTCCTTCACGTAACTTTGTTGGCATGTATCTGAAATGCAATAGAGTTCACATAACATTGAATAGGCCATCTCATATAGCATATGCAAAAAAAATTAAATGAAATAGATTATGTTTCCTTAGAATTGCATATGTATGATATCTTTTTATAGTAAACAAAGTATTATATGTTGATGATTTAGCAATCACACTTCAAACATGTTCTATATTCACTATGAGCTATTGTTGCACGATAACCATTGTTATCACTCTGTAATTTCTCTAGGATGAGGAGAGAAACTCAGAGGTAACCACAAACCACTTGGAAGTTGGAATCTATCCCTTCCAACTTTAGAGAGGGATCTCTCTGTCTGAAATATTAAAACACTTAGATGTTAGGCTAGGTATGGTTCTCAGTTGGGTATAAGTTTAAAGTTTCACTAGCAGGAAGAAAGACGTATCCATTGGGCATGGAGTCATGTCTATCCGATGAAGTTTCCACTGATGAAATGAAGAGGAAGAGGAGGCTCTACAGGGGCAGGGTAGGTAATATCTTTATAGTTTTCAATTTAGATTCATTGTAGGAGATTGAGTGGAAGAAAAATGTAAAATGAAAATGGAGCATCAAACACTAAGATGAATTCGAACTGTCATTTAGAAGAAAACATAGAAGTCTAGCAAACTGAATCAGAGCACTTATTTGAAATGAATTCTGAAATAAATATATTTGTTTAGCTAAACTAGAATACACATTTAAAGCATGTTTTTCATATAATATAACTTACAAATAAGAATATAACATCTCCAAAGAAAACTAACACAACAATCCATGCAAATTCTACTTTTGTCTTTCATCCACTGGGAAATCAAGAAAATACAATGTACACAGTGTTCTATCTCCTAAAACATGACCAACCAACCATACTCTTACACAATGAAACTCATGAAAATATATACAATTAGCTCATCCCTGGACTCAAGGGGTCGACCTCAACCAGTTCCCCAAAGATAGAGTCAGTTACATTAAATTCGAAACTACCTCCTAGGAATAGCGACTAAATTTTTGAAAATAGCAATCAAATATTAACTCTTATCTATTTAACCATGATATTTGTTACAAAACTGAAAGAGGTTTTTGTATATGATATTGTTCTTGGGAGAAACCTATCTCATTTTTCATAAATTCCTCTCCAGCGCCTCTGAATATGTGCCCAAAAATGATGACTAAAACAAGAGATAACAAAATCTGGAAAAAAAAAAAAAGGGTTGTCAATATTCATTCGAATATTCTAAAATATGACACTTGTGAATAAACTGGAGGAGGTTTTTGTTATGTGGCTCATCCTTAATAAAAACATCTTCTATTTTTTTAAATTCATCTCCATTTGTTCAAGAATTAATCTTGAAGTAAAATTTTCCAGAAGCGCAGCGTAAACATGCAGTTACTGTATTTTTCAAATATCTCTTCAAAAGTGAATCGAATTGAGCTAATTTTTTGTTAGAGAGTTAAAATAATTATAATGTTTCTCCAAAAAAAATTAGATAAATCCTACACACGAATTTCGATAAAATCCAAAAATAGTTGTATATGATGGTGGCTTGTTTCTCGAAAACCAGGAAGCATTTTGACTTGAAATTAAGTGATCTTATTCATCTCACCCCCATGCATCTACTATGAATATTTCATGGAAAATTGGTAAAAGGTTTAAGAGATATGGTGAAAATACGGTGACTGTGTGAAAGTGCAACACAAAAACGCAACGCTCTAAGATTACACTACCTTCGTAAATCATCTGAAATGTTGAGGGTACTGGATGGCATGAAATGTTCCATACAACATTTCAAATCCATGATAAAATTTCTAGTCCATACACAAACCTTCAAACCCCAAACCTTATTTTTGTAGCAGAAGCACAACGCAGTTGCATAGCACACCTCCATCTTCATGAATTGACCAAACATTGATCTTCTGAATAACAAAAATGATTTGGAGTTGATCCAAATATTCACAAAAACCTCCTACGTGGAAAAAATTGAGAAAAATATTGATTCCCCATAAAAATTTGATCACTTGGTAGAAGCACATCACTCCTAGCAGACTTTGGATAGCGAACCTTTTCAATTGTTGTATTGGAGTGATGTCATGACTTATTATGATTTGACCCTCTAACTAACCCAAGAGACCCTACAAATTTGTGCCCATGATGACAATACATTACATCATGACCTCACTCATGATATTTTGATGAAACATGACCCTAGACCCACTTAACTCAGCCTCTCACGACATCAATGACTATTTTCATGACTCTTGGCATACTTTGACATAATTACATCAAATAATGAAAATTTTATTCTAAACTAATACCCATAGCTTGATCGTCTACAAGATAATATCCAAACCATTATACATTTTTCAAGTAAAGTTGAAAGGAAAAACTTGTTTTCTAAATACTATGAGTATAGGATACTAACATTGGCTCCAATGGGGATGGAATCCTCCCTGTGAGGTGCCAAGAACACTGTAGACTAGTATCCTGACCATTGGGATGATCCCAAACTCAATTTTCCAACTGTAGCCTATAACCTCTCTCTTCAAAATCTTCAACACACAACTCCAAACTGAAAATGAATGTTGAAAATTAATACCAATATACCAAAACAAACTGTTGGAAACTCGCACACTACTGAAATGGAAATCTGAACTGAAAAATATGCTCAAACCATTGAGCTTATTCACATTGTTATCTACACTAAATTGTTGAATAACTTTCTCACACAAGTGATACGAAATTTTCAATGAATCTAAGCAAGGAGATGGCCACTCACTGGAATTCTGCTCACACCCTCTGTAAGCTGAGAGAAAATGATACTTAATGGAAACTTAAATTATAGATGAAACTAAAACCCATGCTCAATAAACAACACAAAATCTAACTTCACTGATGATTCAAATAGGTTGGCAAAAGAATATTGAAGAATATGCAAAGTGATCTCTTCTCGATGAATAAAAACAGTAAGAGAAGCTTCACATATTATTATTGGTTGTTCTATGTTTTCAGTTTCAAAATCACTCTCAAATATATTAGCATAAGTTTCATTTTTACTTTGATAGGAGTGAAGAGAAATAATTTCTTGCACATGATCCTCCTACATATGTAAGAAGCTACCAAAAAGGACTAGTTCACTACCTAAATTTTCCATGCAAATAATTTCAGAGGTTTGATTTTCGTAGACTTTTTCATGAGACAAAAATTCAGCGGAGGAATGGCATGAAGGAAAATTTGAAACATTGTCTTCATCCCTTTTTTGGTCACATTAAAATTATTAATCTTGCTGCAAATCATCATTAAAATAATTGGATATAACATGGCTTTCATCATGAAAACATGATTGGTCTTAAGTCAAGGAAGAAAAAAAATTTTGATGGAAATTTTCTTGTGTATCAAGGTTGCTAAACGCTACTAGTTCTTCCTCTTGATCACTTAAAAAATGGCAATACTGTTGAAAATGTTCATTCAACATAGGAGAAAAAACATGAACATCTACATCAAGATCTTGATCAGCTTCGTTAACAGTTAAGGAAGAAACTACTACCTGTTGAGAATTTTCTTGTGTCATGGTAGCTAGCTTCTAAATTTTTACCCTAATGATGGAAATGCTTCTCATTCAAATCCTCTAGTTTCTCTTCATTCATGAACTGATCATCTTCATAAAAAATTTCAAATGCTTAATAATTTTTTTTAAAATGTGTGTAATAGTCTTTGACCAACAACAAGGAAGGATGACATTCTTTATATCTCTCATAATATATTGTATGAAAATATATAAGTGAATATAAAAAAGCATTTGGAAAACTTTCATACCATGATTTTGTATTTCCCTCCAAGGATACCATGAACATCTTCATGAAAATCAACATTTAGCCTACGCACATGCATGTTAAATTTAACCAAGTGAAGTGCAACATCATCTCCTACCTGATCTTAGAATTTTGGAAAATAAGTTTTCCAATCAACATGAGGCATGCAATTTTGAAAACCATGAATGTGAGCACAATTCATTGGAACATACCTTTGAGCTGAATTCATTATTAACCAATAGAGTTGCCAGTAAAACTCTGATTTCTAGATCATGCTGCTAGTGGAGTCTTTGGATCGAGCTGAAACTTGATTGGATTCATAAGGTGAATGGTAGAGCCTTCATGTGTGTGACTATTTTCCACCATCAACAATCATATATGAAACTTTAATGATTTTTCTCGGAGAAGATGAAACTATACTGTGCTGTGAAGGCAAGGGCAAGGTTGCCCAACCATATGTACAATCCACTCTCGACATTGATGTCTCACTACATGGATCCATTCCACTTGGGAGGCCACCAGATCTAGTATTGATGAAAGACATCTTGTCTTTGGATTCACCACTCTTGGATTTTTAAGAGGTGGAGGATTGGAGGAGAAATTTGGCATAGGGGATGTCAAAGTAGCAGGCAACATCATGAGGAGAGCTTCACATGCCAGATCACCAGCGTTGTCTCTTAGTAGGATTAATCCTTATTGGAGATCTCAGCTCTTAGTAGAGTACTCCAAGGATCTTGGTGCATGCATGATTCTCGATGACCGAGATAGAGATGATGAGTATATGGTGGATGATATGGTCATCTATTCTCATGGCAGAGTCTTCTTGACTAGAGCTTCTAGTCTCAAGGAGAAGTTTCTACTTGCATCACATGAGGACTTCCTTTCCATGCATTATGATGCATACATCTCTTTGGCAGAGGATTTCACTTGGGAGGGCATCCAACATGACATATTTCAGCATATGGAGAGATGCATAGACCGAATGGTGATAGATAGGAGGTCACAACCGCTTCCCTACTCATTGGAGATGAGGGAAAGATTCTAGTTGAGCCATTTCAGCTCAAGATCTCAAGTACATGATGGAGGAGGTATAATTTCACATTTTGTATTGTACTTCTTTTCATTTTTTGAGCATCAGATGTATCAAGAAGAATTATCTCTTCTTTCATATTATATGATGATTTATTTGCAGCTACTTGTAGCATTGATTTTGGCTACCTTATTGGTGGATTGTGGGGGAAGCCACATGACTCTTGGTGTGCACCATTGACACCACATTGTATCTTCAAGTTTCCATCTTATGAGATGACTGTGGCAGCAAAAAAGTGGCTGGGTAAGCACTTGTTAATATATGTTTTGACGCAGGCCAAGGATGCACTGCGCTAGTTCCATTGGTGGGACTATGGACCACTCTCCGGTTGTCATATGGCAGCTTGTTTTTATTGCATTTTGCCTCCATATATTGCTGATACTTTATATTCATGGGAAGCATTGTTTGGAGAGTGCTGGAGGTATTGGAGATGCCCATTGGGAGCATGATTCTCCCTAGTTTACATGTTGTACATTTCAAGAGAAGCCATGGGCAAACCATGATTGCCACATCACACTTTTTCCCTTCTTGCGGGAGGAACCACTTGAAGAACTTGAGGAGGCACTTCATGGCTGAATTGTTTGATGGGGGAGCTTGAGCCATTATTGAAGGCCATGTTGTTTCAGCCCAAGGATAGAGGCAGCCCCATGTTTACCATAAATGGAGAGAGAAACCATTTGGATGACATAATCCAATCTCTCCATGCAGCCCCAAAACATTGTATAAAACCGGGGTTGATGATTCTTTTGATGAGCTACCTAGGATGGTTCATTTCATTTGGATGATAGCATGGGTGAGGGAGGCACTCATTCACCATGTTTTTCATCACTCCTACTTTGTGGAGGCCATGGGATAGCAAGCAGGTTTCCATTCACACTTTCGACCTATGATTGATGTATACCATTTGGTTTTGCACACTTGGGAGGAAACATTGGATGGCAGTTTTATTATAGATTATCTTGATGCAGTGATGGATGCCATTGATGGGAGGCCACAAGAGGAGGAGGGGAGAATTTTTTCTCTCCCTATACGTTTTCTTGAATACAAGCAAATATTTTGGAGGGGAGGACTATAATGTTCCCAAATTCTAGCCTCAAAGCTAAATGGAACATTAAATTTAGCAACATCTCTAACCGGTGAATAAATGGGTAGAAAATCCCATAAGTCTCATAAGGAGGAAAAAAAACACTCCAAGTGTGAAAGGAGACACTCTTTACAGCTTAATAAAACACCTCCATGTGTGAACAGGGATAATATCAGGTTGGTTCAGTCCACTTTGACTAAGTCAACAACACAGTTGTGGAGAAGCCAAAATTAAAGAAGGAATAACGCAGTTTTGGAGGGAGATGAATCTTTTGATGGAGATGACCTAATAGAGTGGGGCCAAGGGTAAGAAAACTCATTTTTTATTTAAGGAAGAGGATGGCAGCATTATTCTTCATGTTTTAGATTACCATTTTGTTTGCTTAGACCTTTTTCTTCCTCTTATTGTTTAGCAGGGTTGCTGTGCTGTTTAGCACCGGGTGTTCCCGAGCGGGAATCCCACCTCTTCCCTTGAGGAGCCTCTTGGGAGAGTTTGCATTCATTTTCCACATTATTTTTTCAGGCCAAGCTTCATCCTACTTCATCAGTGTAGTTTCTGCAGGTTATTGTGCAATGTTGCAAGGTGCAGCGGTGGAAGGGATTGGAATCCCTCTTTCTGAGCTAGTTTCTCATTGGAGGAAGGTTTCCTTCACTTGAGAGACATTTTTGGAGAGGTTTAGGGCTCATTTCAGATCTGTGGCATCAGGCCACACATTTCCCTAACATTCCCAACACTGTTCCAGCTAGGGAATGCGTTATTTTTGGAGGCAGCTTCAGTGGATGGTTTAGTGGCTCTGTTGCTTCTTGTGATTGGGAGGTTCATCCTCTCATGGGAGGAAGCCCTTGAGGGATTCACATCAGATCAGACATCTTTCAGCCTTCTACACTCATATGTTTCAGTGTTGCAGTGATTATTCAGTAATTTTCTGAAGATCACATTTGTATGCAGAGTGTATGAAAAGAAACCCTTTCCGGGTTTTCTTGTAATTGTAATAAGGAGACTAGATCTCAGTTTTTGAGCTTGTTTGTCTAATATATGGGAAGATATATATGTTTCCTTAATTTCTAAGTTGAAACCCTATAAGACTGCGCAGTATATTTTGTGCATAATTTCTGAGTAGCATTGTCTGGGGTTTTTGGTCATTTTCAGCTACACTAGTGTGGGAGGTCTGTTTACCTCACATAATTTCTTTTGTTTCTGATATCCTCTTGGAATTAGATGCTAGATGGATGTATCTATGGGATCCAAGTGATTATTTTCAATTTTATGGCTTACATTGCTGGAAATGCGTTTTTCTGTGAATGCATTGATGAGCAGTCCATTTTTGGAATATTTTAAGATTTTCCCAATACTGCTTATTTTCCCTATTTTGGGATATTACATTATGCCTCCTTTTTGGAGCCTCTATTACGCTTTTGAGTGACCCTGGGAGAATGGATTTTTGAAGGCCTTCCCGTAGTCCATTTTGAAAAATTCAAGATGTTCTTGAAATTAGAAACATAGTGCTAGTTGACCCTTTTTTTATAAGTGGATTTGGACTTCTCAAATTACCTCAAAAGTGCCTCCAAATTTCTATTATGCTTTTGCAAATTGTTTATAAAATATCCAGTCAGAATTGTCACAGATCAGCATTGGATCCCCTCATGACACTTGTAAAGCTCATAAATTGTCACAAACTCAAGGCTATGAGTTGTCATTAGAGTTATTGGGTTGTTTTTGGCTTCCTATCATGAAGCAATTTGTAATTAATGTGTTAGGGTCCCGTGATTTCGCTGATTGGCAAGCCAAATGATAGTGTAACATCAAACCAGTCTTTGGAGCCCAAGGACCTAGCCTTCCTAGACTCAGAGAGGGCTCTCTCTATTTGTGTAAGGGATATCTGTGTGTTTGCTTATTGTGTTCCGATTTTAGGCTAGTTATGAAGTAGGTTTTTTGGTTTTTGTTTTTAGGTTGTGAGGGATGAAACTGATCAAAGATATAAGATAGGTAAAAATATGTCAGATCAACTGGGCTATGGGGTCGAAGAGGTCAAGAAAGCTATCAGACGATGATACAAGGTTGTTGAAGGGCCGATTTGATTCGAGGTAGAAAGGATCTTTGGGAAAAATGGAGTAAGATGGACATCAAGTTTGTGAACAACAAAGGATTTCAAGCATAAATAGTTTAATAGCTGACATAAACATGGTAGGGAAAACCATTAATCATGAGAAATGTAACTATAAGCTAATCAATACATGGAAATAAACATTCAAGCCATGCATAGAGATATATAACTCTCTAACTTTGGGAAATGGATATTAGACTTTGGGGAAATAAAATTAAGACAGAAAAACAACTCAAATCACTATGTTGGAATGCCTAAACACAGTACTTCAAGTTATTGGGCACTTTGAAAACAAGATTGCATAGTCTTAGGCAAAGGGCAAGATCAGAACAAGACCTCCTTGGTTCAACAAATGACAATCTAATCGGTCAAAGAGAAATTTCGTGGATGGAGCTATGGCTATCCATGAGTAAGCGGGGCATACCGTAAATCATACTTAGCATGCATAAAACCATGAATGAAACAAGCAACGATATCCTTAAGTTATTAAAGAGCAATCAAGAATTCTTTAATGTGACTAAGAATGAAGAAAACATGGAAGCTATGAAGAAATAGGAAATTTGAGGTGCCTCCAAGGGCATGTCTCAAATTTTTTCTCTACTGTTCTATAGCAAGCAAGAAACATGGATTTATGAATGAAAACTAGGAAACAAAACAAAGAGAGAGACACTATACCATTCTACCAAGTCATGGAATCCAACAACAATCCTCTTTCATCATCCAGGAACATCCAAGAGACTATCCAAAAGCATGAGACAAGTATTTCTTCCAAAGCTTATATGAACATATATTTCTTCTATCATCAAGTTCAGCCTCTATTTCAATGAAAGCATTTGGAATATATAGGCCCAATTGAGGAAAACCTCTTAGTTCAATTTGCAATCTCATTGGCCTATCCAAAATATCTTATCTTGTCCTTGAGGCTTTGCAAAGCCCAAGGCACAAAGTATCTCATAAAATATCTAAAAAATGCTAAAAGAGGGAAATAAATTGACTTTTCATAACTTTTCATGTGCAAAAATAGCTAAACGCACATGAGGAAAAAGCAGTTTTGAAAGGTTCAATTTTTACAAAAATATTCAAAAAATACATCAGCAAAAGGTCCATTGACTTGCCGACAACCTTTGGAGGCCTTCCCGGTGTCGAAATGAGGCTCACGATAGCTCGTTGGAAAGATATGAGTGTCTACTTTCCGAAAATGTTTATTTTTCTCCCAACTGACCAATGGAAGTTCTCCAAAAATAGGCATATGTGAAAAAACCCAAAAAATATGCCTTGCTGATAGACCGAGCAAAGTGTAGAAAAAGCGAGAATTTTTCGCCATTTCGGGGGAGAAAATGATCTTCAAATGTCCTGAAAATCGTTGAGTATGTGCTCCTGAAATTATGGCATCCAATGATACCAAAAAATCAAAAATGACAAAAAACCAAAATATGTCGAAAATCGCCCAAAATTGGTGAGCATGACCCTCAAGGGTTTTCAGCAACATGTTGTGAAGCAGAGGCCAAAATATGAAGTCGTAAGGTGTCTTTCCTCAATTTCTGTGCTAGGCGTTTCCCTTTAGCCTCCTTGAGTTTTTCTTGAGAAACCTTCAACTTCCGCCGGGCAAACTGATTCAGCTTTTTATAACGCCCCGTCATTCTCCTTTGAAGGTCCAAGTCCCTGTTTGCCTTCTCCAATTTCTTCTCCAAGTGGTCATTAACCCTCTCAAGCCATTCCTCCCTATTGTTCTCTATCTCTTGTTCGAACAATGTAGTGAGAGGGGTAGATTGGAGAATGGAATTTTCCTCTTCTTTTTGCTTCTCAAGGGCCTTTTTTAGCCCTATGGTTCCTGGCCTCTTTCGCCTAGGTTGATCTTCGCCTTCACTTTCATCAAACTCACCCATTAGTTCTTCCAACCTCACTTGGGCTTTGGAGGCCTCCTTCTTGTATTTGGTCGCCCGTGTCTCATAAACAGCCATATGGACACTCATTTTCTTATTTTGGATTTGCAAAAATTGATTGAAATTCCTAGCTCTATGAAGATCATCCTTCAAGGCATCAATTTGGCTTTCTCTATGGATCAAGAGATTTTCTAGGATTTGAACTTCATTATCACTATCATCGCTTTGGACTTGGATGATGTTGAATTCCTTTTCCAGTTCATGATTGCTTTCTTCCTTGCCATTCCCTTTGCCTTGGGTGGCTCTTCTAGTACTTTTCCTCTTAGGAAATTCGACCATGGGCTTCTTTGGCAATTTTCCCTTGCTTCGGAGGGCCCTAGTCACATTTGGAGTGACAACTATAGGCACCCTTTTCTTTGCTATCCGGGGCTTGGTGACTTTCGGAGAAAAGAGCATGGCCCCTTGCCTCGAAGAGGCAGCTAGCACATGCTCCATGGGTTCTTTACCCTTGTCACTTTGCCCTTTTTCTTCTTGAGGCTGCTGTCCCTCATGCTATGGCTAATGTGTAACATGCTGTGGCTGACCCTGTTTATCACTCTCATGCTGCTCCTATTCAACACTTTCACGCTGCCCCTATTCAGTCTCTTTTGGCTGCCCCTGTTCAGTCTCTTTTGGCTGCCCCTATTCATCATGATGTAGCTACTGTGTATCATCTTTTGGATGTTTTATGTCATCATAAGGCTGCTCACCCTCATCATAAGTTTGATGTGTATCATCAAAGGTCTGCTCACCCTCACTGTGCTACCTTTCTCCATCTCCTTGTTGCTGCTCATCATCACTGTGATGCTGCTGTTCAACACTTTCTTCTTCCTCCCCTTAGTCATCATCACTGTGATGCTGTTGTTCAACACTTTATTCTTCCTGCTCATGTCCTTCTTCTTCCTCATGGTCAATCTCTTCTCCCTCTTCAACCTCCTTGGTTTGTTCTGTGGTAAACATGAGATTTTTGGGGATAGGTCTGCTAGAAGAAGGCGAGTGATGATGAGCAGGAGGTGTAGGGGATGTGTGAACTAGAGGGACAATGGAGAAATCCGGATGGGTGATGAAAGTATCCAAAGAGACCTCTCTCTTTTCAAGCTAATGAAGAATGATGATTTTGATGAGAGAGTGATGAAAGAGACAGTCTATTTGTTGTGAAGGAGGTTTTTTCTGAACAGTGGAGGTTATTTTCTCAATGCTTTTGTGTAAGAAGAAAGGGAGATTTAGCAGCTTGGTCCTTGTGAAATGCATGAGTAGTCGAATGTGATAAGCATAGATTCGGGAGAATCTTCCCTCACAAGTGAAGTATTTCATAATAATCTTCATGAGGGGGGCATAGCTGGCTAAAAGATATGAGAAAGGGAAAATATAAGGACATGAATCTCTGTGATCAGGCTTTAGAAAGGGCTTGTAATCTTCTGAGTCCAAATGGCTTTGCTTAAACCATTTCTCACCAATATAGGGGATTTTAGTGGCCTTGGAGATGGACCTTGGAGAGAATTTGAAGTCAAGGCCTACCAACTGGAAATGCTTGTCTTGAAACCTTAAAGTGCAAAGATGTGTCAAAGGAGAAAAACTCTTCACCTCTTGCAATCTTTGACAAAAATCTAAACACCCAACTTCATGGAAATTGAATAAGATTGATGGGTGGGCATTCACTTCTTCAGTGGAAGTAGGCTCAAATCTCTTATGCAAACCACTCCTACTGTCCTGCCTGGGAGGAATCTTGTTCTAGATGCTCTCTGCAAAACCAAACTGCCTCAAATGGTTTTTGAAGTGTTTTCTCAAACACAACTCTGTCTTCTTTATCAATCACTGTTTGATTAAGGCAAATTTGCCTCAAATGCTGTGTGAAATGTTTCTTTGATATCAGGTCGTTGCTCCTTCCAAATCACTGCTTTTTCTCCTTTGTATGCCACTCAAAAAATAATTTTAATAACAAGCACACAGTCAACTAAAATGTATCCACAATTAAGTGATTTTCTGTGTTTGGATAAGGTCACAGAGCTCTTGGTGTTTTGATAAAAACAAGACAGCCTTGCATTTAGACAAAGGCAAAAAACTCCTCCCCAATCAAAAACAGCTTCCTTGTCTTCACTATTTCTCACACACAGGTAAACAAGAACACCTCCAAACTCGATTTAATAGCTTTCACTCATTAAAGCATGTTTCATGGACAAAGATGGCAGCATTGATTTTTTTCTTTTTACCACACCAAGGAAACTTTTGAAATGAAAAAACACTTATACAATGATCACTGTTGTTTGAAATTAGGCCCAATGTTTCACTTTTCAAACCCTGTTTTTCCTCCCTTTAAACACTGCCTCCACCTTTCAACTTGTTTTGAGGGCAGTTTGTTAGGTCTTTTGACAGCAATAAAAATCCACTACTTTCACTATGTCAGTGTTGGGAAAATATAGCCACTGCAAGCCCAGATCTTTAAACAAAAATATCAAACCTCCTTACCATTGTTTTCACCACTATATTTGCTAATAGAGGTTATGGTTTTATCTCAGTCTTGAGGGCAGCTCTAGGTTCTTTGAAACTAATGAATCATTCCACTAACCTCCCACCGTGACAAACTTCTTCAACACACTTAACACATCACCATGATTTTCACCACGAGCTTCATTTTTTTTCCACTACTTAACAATCTTAAAAAAGAGCAAGGAGGCAACAAAATACCTTGAAGATCGATGGTGGGTGTTTTTTGAGGAGTTTGAGCTGCTTTCAAAGCTTGTTGGAGGTGTTTGGATCATGTGAAACATGCGTGACACGTTTAATAGGGAAGGCGCCGCGCAAAGAAAATCTGTCGGGTCACTGACGGGCAGTTGTGACCGGCACCTACAGGCGCGCCGCGCGACGATGTAACTCCTTTGCAAAATCTCGCCTGAACGCGCCGCGTGTTCTTCCAGGCACGCCGCGCAGTCCAAAAACTTGAAAACTCTATGAAATTTCGCTCAAAAACTCTTTCCTCGATCCAGTGAACAGCAAAGGGGAGTTGTTTACGTTTTGAAATGCAAAATAGGTATGGGCAACGGTCTCTAACCCTTGTATTTGAAAAAAATCAAAAACCCTTTGAAGTGCTTAATGAAGGTTTTGAAAACATTTAAAAGGCCTTTGGATTAAAACAAAAACATGAAGCTCATATCTTTTGAAAACATAACTAAGACTCCTTTTTGTTCAAACAAAGACATAGTGGCAACGATCATTTCCTTTATAAGCCTCTCCCCTTTTGAAGTAAAGCAAACCTTTTTTTTTTAAATTAAAAACTTTCACTGTTTCTCACTAAGGAATGGAAATTGTTTTCCTTTTTGATATCTGCACTGTGGAAGAAAATTTTGCTCTGAGCCACATGAAGGACTGTAGATGTGCTTTTTGAGTGAAACTGCCTTTTTACTGGGGAAGAAGCTTAACTGAAATTTCAAAATCCCTTTTCCACCTCTTGTCTTTGTATGGCTCATCTGCTGTCACTGTAGAAAGACACCTTGTGTTATGTGAGGTTTCTTTGACACTTTGAAGGAGGTAACTTCACCCTTTCGAAACCTAAACTGACAGTGTCTGCTCCTGATTCTTTGGATATGGTCATGCCCCTTGTGAAAACTGAATGAGATGGCAGGTGCTGTTTGAGCTTCTCTTTTGACTGTGGGTAAAATACTTGTTGGGAACTGTAAGTGAAAATCCTGTTTACAAAATGTCTCCAACCCCAAAGCCACTAATCTTATCCTTAGATTGACAAAATGATCCAGTTTTCAGTTTTAAGGAGATAAAACAAGGGATGATGTACTAGATTTGAAAAGTGAACAAGGGAAAGCAACCCTTTTGTTCTTCTGTGAAGGAAGTCTGCAAGAAACCTGGGCTTTCATTCATTTCACCTCCTTTTTTAGAGCAGTCCCTTTAGAATCTTTTCCATATTCCATGATTGCTTTTCATCCTCAAACAATGGTGAGCCCCTTTACTTTGCTTATGAAGGAGGCCTTCTTTGACAAATGCCTGGTTTCCTTTCCACCTTTGTTTCAACCCAACGAAGAATGTTCGATGATCCTAATGATAGTGGTTTCCCTTGTACATGATGGCATAGGTCATTTTGAGACCAAGACCCTTTTGGCTCCTTTGGCCATTAGCTTACTAATATTTCTTCATTGATGATGAACCCATTAGCTTCACATTGTAACTAAAATAATAGTGAGACTCATGCAAATCATTTTTAAAACCCACTGCTTTGCCTCTGCCTTTAATCATCATTTTATTTTAGAAACCCTTAGTTGTTGTCTCACTGTACCCAAAATTTGTCCTTGCAGTTAGTGAAAAACTTAAAACCAGACTTTATCCCTGGCCCTCTGCTTATAGATGAATGAGGCGCTCTCAGTCTTCAAACCCTCTGCTTATAGATGAAGGAGGTTTTTCAGTCATGCCATCTCATCAGCCTTTAACAGTGTTATTTTTTCTTTCACTGTCTTTTCATGCTTTGACTGTGATCACAAGAGCTTAATGAAACAACTCTCTGCCCTGTAGCTGCATTCCAGGGTCAAAATCCACATGAGAAGCAATTTCCTTCTCATGTGGAGCCAAATACTATCTTTTGGGATGCTGATATACTTCTACTCTTTGAAAGATGCATTGAAAACCGTAAAACCACCTAATATCAATTTGACCTAGGGCATGTGCATTGCTGAGACTTCAGGGTTTGTTAGTGGCGCGACTTAAGGGTGTAACCAACTTTATTTGCAGAATGGGAAGGTCTGTTATGACTGGGTTGTAGCAGACAGAGGTTCTTTGGCTTTGGGGTAGTTTGCCAAGGGAGAAATGCCTAAAGCGCCACTACCTAACTTAGGGGAAACTTCTCTGGACAGATTTGGATTGTTTCTTTGGAGCTGATGGGAAAACTAGTATGGCTGAGGGTAGATAGGGCTTGATAATGAGGCTTCATCTCATCATGGGCGGATTTAAAAGGTAGGAGGGAAAAAATGTTTATGGGTGTTTTTCAGTTGGCAAATTTGACAAATTTTTAGATTAGCTGCTAGAAAACTTGGCTGTTATAACTAGTCATCACCAACAAGTGAAAAATATTGATGACTAACAGTGGCTCCATTTGGGGAGGGCAGCTCCTTTTCAGGAGGTGTCCAGAATTTCAGATCTTTGGCTTATGAAGACCAGTGCTTTATCCATTGGCGCAAATTTCATTCTTCCTTGATGTTATTTCTGAAAATTAACAGCATGATTAGCATCAATGATATTTCTACCTATCCCAATATCTTTCTTAACATTTTTTCTTCCTTTGGGTGCATTCGGACTGGCAACCCTTCGATAATATATCTATTTTTTCTTTTTGAAAAATGAACCTATCTAGTTCTACACTTATATCTGCCAGGAGTTCAAATTAAACTGATGAACTCCTTCATTACTCTACCTATGCTAGATCAACTGTCAAGGTTAAGCTATTTGACAGGATTTTGTTCTCTAATCTAAAATAGGAAATTTAAAATGATCAAATCAGGGTTAGACAGTCTGATTTGTCATGTACTTGCGGCATGAAGGACAAGCTGCACACAAATATTATTTTGCAAAAAATGAAATCTAGAAAAACGAGGCTAGGATGCACAATTTGTTTTTTTCATCCCCGCTTCCCTCTTTGGTTCTGTTTTGAGCATGTGGAACCAGTATCTTTTCCTAATATACTCTCTTTGATAAGTCAAGCTTACACAATGTTGAACATATTTTTCACTCACTAACTTATCAGCAAATAAATTTAAAACATGTTCAGCTATGATTAGGCTAGATAACTGAACAAGACATTTGAGCACTAGTAGCGGCATTTAGACTTGCGTGCTTTCTGAATGACTATTTTTTGAACATGGGGCCTTCTTTCTATTTTCAAACCGCCCTCTTTTCTATTTTATATTGTTTTTTGACTTTTCTGCTTTATCTATTTTTCAAACAGTGGTATATACAATGATTGAAAATGTTTTAAACTCAGAAATCTTGGAAATGACAAAACTTAAGCATCTTATCCTCGTAAATATCTCCTACCATTCTTGGCCCATCCAGTTCTTGAAAAGAAAAATTGGGAAATTTTTCTCTTGTAAACATGACATAAGGATTCATGCGTGAATCTCTGAACAAACCTGTATCTTCCCGCTGTACCTCTTGATACCTCTGATTTCCACTCCTTCCTTTACTGTACATATTTTTCAAGTAATGTATATATTCTTTGTCATTCTTGGAATATATAATGTCATCATCAAGGTATGTCAATATGCAGAAATTCAAGACTGGAAACATGGCTTTTAGGAACATATTTTTTGTATCCGGTGATTTTGCGATTCTGAGTCTGAAACTGGAACTGCTTCCAGCATACTGGAAAAAATCTTTGAGTTGTCTACTTTGCAAGGGAATTATTTGGCTATAACCTGAAACATCATCTTGCAAAGACATATGATTAAAAGCACTTATCATCGGTATATCATGGTCTTGGGCAGGAAGGATAAAATTTCTGTTACAAGGATGTGTATTAGAGTTCCTAAAATCAAAACAGATCCTATGACCAGCTAGTTTATCTTTGATTATTACTAATTGGTTCAGATTGTTATATTTCCTTTTGTCGAAGTTGTTTCTTGGAGTTACGGTAGTGGCATAGTGTTTCTCACTATTTTCTCTGTATGAAGTAGTATTCTGCATGAGATTGCTAATCCTAGCAGTTCTAAATCTTTGGTGGAATGATAGAATATTAGCCAGTTCAAGTAACTCAAGTATACTTGGACTACAGTTATCATCTTTGCTCATAGGAAGCTTATCAGGCGTTTTTTCTGGATTTTGAGTTGTTATGGCCACAGTCAAGGTTTCATTTGCAGTGGTAGAGTTATGCGATGGTAAATCCTTGAGGTATGGCAAAAACATTAAGCTTCCCTGTTCCTGAGTTCCGAAGAGGTTTGTGATATGTAAGTATTCTAATGCCTTTGTTCTGAAAAATTTTCTTGATGTTATTGCTGATGTTTAACTAAGGTTTAAGTGATTTGCTTAATAGTACATAATGGTGTGTGCTTCTTTCTCTATCTATGTTTCAAAAGGAACACACTTGCTTCCCTCAAGACATAGCTGTTCATGATCATGGTAGTTTTGAGTGTCTAGTTCATCATAGGGAACTAGGGGCAGCTGATGTGGTGGGTCTAAGTTTGTTTCAATTTCTTCTGACTATTCTTCAATGTCCCCATCAGTGTGTAGAATAAAAGAGTTCAGGTCGAAATGCAAGGAATACATTGGGGTGTTATCTGGCTTCTCTTGGCTACTGATCATGTATTTCATGTGTGACTCTCGATAGAGTATTCTTGTTTGGTCAAACACAGGAATAGTGGCATAGGACATATCCAGTTGAATATTTCCTTGGAGCTTGGCTCCTCAAGATCTGGATAGAAGCATTCCGTACTTGGGAGGGATGTCTGCTACCACTATGTCCATGATTAGATGTTTTGCAGGTATTTGGGTCAAGCTGAAACAAAGGTCTTTGATCAAACCTAGGCATTTGAATCTACTCAAATCGAATGAATATAAGTCTTTGTATGGTCTTGTGATTTCCAGGCCTAATCTTTCCATTACAACCTTCGGCATGAGATTATGCAAGGCTCTAGAGTCTAGCATGGCATTGTGAAGGATTTGGTCATGGATATTCAGACTGAAGTAAAAGGGAAGAGTGGTTCCTTCTTGGAATTTTCCTTCTATTTTTGGACCAAGCAACACTTCAGGAGTGTCATCAGCTAGATTAAGGGTGTTCGCATCATTTCCTATATTTAGGACCTTTAAAACTTAGGATTTATAAGAGCCTTGGGTGATAAGTTCAGTGAGAGGCACGGTGATCTTTATTTTGGCAATCTCTCCCTCAAAACTGAAGGGCATTTGTAGTTTAGATAGGGTTGCCTCAGCTTTTTCAGCCATGAACTTCTCTATGTTCTGAGTTTGTTGGCTTTTTTTTGGGATTTTGTTTGACACAACCACCTCGGGAATCTTTGTGGAAGTACTAGGAGCATCTAAGCCAAGACTTGATTTAATAGCTTTATCTTTGTTTTGGTCAATTTTCTTGACCACGTTTTTGTTGCTGTCCACTGCTTTTTAAAGGATGGTATCGGGGGTTTTAGCAGTGTCTAAGATGTCTTTCTTGGAGTTCTCTTGGTTTTTTCTAATTCTAAGGTCATACTGCCTGTGAGCTTCTATTGTGGCATTCTAAAAATCTATGGCAGGATCCTCGGGATCTTCATAGTTGGTTTCATCCTGATTCGGAGAGAAAAATGCTTGTTCTTCTTCCGTGAGGTACACCTCACTCTCATTATCAGACCCTATGAGGTTCAAATGATTTTCATCAATGGGTTCTGTATCCATATCATCTTCTTCCACATAATTTTCATTAAATGGTGGCTTAATTTGTTGGTCATTTTCCCTTGGTTTGTTTTGAGGCTGTTCCCTCCTAAAATTTTGGTTCTAGTTTCTGTTTGGAGGGTTTGGCTAGTTGTCCCTAAGAGGGGTCTTTTCACTTATCTTTTCCCACATTTTGGCCATGGACCTAACCAAGTCATCTATTCTAGGATCTAGGGAAGGGGATGAAGTGGAGACCTCATCTCGGTATGTGACTTTTCTTTCTGATCTAGTCCTAGCTCTTTTTTCTGCTAAGTTGGCTTCTGCTCTTATGGCTACTTTTTGCATTTCCTCTAAGGTAAGGGGGTCCTTGTCTCTTAGCTGATAAGTCATGTCTAGGTCAAAACCCTCGGGGAACTTTGCCAAGGCTGAACCAAGTAAGGGTTTGAAGTGAGGTGGGAGGGCGTTATACACACTGTTGAACCTAATGCAGTATCCCTGGACAATTTCCCCATTTTCTTGTTTTAGATTGTTATATTATGACGAGATTTGAATGGGGTTCTTTTGGATTTCCCACCTGTTTATGAAGACTTGGTAAAGTTTTGGGAGGTTGTGGATGCTGTTTGGAGTTAAGCTCTTAAACCATTTTTTGGGTTCCCTGCCCAGGCTTTGGACGAACATTTTCATTCTGATGGTCTCGTCTTCTATTTCCATGTATTCAAAGGCATCGCTAATCCTATCTACATGTTGTTGAGTTGTGGTAGTCTCAACTCCGGTAAAGTGTGGGATTTTGGCTTGATAGTCATTTTGTAATGGAGCCAAAGGCTGTGGCAATACCAAAGGTGCGTACCAGGCTGCCATGATGGGAGCTAATGGATGATGTACAAGATGAGGGCTTGTGGGATGAGTTGAGGTGGTTTGAACAGTAGTGGTTTGGATAGGTGTGGCGGATGTACTTGGACTAGTGATCTGATTTTGAGCAGATCTGGGATGGTAAGAGCCAAAGTGATGGAGTAGCTGAGATTCGGGAGGTGTGGTAGGTGAAGCTTCTCTACTAGGACTCTGTGGTAGATCTAGGGGTTCAAGATCGTCAAAGTCTATCTTACCTTGTGACTTACTTCTAAAAATGGTTTCTGCTGATTCTAAGTCAGAGGGGGAATCCGATAAGGTAGTGAGATGTTCAGGTACTGATCTTGTTTTACGGATGGACCTATCGGTAGCTAAATTTCCAGTTTTGGAAGATTGCCACAAAATCTTTTCTGGGTCATCTACTATGATAGGGGGATTTGGGTCTGGATGAGATCTGGTGTTGATTCTTCATGAAGCCAAATTTTGGGTCTAGAGTTTAGAGAGGATGGTATTTGTGAATGTTTCGGATGAATGACCTCTCTAGGGTTTTACTAATGTGAAGGATGGTCAAAAACAAAAAGGATGGACTAGTGGAGTCGCCAGGTGGATTTCTATGAGAACTATGGTTCACCACCAACACTATCAAAGATGCTTTGGGAAAAAGTTTTATAGCAAACTTTGAGATGGAAACTTGCAAAGAAGAGTGATTCACTTGGTTTCAATAGTTTGCTAGGCTGTATGGACAAGCTAATGGTTCTCTTGGCAAGAAGACTTCTGCTTATCTTCTATGTTTTAGGTGAGGTTTTCTGAATTGCTAAGTTATACTTAGTTTGTCACTGATTACAGTGCTTCTACCCTAATCTTAAGTTTTTGGAAGGATGAGCCAGCAGGAAGGTATGGTTTATGAATTTTTGGTCTTTTATGGAGTTTTTAGGCCTACTGGAGGCTAGTGGCGTCGCCAGGTGGAACTTGGTTGTTTTTGTAAAGACGTAGCTATGGTCCACCACCAGTAACTAGGGAAAAGCCAATCTGGGAATGTTTTTTGGGGTTTCTTGAGTTTTATGTGCAGCCTATGGTCTATTAAAGTATTCTAAACCTGTTTCACCACTTTGCTAGGGTGGTGATAACAAAAAGAGTTTACTCTAAATGGTTCTATGGACTGCTTGCTTGTTTAAGTTTAAAGGACTAATGAATCTACAAGAGTTTGCTAGACTGTTATGTACTCAGTTGGTCCCATCGTGATCACCATTATGTTAGGGTACCGTGATTTGGCTGATTGGCAAGCCAAATGACAGTGTAACATCAAACCAATCTTTGGAGCCTAAGGACCTAGCCTTCCTGGACTCAGAGAGGGCTCTCTCTATATGTGTAAGGGATATCTGTGTGTTCTGCTTATTGTGTTCTGATTTTAGGCTAGTTATGAAGTAGGTTTTTTGGTTTTGGTTTTTAGGTTGTGAGGGATGAAACTGATCAAAGATATAAGATAGGTAAAAATATGTCAGATCAACTGGGCTATGGGGTCAAAGAGGTCAAGAAAGCTATCATATGGTGATACAAGGTTTTTGAAGGGCCGATTTGATTCGAGGTAGAAAGGATATTTGGGCAAAATGGAGTAAGATGGACATCAAGTTTGTGAACAACAAAGGATTTCAAGAATAACTAGTTTAATAGCTAACATAAACATGGTAGGGAAAACCATCAATCATGAGAAATGTAACTATAAGCTAATCAATACATAGAAATAAACATTCAAGCCATGCATAGAGATATATAACTCTCTAACTTTGGGAAATGGCTATCAGACTTTGGGGAAATACACCTAAGACAGACAAACAACTCAAATCACTATGTCGGAACGCCTAAACACAGTACTTCAAGTTATTGGGCACTTTGGAAACAAGATTGCATAGTCTTAGGAAAAGGGCAAGATCAAAACAAGACCTCCTTGGTTCAACAAATGACAATCTAATTAGTCAAAGAGAAATTTCATGGATGGAGCTATGGCTAGCCATGAGTAAGCAGGGCATACCGTAAATCCTACTTAGCAGGCATAAAACCATGAATGAAACAAGAAACAATATCCTTAAGTTATTAAAGAGAAATCAAGAATTCTTTAATGTGACTAAGAATGAAGAAAACATGGAAGCTATGAAGAAACAGGAAATTTGAGGTGCCTCCAAGGGAATGTCTCAAATTTTTTCTCTATTGTCCTATAGCAAGCAAGAACATGGATTTATGAATGAAAACTAGGAAACAAAACAAAGAGAGAGACACTATACCATTCTACCAAGTCATGGAATCCAACAACAATCCTCTTTCATCATCCAAGAACATCCAAGAGACTATCCAAAAGCATGAGACAAGTATTTCTTCCAAAGCTTATATGACCATATATTGCTTCTATTCATCAAGTTCAGCCCTGTTTACAATGAAAGCCTTTGGAATAAATAGGTCAAAGTGAGGAAAACCCCTTGGTTCAATTTGCAATCTCATTGGCCTATCCAAAATATCTAGACTTGTCCTTGAGGCTTTGCAAAGCCCAAGGCACAAAATATCTCATAAAATATCTAAAAAATGCTAAAAGAGGGAAATAAATTGACTTTTCATAACTTTTCATGTGCAAAAATAGCTAAACGCACATGAGGAAAAAGCAGTTTTGAAAGGTTTAATTTTTACAAAAATATTCAAAAAATACATCAACAAAAGGTCCCTTGACTTGCCGGCAACCTTTGGAGGCCTTCCTAGTGTCAAAATGAGGCTCATGATAGCTCGTTGGAAAGCTCTAGGTGTCTACTTTCTGAAAATGTTTATTTTTCTCCCAAATGACCAATAGAAGTCCTCCAAAAATAGGTCTGTGTGAAAAAAACCCAAAAAAAAGGCCTTGTTGATAGACCGGGCAGAGTGTAGAAAAAGCGAGTATTTTTCGCCATTTCGGGGGAGAAAATGATCTTCAAATGTCCTGAAAATTTCTGAGTATGCGCTCCTAAAATTATGGCATCCAATGATACCATTCCCATCCTTTGATGATGCCCCAAACTGAAATGGCGATGCCCATGAGTTTTGGCCAAAAACTCAAAAATGACAAAAAACCAAAATATGTCGAAAATCGCCCAAAATTGGTGAGCATGACCCTCAAGGGTTTTTAGCAACATGGTGTGAAGCAGAGGCCAAAATCTGAAGTCCTGAGGTGTCTTTCCTCAATTTCTGTGCCGGGCGCTTCCCTTTAGCCTCCTTGAGTTTTTCTTGAGCAACCTTCAACTTCCGCCGAGAAAACTGATTCAGATTTTTATAATGCCCTGTCATTCTCCTTTGAAGGTCCAAGTCCCTGTTTTCCTTCTCCAATTTCTTCTCCAAGTGGTCATTAACCCTCTCAAGCCATGCCTCCCTATTTTTCTCTATCTCTTGTTTGAACAATGCAGTGAGAGGGGTAGATTGGAGAAGGGCATTTTCCTCTTCTTTTTGCTTCTCAAGGGCCTTTTTTAGCCCCATGGTTCTTGGCCTCTTTCGCCTAGGCTGATCTTTGCCTTCAATTTCATCGAACTCACCCATGAGTTCTTCCAACCTCACTTGGGATTTGGAGGCCTCCTTCTTGTATTTGGTCACCTGTGTCTCATAAACAGCCATATGGACACTCATTTGCTTATTTTGGATTTGCAAAAATTGATTGAAATTCCTAGCTCTATGAAGATCATCCTTCAAGGCATCAATTTGGCTTTCTCTATGGATCAAGAGATTTTCTAGGATCGGGGCTTGATTATCACTATCATCGCTTTGGACTTGGATGATGTCGAATTCCTTTTCCAGTTCATGACTGCTTTCTTCCTTGCCCTTCCCTTTGCCTTGGGTGGCTCTTCTAGTACTCTTCCTCTTAGGCAATTCGACCATGGGCTTCTTTGGCAATTTTCCCTTGCTTTGGAGGGCCCTAGTCACATTTGGAGTGAAAGCTCTAGGCACCCTTTTCTTTGTTGTCCAGGGCTTGGCTACTTTCAGAGAAGAGAGCATGGCCCCTTGCCTCGGAGAGGCAGCTAGCACATGCTCCATGGGTTCTTTACCCTTGTCACTTTGCCCTTTTTCTTCTTAAGGCTGTTGTCCCTCATGCTGTGGCTGCCCCTGTTTATCACTCTCATGCTGCTCCTGTTCAGCACTTTCATGCTGCCCCTATTCAGTCTCTTTTGGTTGCCCCTGTTTAGTCTCTTTTGGCTACCCCTGTTCATCATGATGTAGCTGATGTGTATCATCTTTTGGATGCTGTATGTCATCATAAGACTGCTCACCCTCATCATAAGTCTACTGTGTATCATCAAAGGTCTTCTCACCCTCACTGTGCTGCCTTTCTCCATCTCCTTGTTGCTACTCATCATCACTGTGATGTTGTTGTTCAGCACTTTCTTCTTCCTCCCCTTGCTCATCATCACTGTGATGCTGTTGTTCAGGACTTTCTTCTTCCTGCTCATGTCGTTCTTCTTCCTCGTGGTCACTCTCTTCTCCCTCTTCAGGCTCCTTGGTTTGTTCTGTGGTAAACTTGAGCTTTTTGGGAATAGGTCTACTAGAATAAGGTGAGGGATGATGAGCAGGAGGTGTAGGGGATGTGTGAACTGGAGGGACAGTGGAGAAATCTGGATGGGTGATGAAAGTATCCAAAGAGACCTCTCTCTTTTCAAGCTTATGAAGAATGATGGTTTTGATGAGAGAGTGATAGAAGAGACAGGCTATTTTCTGTGAAGGAGGTTTCTTTTGAACAGTGGAGGCCATTTTCTCAATGCTTTTGTGTAAGAAGAAAGGAAGATTTAGCAGCTTGGTCCTTGTGAAATGCATGAGCAGTCGAATGTGATAAGCATAGATTCGGGAGAATCTTCCCTCACAAGTGAAGTATTTCATGATAATCTTCATGAGGGGGGCGTATCTGGCTAAAAGATATGAGAAAGGAAAATAGAAGGACATGAATCTTTGTGACCAAGCTTTAGAAAGGGCTCGTAATCTTCTGAGTCCAAATGGCTTTGCTTAAACCATTTCTCACCAATATAGGGGATTTTAGTGGCCTTGGAGATGGACCTTGGAGAGAATTTGAAGTCAAGGCCTGCCAACTGGAAATGCTTGTCTTGAAACCTTAAAGCACAAAGATGTGTCAAAGGAGAAAAGCTCTTCACCTATTGCACTCTTTGACAAAAATCTAAACACCCAACTTCATGGACATTGAACAAGACTGATGGGTGGGCATTCACTTCTTCAGTGGAAGTAGGCTCAAATCTCTTATGCAAACCACTCCTACTGTCCTGCCTGGGAGGCATCTTGTTCTGGATGCTCTCTGCAAAACCAAACTGCGTCAAATGGTTTTTGAAGTGTTTTCTCAAACACAAATCTGTCTTCTTTATCAATCACTGTTTGATTAAGGAAAATTTGCCTCAAATGCTGTGTGAAATGTTTCTTTGATATCAGGTCTCTGCTCCTTCCAAATCACTGCTTTTTCTCCTTTGTATGCCACTCAAAAAATAATTTTAATAACAAGCACATAGTGAACTAAAATGTATCCACAGTTAAGTGATTTTCTGTGTTTGGATAAGGTCACAGAGCTCTTGGTGTTTTGATAAAAACAAGACAGCCTTGCATTTAGACAAAGGCAAAAAACTCCTCCCCAATCAAAAACAGCTTCCTTGTCTTCACTATTTCTCACACACAAGTAAACAAGAACACCTCCAAACTCGATTTAATAGCTTTCACTCATTAAAGCATGTTTCATGGACAAAGATGGCAGCACTGATTTTTTTCTTTTTACCACACCGAGGAAACTTTTGAAATGACAAAACACTTATACAATGATCACTGTTGTTTGAAATTAGGCCCAATGTTTCACTTTTCAAACCCTGTTTTTCCTCCCTTTAAACACTGCCTCCACCTTTCAACTTGTTTTGAGGGCAGTTTGTTAGGTCTTTTGAAAACAATAAAAATCCACTACTTTCACTATGTCAGTGCTGGGAAAATATAGCCACTGCAAGCCCGGATCTTAAAAAAAAAATATCAAACCTCCTTACCATTGTTTTCACCACTATATTTCCTGACAGAGTTTATGGTTTTATCTCAGTCTTGAGGGCAGCTCTAGGTTCTTTGAAACTAATGAATAATTCCACTAACCTCCCACCGTGACAAACTTCTTCAACACACTTAACACATCACCTTGATTTTCACCACGAGCTTCATTTTTTTGCCATTACTTAACAGTCTTAAAAAATAGCAAGGAGGAAACAAAATACCTTGAAGATCGATGGTGGGCGTTGTTTGAGTAGTTTGAGCCACTTTCAAAGCTTGCTGGAGGTGTTTGGATCGTGTGAAACATGCGCGGCACGTTTAATAGGGAAGGCGCCGCGCAAAGAAAAGCTGTCGGGTCACTGACGGGAAGTTGTGACCCGCGCCTACAGGTGCGCCGCGCAGTCCAAAAACTTGAAAACTCTGTGAAATTTTGCTCAAAAAATCTTTCCTCGATCCAGTGAAAAGCAAAGGGGAGTTGTTTAGGTTTTGAAATGAAAAATAGGTTTGGGCAATGGTCTCTAACCCTTGTATTTGAAAAAGATCAAAAACCCTTTGAAGTGCTTAATGAAGGTTTTGAAAACGTTTAAAAGGCCTTTGGATTAAAACCAAAACATGAAGCTCATATATTTTGAAAACATAACTAAGACTCCTTTTTGTTCAAACAAAGACATAGTGGCAATGATCATTTCCTTTATAAGCTTGACCCCTTTTGAAGTAAAGCAAATTTTAAAAAAATAAATAAAAACTTTCACTGTTTCTCACTAAGGAATGAAAAATTGTTTTCCTTTTTGATATCTGCACTGTGGAAGGAAATTCTGCTCTGAGCCACATGAAGGACTGTAGATGTGCTTTTTGAGTGCAACTTCCTTTTTACTGGGGAAGAAGCTTAACTGCAATTTCAAAATCCCTTTTCCACCTCTTATCTTTGTATGGCTCATCTGTTGTCACTGTAGAAAGACACCTTGTGTTATGTGAGGTTTTATTTGACACTTTGAAGGAGGTAACTTCACCCTTTCGAAACCTAAACTGACAGTGTCTGCTCCTGATTATTTGGATATGCTCATGCCCATTGTGAAAACTGATTGAGATGGCAGGTGTTGTTTGAGCTTCTCTTTTTACTATGGGTAAAAAAATTGTTGGGAACTGTAAGTGAAAATCCTGTTTACAAAAGGTCTCCAACCCCAAAACCACTAATCTTATCCCTAGATTGACAAAATGATCCAATTTTCAGTTTTAAGGAGATAAAACAGGGGATGATGTACTAGATTTGAAAAGTGAACAAGGGAAAGCAGCTCCTTTGTTCTTCTGTGAAGGAGGTCTGCAAGAAACCTGGGCTTTCATTCATTTCACCTCTTTTTTGAGAGAAGTCCCTTTAGAATCTTTGCCATATGCCATGATTGCTTTTCATCCTCAAACAATGGTGAGCCCCTTTACTTTTATTATGAAGGAGGCCTTCTTTGACAAATGCCCGGTTTCCTTTCCACCTTTGTTTCAACCCAACGAAGAATGTTCAATGATCCTAATGATAGTGGTTTCCCTTGTACATGATGGCAGAGGTCATTTTGAGACCAAGACCCTTTTGGCTCCTTTGGAAATTAGCTTACTAATATTTCTTCATTGATGATGAACCCATTAGCTTCACATTGTAACTCAAATAATAGTGAGACTCATGCGAATCATTTTTAAAACCCACTGCTTTGCCTCTGCCTTTAATCATCATTTTATTTTAGAAACCCTTAGTTGCTGTCTCACTGTACCCAAAATTTGTCCTTGCAGTTAGTGAAAAACTTAAAAACAGACTTTATCCCTGGCCCTCTACTTATAGATGAAGGAGGCGCTCTCAGTATTCAAACCCTCTGCTTATAGATGAAGGAGGTTTTTCAGTCATGCCATCTCATCAGCCTTTAACATTGTTATTTTTTCTTTCACTATCTTTTCATGCTTTGACTGTGATCGCAGGAGCTTAATGAAACAACTCTCTTCCCTGTAGCTGCATTCCAGGCTCAAAATCCACATGAGAAGCAGCTGTCTTCTCATGTGGAGTCAAATATTGTCTTATGGGATGCTGGTATACTTCTACTCTTTGAAAGATCCATTGAAACACCATAAAACCACCTAATATCAGTTTGACCTAGGGCATGTGCATTGCTGAGACTTCAGGGTTTGTTAGTGGTGTGACTTAAGGGTGTAACCAACTTTATTTGCAGAATGGGAAGGTCTGTTATGACTGGGCTATAGCAGACAAAGGTTCTTTGGCTTTGGGGTAGTTTGCCAAGGGAGAAATGCCTAAAGCGCCACTACCTAACTTAGGGGAAACTTCTTTGGACAGATTTGGATTGTTTCTTTGGAGCTGATGGGCAGACTAGTATGGCTGAGGGTAGATAGGGCTTGATAATGAGGCTTCATCTTGTCATGGGCGGATTTAAAAGGTAGGAGGTAAAAAAAATTTCTGGGTGTTTTCCAGCTGGCAAATTTGACAAATTTTTAGATCAGCTGCTAGAAAACTTGGCTGTTATAACTAGTCATCACCAACAAGTGAAAAATACTGATGACTAACATAATGTAAGGTAAAAACACTCCTAGTTTATAGCTAAAATTTAGGGAATGGTTTCTAACCTCCCTAGAAACTAGGAAATGATCCATTTTGGATGGGAGTTTGACCTGATGAGGTGTAATAGTCTATATTTTCTATAAGTAGACTCTCTTTTGTCTTTTTTTTTGGTTGGATAGTCTCATATTGCAGTGGAGCTCTTGTAATTAGCTTGTGGAATGAAATCAGAGACAAATTTGCAGAAATTGTGTTGAGATACTTGTGGTATGCTTGGGAGAATCTGTGTTTCTCATGTATGTTTATAATTTTATTCTTTAATACCATGTATTCTTCTTCACATATGTTTATCTTGTAAAGTTTTATAGCAGAATTCATGTTTATGCATGCTATATTTAGACAAGGTTCATCATATTATGTTGATTTGCTTCTAATTTGAATGAATTCACCTCAGTAGGGCTAGCTACCTGACCTAAAATTTGGTCTGTGGTTACCTTTCTCCAGTCCTACTGTTAGCCTTGGGAATTTGGGGAGAGTAATAACAACATGCATAAATATAGGACAATTATGTTGATATTTATTGAAAAGAAACAAGTTATTCTCATGCACAAAAATAAAACAATTATGTTAGTAATTCTTGAAAAGGAATTAAGTTATTTCATTTAAACGATTACCAAGGATGTTTTTTAGGCAGATAAATCTTTCTTGCGGACAAGAAGGATCTCCCTAGTATCACAAGGATATCTAGAAACAAATAGGACAAATGTAAACTACTTTCTCTATATTATGTATGATTTAAAATTTTCTATGATGAAGAAAGGACCTACCTGTGATCCAATGCTAGTTGTATTCTTCTTTCCGTCGCTCCAAAGAAGTCACCTCTTAAAACCTGCAATCACAAAAATGGAAGAGAATCAAAATCACCTGCACAATATACTAATTCATAAATCATAAATCTATCTTAATGATCAAGGAATTTAAGAAATAAGTCATTCAATTAAACACATAAACAACTTATTTAGAAAACATGATACATTTGTATTATCTTTAAATAAAAGAAGAAGTCTTACAACCGCATTCGCCTTGATGTCGTACAGGTCCTTCCGGGGTCTAGAACAAGCATTTTCCTTTGGTCTGACAAGCCCTTCCACTCTTTGAACCAGCCTAAATACGAGTGTGTAATCGTTCTCACATGGATAATGGCTAGAAAAAAGAGTATGTTTCTTCAACAATTCTCTTCTCTAATGTAGTATGAAGTACAAAGCAAGTACTTTTTTACATATCAGTATCTACCCTTGAGACTGAACCATGGCTTCAATTTATAGCATAAGGGAAGTGGTTTCAGTTCCAAAAAGGAAGGGATAATTCCTCTCATAAAGGGATTAAGATCCAAATACCAAGGGATAGACTCCTTTAATGAAGGGATAAAGGTTCATGAATGGAGGGAGTGAAGCATCGACCAGAGAACGCCTTCTAGAAGCTTCCAGTTGAGAGAATATTCGACCAACTGGGCTTCTAGAACTTACTTTTTCTTCCATTTTACCTTTTACGGGGGTCCGCAGTTTTAATACACAAAATGTGCGGTAGGTACCACAGTTTTTCTTTACAAAAGGTGCGGTACCACAGGTAATGGCTAGGAAAAGTGTGGAACTAGGGTTTTTATGATTTTTAATAGCTTTTCTCCAAATCCAAGACTTGTTTTAGGAACTTGAGGGTTTTAGACCTCTAAGGGAGCATTATATAGGTATTGATGAACCCATATAGACAGTAAAATGTCATGGTGACAAAATATTGTGTAACAGATTGCCCCCTAAAGCGCGAAGTCTGAGATAATTCAAAGAGTGAAATGCTTTATCATTCCGAGGATCGGCTCGTAGACACACTGGTTGAGACCTGTAAAAACATTCAATGAAAACACACACACACACACATATATATATATCATCGCTGAGGTAGGAATTCTCATACTCAGATCAAAACTAACTAAAATGTTCTGATATAGAAATTATTCTAATATTACATGAATAGTAAACACAGTATGGACGCAACCATCTGTTATGAATAGTCTACTGCATAATGAATAATAAAACTCCTCGCAGTCTGGATGGTGGAAACCAGATCCAGGGTCTTGATTTCCTCTACCCGAACTAGTACGATTCTATCCATGCGATTGATTGTGTCGAAGTCGAACATGGTAGAAACCACTTGATTACCAGTCAATGGTGTGAACTGTTAATAAGTGTGAGAGAAACCACCAATAATGAAAACGGCTCTCAAAGTACTCAGTATAATCCATGAAGTGTGAATAAATGATTTGAAGTCAAACACTTCACGAAATCATTCGATCGAAGGTCAATGATGTAACCTATCGTCGAAGGCGAGAAACCTGTCATTAGGGCATGCAGATTCCAAGGTACTGATAGGATTCTAGATCAACTTCCTAGATGATGAGCTGTCATCAATAGAAAGTGACCCGTCGTAGGAAAGCCCACGACACGAAACCATTAGATCAAGTTTTGTTGAAATATTTTTCAAGGAATGACTCAGGGATGGTCAACGCGAATGGAGACAAATGTTTGCAATGAATGGTTTATTTGAATTGTCCTCTTGAACACATAACGACACTGCAGATGGTTTGGTAACAATTGACCTAAAGCTAATACCTAGAAACCGGCTGAAGACTTTCAATATGGTTTGATTAACTGATAGGAAAAATATTTTCCCAACCCAGGACAAAAAGTGTCGTGTTCAAGAGTGGTATACTGCTTTTAAACAAAGTTTAACAACTGGATCCATTTTCTCTCTTTTTCCCCCACCATTTCTGGCAAGTACCTCTTTATTTTTGACAAGCTTGATGAGGATAACATTTTCTTGTTATATAGGCTCATCCTTTGGATGAGTCCAACTTAGTATAAAATTGAACCCTAAGAAGGAGTGGTTCGTTCTTGTTTGTAATCGACATGTCCTTTACTGTTAAATTTTAACGAGTCCAGTATAGGAGAAACTCGGTGTTTTTCAATTTTAGAGAGTCAAAAGAAAAACTTAAGAAAACTCCGTGGGTGTAATTTTTCGTAAATTTAGTCTCTCAAGCCTGAAAAAGGATAAAATAATACAGGAGAGAACTCTATTGACCATGATTAGTCAACGAATACCTTTTTCGTAAATAGTCCATTTCAGTCCGGAAAAGGGGTAAACTTATACTGAAAGGACGACTGTTCATTTCCTTTAACGAGTTCGAATAGTCAAGTACTCGGCAATCTTTTCATGTTTAGAGAGTCTAAAAAGGGCTTAAAAGAGAACTCCAAGATTTCACTTTTTCATAATTTTCAAGAGCCTGAAAAAGTGATAAAAGTATACTCATCATTTTCGCTTTTTTGTAAGTTTTAACGAGTTCGAAAAAGAGATAAAAATGTACTCATATGGCTGACTTTCAATTTCATTTATGAGCAGGAAAAGATGGAAAGAACTCGACATTTTCATGTGTTTTACGAGAATGAAAGATAGAAAAATAATCTCCGGATTTTCATGAGTTTAACGAGTCTTGAAAATAATAACCGAAATGGACTCGAGATAGGTTTCATTTTTATACAAGCTTGAAACAAAGTAAAAATCATCCTTAAGATAGGTTTGTTTCATTTTTACACAAGCTTGAAACAAAGAGAAACTATGCTTGAGATAAGTTTTGATGCCCCCCAAGCGTAACTTGCTAGAGCGCATGCCCCCAAGTTTCATTTCATTCAACTAAGTAGACTATTGGTATACTAATAGCTGGATGGAATCAAAGTTAATTTACGAGATCATATGAAAGACTCGAATTGACTAGGAGAGGATTTGTTTCATTTTTTAACGAGGTTGACACAGGAAAATAACCATCCTCATGGTGACCTGTTTCATTTTTTAACGAGGTTGACACAGTAAAAGAACTATCCTCATGGGAATCTTGTTTCATTTTTTAACGAGCTCAACACAAGAAAATGAACTATGCTCAAAAGGATTTGTTTCATTTTTTAACGAGGTTGACACAGGAAAAGAACCATCCTCAAGGTATTTGTTTCATTTTTTAACGAGGTTGGCACAGGAAAATAACTATCCTCAAAATGATTTGTTTCATTTTTTAACGAGGTTGACACAGGAAAAGAACCATCCTCAATACCCACTGATTCATTTTTTAATGAGGTTGACACAGTGAAAGGAACTTTCCTCTTGGTATTTGTTTCATTTTTTAACGAGGTTGACACAGGAGAAGAACCATCCTCATGGAATCTATCAATCTACTCTCTACAATCTACCTATATAACCTACTGATTCATTTTTTAATGAGGTTGACACAGGAAAAGAACTGTCCTCATGGGTCTGTTTCATTTTTTAACAAGGTTGACACAGTAAAAGAATCATCCTCACAAACACCTGTTTCATTTTTTAACGAGGTTGACACAGTAAAAGAACCATCCTCATGGACACCTGTTTCATTTTTTAATGAGGTTGACACAGTAAAAGAACCATCCTCATGAACAAGTTTCATTTTTTAATGAGGTTGACACAGTAAGAGAACTCTCCTCAAGGACACCTGTTTCATTTTTTAACGAGGTTGACACAGGAAAAGAACCATCCTCATGAACATGTTTCATTTTTTAATGAGGTTGACACAGTAAAAGAACTCTCCTCAAGGACACCTGTTTCACTTTTTAACGAGGTTGACATAGGAAAATGACCGTCCTCATATCTACTCTCTACAATCTACCTATATAACCTACTGATTCATTTTTTAATGAGGTTGACACAGGAATAGAACTGTCCTCATCTAAGACATGTTTCATTTTTTAACGAGGTTGACACAGTAAAAGGAACTATCCTCATGATCCAATGATTCATTTTTTAACGAGGTTGGCACAGTAAAGGAACTTTCCTCTTGGTGACCTTGTCATGGCTTCCAACTGGAAGAAAGACATGTCAAGGGACACTCCTCGATCATGGCTTCCAAAAGGTCTTCATTAGATGGAATAACAATTCTTTGGAAGGAACACATGTCAAGGGACTCAAAAGGGATAGGAAAATCGCGTTCAAATAATCCCATAGAGTTTTCCATGTCAATTGCTGGATCTAAGTCAAAGGAAGTCGAGCAAACAGTGAAAGGCTCGCTTGCATCGGTAATTGAAAACATGGGACTGGTTGCCACATAATTAACCCGTGGCGGGGTAGATACCACTTCTGTATAAGGGACATTTAGGGGTGTCGGATTATTGGTAGTCGAATCAAGACTAACGAATGAAAACTAGTCTACAGTCACAGTGTTTCCATTGTGAGGGAAAGACATCACGCGAAAGAGTGTCGATATGACAGCTTTCATTGCATAAACATAGTCTCGCCCAAGGAGTAAATTGAAATCCAAGGGGCCTCGAACTACCATAAGATCCATATAGATAGTTTTACCTTCTAAGGTAATAGGAAACTTAGGAAGGATCCCTAAAGGTTCACTAATGGTTCTGTTAAAAGCTGATAGATTCTGTGTAACAGGCACAAGCTGAGGGGAACCCAAAGCTTGCCAAGCAGTTGAGGATAAAATATTAACAAAAGCACCTTCATCTACATGTGTGTGGCATACATTATTACCACAAGCCTTCACAATGATTTGGAAAGGGATGGAGAAAGGAAGACGAGGTTCTGTCAATCTATTCCAATCAAAGGAAAATACCTCTGTACTTGGAGGGGGTTTTGTAGAAATAGGTGAAATGCCCCCTGGCGTAGAAAAATCTGATGTAACAAGAAGAACTTGAGCGGTATGAAGTTCACTCTCTACAGAGAGAATGGGATCGTCCGAATGTGAAATTGAGTTGACCACTTGATCAACTAATGGATCATCAACCTAAGTGATATCAGTTTCACTCTCCAATGGAAGAGTGGGATTGACTGTACTTGGAATTAGATCAATCACTCCGTCAATTGATGGTAGGTTGGGAGAAAGTTGACGGTAACCGGTTGGAAGTTTTTGCTGTGGAACAATAAGGTTTTCCAACAATTTTGAGGCTTCATCCATGTGAGGGCAAATGTGAGTTTGATGACTCCCTTTGCATAACCTACAAGGAAACCTAACTTTACCCTTTTTCCCAGGAACCTAACTATCACTGGTTGATGGATCAACAGTAAGTTGATGGGATTTTTCTGACCATACTTCCAAGACCTTAGGAATACTAGGACAATTGATGAGGAAGTGGTCACCCTTACAAAGCTTGCAAGGGAATTTGGGTTTACGATGCATGTTGGAGGTTTCCTCAACACTACTAACACTTATAGCCATGGTTGATTGGTTGACTTCTTTCTTATCTTGCTTCTTATTCTTCTTCCCTTTCTTCTTCTTCTTAGCCATCTGGTTACTAGCATCAAGGCTTTTACCAAGCGAAGAGGAAGAAAGGGAGGAAGAAATATTGGGGGAAGAAGGTAAAGGGTCAACATGAGGTTGGTGATGTTGAGATGGTGAACTCTGTTGAGGTGAAGAATCTAGTTGAGGTGGAACAATTGGAGTATTCAGGGCCAACGAAGTTGAAAATAACCATATCGGTAGACCTAATGTAAATCCAGGTAATGACAATGTAGCCATATAAGGAAGACCAACATTTCCAAAGCAAGGAAAAGTACTAGGATTCTCGTTAAGAGGGGTTCCTTGGTTGGTAAATTCCGGAACAGTTGCCATTAGATTCAACTTCAGTGAATTTTATTAACAATTTAAAACTAAAATTCACAATTCACAATTCACACCTAATAATTAAAATTCACAATCCACACCTAAGGTCTCTAAAAAATAAAACAAACAAATGAAAATGTGCTAACAAATCTAGGAGTCAAACCACACACAAACAGTAGATTCTCGCACTAAAAAACACTAGTTGGTGATGAAATCCAACATCGTAGAATTTTAATGCAGAAATGGCGGTTGGAACAGTTACCCTGACAACCTGCTTAATGAAACAGACCGGTGAAAGTTTCTCCACTTAAACCATCTCGAGTGAAGAGAACCCACTGGAGAGTCCAAGTGAGTCTAGTCAACGTCTACTCCAGGTACAGTGGGACCTTCCCTCCACCGTCACCTTGGGAAAGAACCTAAAGTATATAGCCACTAAGGTCACCAATGGGAACAAATATACCTGGGGGAATAGTCTAAGATCCGATATACACGCAAGGGCAGAGTATCAAGCTCAATCCCTGTGAAGACTCCTTGACATAATCCAAGGTTTACCGACAAGTGATCCCAGGCTCCTCGAAAATGGTCTATCCAAGTTTTAACGCTTTTAATACGTGCACATCTTCTATCATTCCCAATGAGATAGGTATGATTACCTCACTGGTTCGGATATGATCTCATGCTTGACTCCTTTAGGAGGAGATTCCCAGAGCATACATGCAACAATTGGAATTTTTCCTACTGCAAGATGCTACTGTTTGTTTAGTTGCTTTGGAACGTTAACTACAACCAATTCCAAAGCACTAATCCTGAGCTATATTGGTGGAAAGAGCCCTAAAAATGTAAAAAACTACTAGATGAATTTTCTTAAGCGCTGTGTTATTTGGGCTGTTATTACTCAAAGGGTAAATGGATATGAAACCAATGGTGTTATGACCCTACCCAAAACTGAATGCAATCGAATACGATAATGTAATATTTTCAATTCGATGAATCCTAACTAAAGTAAGGAGAGAGTTTCCATTCACTTCCAAAAATGAAAAAAATGATCAATAAGAGAAAATATAACAAATTCTCTAATGCACTAATTTCATCAAGAAAAACTAATGCTAATCAATTCCAAATTTTTTATTTTTATGTTTTTAAAACAAGAATAAAAACATGTAAATTCAAATCAAATAAACTAATCTAAATATACGATTGATTTTTCAGAATGTAAACTATGCAATTGTAATCTATGCACAATTCACTTGAAAAGTATGCAAGTGTAATCTATGCACATTTTTCATTCATATTCTGAAAATGAGAATTCTAATTATGCAAATGTAATCTATGCAAGAGAATTCTCAAACACAAGATGATTCTAA
The DNA here is from genome assembly GCA_034641835.2 of Pinus albicaulis. NCBI lineage: Eukaryota > Viridiplantae > Streptophyta > Pinopsida > Pinales > Pinaceae > Pinus > Pinus albicaulis. The sequence goes on from CM076577.1 coordinate 797,393,849, forward strand.
TGTAATCTAAAGAACCAATCAAGTGTAAGTAAATAAAATTGGGTGAGAGTTCCAAAGGTCAAAAAATAAAAACACTCAAAGGCGATTAACACTCAGACACAATTTAGCCCCCTGGCGAATGAGGGGGAAACGTTTTTGCAGAAACAAAAGAAAAAAGATGCAAAATTGTTAAGAGACTGAGACAAACCTCGAAGTAATGACCAAAGGAAATCAAAATAATAATTTCTTCAAAAAGAAACTCAAAACACCCAATTAACTTAACAGAGATTGATGAGATTGTAAAAGTTGCTGAAAGAAATTGACACACAAGGATTTTGACAGTCAAAACAAGTTTGGGCAAATACTTAGAATTATTTAATCTAGTTACAGAAAAGAGAATCTTAAATTTTTCAAAAAATTTCTTAAGTCCGCAGGTTTCAGTATAAAAAGGTACGGTACCGCACTGTTTACACAGAGAAACTGTGGAGGTTACCACATTGTTTTCAAAGAAAAAGTGTGGAGACTAGAAAACATAAAGAAAAATAAAAAATTCTAATCTACTTTTCAAGGATTCTAAAAGCTAACTTACCCAACCCAGTGCAGACTAATCAAAACTAGCAAAATCCTTTCAAAAGTCAAACTAAAAAAAAAAACTAAGTTCAAGATGTCCCCAGTATGGTCGTGTTGTAGCCGCTACAACACCACCCAAAATTTTGGGTATATTTAAAATTTCGGGTTCCCCCTCTACTCGCTTAGGCGTTAAAGTCTTTCACCTGACTTGCAGTCAGTGATGTCCTACCGACCTACCCCCAACCCCTCATGAGCTTTCTCACCATCATGATCAGATGTTGTTGATGCAATCAATGCCATATGTGGGAGCGATCATCTAGCGTACGCTCGAACATTCTTACCGCAGTTGCGCCAGGAAATTTCCATGTGTACATTTGAATGGAAATCCTCTTGTGTATTGACAATTCAAGACCCTCTTGTCGTGGGTCACTAAGCATGTTGACTGAATGCGTATTTTAAACTCGTTAATTTCATACGCTTTATCTAGGGGCACCATTCACAAAGAATAACTGTGAACTGATTAATGTTATATTGATTATACAGGTCCATCCCACGACTGATCAACTCATCCATGATTGTCATGGCACCGAGAGAAATAAGATCAAGCCTCTTGCATCTGAAGAGATTAGTTTTCAGGATTTAAAAAAAATAAACTTTTGGAACCTGGGCTTGTCGACCATACTGTGGTTTCAAACGAATCTCTAGCTAAAGTTATGTTCAAAATCCACCAAATGATTCTACCCAAAGTGAAAGAAGTGATGTAGAGATACATGTCAGAAGGACCTCCTCTGAGGGTGGCAGCCAAAATAAGTATTCTCTTAATATTAGAGATGTTGAATCTTTTGAGCAGAAGTTGGAAGACGCACAAGAAGAGTTTGGTTTTGGTCCGCATGATTATGTTCCTGTGACATATGTTTCATAAATGATCTGGTACCAAGAGTTGTTGAGATGTGCACCTATTTTATTAATTCCGAGGTCTCTTATTTACTTTGGGCGAAGAACGCAAAGTGGCTTGGGTGTAAGTGGACCTAGAGGTAAGGGTGGCCGTGGACTCTTTAACATCAACAAAACTATGTGAAAACATTATAAAGAGCGCACATTCAATGAAGCAAAGTTATGTTGCACATTTAAACCAAAGTCAAGTAATGGCGAAGCACATTTTGTTTTTAGAGATTGTTCAAATTTTACAAAAAAGCCATGCTTCTAACCAACAATCATTTAGAGTTGGGGACAAGGAGAAATTATGGTTAAATCCAAGCCACACGGTGGATGCAAAAGTTATGGTTTCATACAATTAAACCAAGGCAAAATTCACATGGTTTCAAGGCCATAAGAGATTGCGGGGCAAAAATATGCGGGGACATTATAAGTTGGTGCGCTTTCGATGAACCAAGGTGACATTTTAACACATTGAGTTAAGGCGCAAATACGTATGGTTTCCAAACCATATGGAGGAGCAAAATCACGTAAAACTATACGAAAGACGTTACTATTGGGCTCGAATATGTTTATGCTGAGTTGTTCGTCTTGTGTTAAAAGTTTTGGTGTAAAACATGGGCAGAGTGCATGACACGTTGCATGAGTGCAAATGTGTGATAGTAGGTTGTTCACTTGTGATAAATATTTAAGAGCACATGTACACAAGACAACGGTCCAATTTTATAACTGAGACATGAATCAGAATTATATAAGTGAGCGCAAAAGGTTGATGGCGAGTTTTAACCTATGCTAAGGGTGCTGAGCAGGATATATACTTGGTGATCCAAAGTCTACAACCGTGTTTCGAGTGCTGCAAGGATAATATGGTTTCAAAACCATCGCGAATGGACGAAAAGGTCCGAGCGGGGTTTCAAATGTGGAGCAAGAAAATATAAACATCGGTCCAACATTATGATGACTGCACTAAAGGGATAAAGACATCTGGTTTCAAAACCATAGGACAATTACAAATGGGCGCAACGTGTTGATGGTGTAGTTTCAATATAGCAGTCAGCTGTGCGTTGGGAACATGGCGCAGGAATGAGTGGACACGTCACAGAGAGGCAAACGTCGATAGCAGGTTTTCCAAGAGAAGTCAATCTTTCAACGTGAGGCAGAACCACCTCACCACATACAACTGGACGCCAGCATGTCAAACGGTGGAGTTTATCACTACGGTGAAATGCGGAGAAAGATATTATATTTGTCAAAATTCATCACATGAAAGCTGGTAATACACCTACGACGGCAACGTTACAGCAACCGTCAAACAGTCATAATCAAAAGAAGCTCAGAACTACATGAACGCGTTGCCAAGTGGTGCAATGCTTCTGCGCTGGAGTTTAAATATGGAACGTATCATATAATGGCCCAATGCATATTTAAAAGTGGAGCGGGATGTCATAACGAAACTGTAGTGGAAATATTCTGATAACTATGGCGTGATTTATGACAGTATAATTTCCAACCGGATGGAGATTGTTGATACAGGTTCATAAACCGTCAGATATTAGCTATGAACAGGCTGTAAAATGTGCAATGGGTGATAGAGCAGGTCCAGCTCATCTCTCGTGCCAAGTCAGGCGCCAATTCATGCCAAAAAAAAATCGTATCACCCTTATTCAGCGTTGTTGACTCTTATGGGAAGCTGCGTTATCGGCCTTGGTATGAAAACTTCTTTATTCAGTTGCATTTTTGGAATCTACCACAGCTAACAAGAAAAAATCTCTATTGAATCAGCACTATTTGCGTGGGAAACATCTATTTGTTTTCGATCTGGCAGAAGGAAGGTATCAGCCGTGCCATGCATGGAATACATGCCGCGCTAGTTTACAACGCACACCAACCTGTTGAACGCATGGCGCCATCCCGCGTGATGTTTGGATGATTTCTTGGAGAAGAGAGTGAAGAGTTTCACACACATTACATCCAAACGCAGAAGGAACAGTCGCTGAGTCGCATGGTGGGTGGAGAAAATGAAAATGCGACTTGCGACCCTGAGCAGTCGCGCGACCCCTTCAGGTCGCTAAGTCACAATGTATGCCACTGGGCAAGAAGTGCGACCACGCGACTGTGCGACTCTCCTGAGGTCGCAGGTCGCAGAATGACATACTCGTAGAGAAATGCGACTCCGCCAGTTTTGCGACCCCTTGATGGCTTTGTCTTTTTCGCCACGTATTTGGCCACTTCTATCTCAACCCCTTGTGATGGCTTTGTATTTTTCGCTCAATTGGTTGTGGCATCTGGAAGAATTCTTCAGCCCCTCCAATCGGCCCATTTAAAATAATCTCACTTGGTTGCACTGCCAATTATAACCAGACTCCACCTCCAACAAATTGATGAATGCGACCCTCACAAATTCGGCCAAGGAAAATCTAGTAGTTAAAATCAACAATGCATAAGGGATTTGGCTGCTCCGAGCTTACAAATCCATGTGCTAATACAAGTTTCTCCTTAAACCCTCACGCTCACACTAAGATTGTGTTGCTACGCCCAAACGAGGGAGCGTGTCGATGCTAGCTTGGGCGCTAGAGCATGTTTAACAGGCATCCAACGATGGCTAAATCTTTGAGAAGAGTTTTGGATCCCTTCCAAATTGTCCACAACTGTTAGAGGCAGAAGGACGCCGCTTTAAGCAGGGCTTCTACGCGTGGCAGATCTAAGGCGTTTTGCATCCATGGGCTGCCAACGCACTTGGAAGGAAAGAGTGAAGATGTAGATAACAAAAGGATCGTGTGTTGAAATGCACAAAGTCCGCATTTCTAACTCAGTCTACAACCATACTAATCTACATTTACAGCAGTTGAAGAGGCATAGAAACGGCCTACTCAAGCCATTCTCTCTGATGACAAAGTCTTGACCACACAGGGGTCTAAATTTATTGTTCTTCGCTCTTGCAAATTAATTAAAATGCCTTTAGCATTATTATTATTTCAATCGTAGAGATATGTGACCTACGTTATTTTAGTGCAGGAAGAACCTTTCAGTCTGCACAGAGAGCCAGAGTTTTCCTCAGCGAACAAGGGGACCTTCTCGAAACAAGTCGCAGAGGTCGCATAACCTGGGCAGGTCGCAGGTCGCACATTTTTCTAGGTCGCAAGTCGCATATCTAGAGAGGTCGCAGGTCGCACATTTACCTGGGTCGCGAGGTCGCAAATCCAAGGAGGTTGCAGGTCGCAAATCTGCTGAGGTCGCAGGTCACAAATCTGCCGAGGTCGCAAGTCGCATATTCGTTGAGGTCGCAGGTCGCACATTGCCCCGGGTCGCAAGTCGCAGAGGTCGCCAGGTCGCTAAGTCGCACCCCTTGGTAATTGCACGACAGCGCGACCCAGCGACCCAGCGACTAGGTCGCAGGTTGCAACAACGGCTCAGGTCGCAGGTCACAGAAAAGACTGGGTCACAAGGAAGCCCTACCGTCGGGAAGCTGAAAAGTCAGGGACCCCAGAGGGCAAGCTTTGCCCTATAAATACTTCCTTCGGGAACTTGTAAATGGATTTTTCTTTTGGAGACTCAAGAGTTACAGAGTATTGTATTGAAAGATTATACTCTTGTGCATGTGAATACAGATACTTGTTAAAACCCCTTTGTTTGGATGGTGTGTTTTACTGCCTGAACACTAATTTTATTTTCTTATACAGTTTCAGAACATCTTTTGATTAATGAAACTGCCCACTTTATAGCATCATTTATGCATCATGGATATCTGTGTTTGTGTTGATGATGTTCAGTTTACCATTTGCTCTATTAATGAATGTTAATGAACTATTTTGTTAGCATTTCATTTTATCTTTCAGAAAGTAAAGGGACATCTCGCCATAAAGAACTATTTCTGTTGTGGTCAGACTACCTTACAAGCAGTACCCCAAAGACGTGTTGCTAACGACATCTCTTTAGGCGTACATGCTTTATTTATTGCCTCGCTATGCATAGTGTTTTATTCATGTTTAATGCATCAGTCATGTATTCTGTATCATGTGAATAAGTGTGTGTCCGTAGATTCAATCAGGTTCTTTTGAGACCGAAGGGAAGGCGTCTTAAGCGGTATCCGGACCCACACCCCGGACGGGATCCCTAATCCAAACGGTTCAAGGTCTAATTGGGACTTTCTACCGGGGAGATCCCCTACTGTTGGCCGGACTTATTTTCCCGTCAACAGAATTGGCGCTAGAAGGAGGGCCTGAACCTCCGACCATATGGTTAACAAGAAGGGGGGCCAGATGACAAGCTGAGCCCTTAGAGCCTACAGTTAATCTCATATCTATAATGGCTCGTTCCCAAATCATTCTTCCGAGATGTTTATTGGAGTTTTATGAGCCTGGATACTTCATCCCCGATAAACTTATGTATCACTTGTCCCAGTTAAAATTTGATGGTGAAAATGGGGTACCCATAACCCAACACCTTTTAGATTTCGACGAATTTGGTGAGTGCTACGAAATTGAAAATGAAGGTTTCATTTGTTTGCTTTTCTTCCTCACTCTCGAAGGTCGCGCTAAGCAATGGTGCTGCACTTTGCCGGAATCTTCCATCCATTCATTTGAACAACTCGCCAGTGAATTACAACAAGCTTTTCACAGGTATGATTTTCATAACGTTTTACTAAAGATAAATGACATCAGAATGGAACCTCAGGAATCTTTAGATGAGTTCTCTATCAGATTCATTCATTATTGTTTTGAGTTCCCTGAAAAGGATGTCGATTGGAGGTTGTTAAGAGAACAGTTCGCGTATGCGATTCTCGTTTCCCTTGAACCATTTCAATTAGCAATCCGACCTGAGCCTAGTGTTCCCTATGACAACCCGCAAGTCAACGGTTGTTCTGACTTTGAGTCTTTCACGTACCATGTCGAATCTGAACACCCAAGTGGCTCATTATCTCTTTTGGCTCATGAAACCTACCCCGAGCCCACTCGATGTCTCCCTGGACTTAGTCCTAAATCTGGTTCACATTCGGATTATGAATCTGGTTCACATTCAGATTATGAATCTAGTTCATATTTGGATTACGAATATGGTTCAGATTCGGATGATGAATATGGTTCACATTCGGACTATGAATCTGGTTCACATACGGATTATGAATCGACTCCTACCCTGCATAAAGTTGATTCCCTTACAAGGTCTGCCAGATCATCGTTTTCTCTGAATGACACGGATGCGCAGGTCGGAAAGCCTCATATGGTTAACGCCCTTGCAACTCAATCTATTCGTTCATTACTCCCCGGTTGGTTTCCTGATCCCGGCACACCAGTAATTTCTTCGAGACATTCAAAATTTCCTTATACTGGTATTGGTGACAATCATAAGCACGCAGATGGTGTTCCACCATCACAGATCAAAATCGATGAATCTTTTAGGTCTAATCTTTCTCACTCGAAATCTTTAGACAGCCATGGGAGCAATTATCTGATTGGGCAACCTCAAGATGTCCTCTTTATTGACCCATCACAGTCGGTAACTCTCGGGGAGCCTGACATGCCAGGTGCCCAACTCTACCACATAGATGGTTGTAGTGATCACTCCTTATCTGAAAACATATTCAATCATATCGATGAGGATTGTCACTCACGTCTTTTTTCCGACCATATGAAGACACCAGCAGTCGATGATGCACGTTGGGAAGTTTTAAGTACCCATTAGAAAGTCGAAGCACTTCAGCTTCTGCCGACTGTTTCGGAAATGACGATCCCCAAATACCACGCTCCTCCCAGCATAACCGCGGTAAATCCACCCTACCTTGGCAAATCTAAAGAATCCGATATACCGATCTATCAATCTGTCAGTACGCAAAAATTTGACCAAATTGATACAAAGCCCACTGACATTTTGCAACTCACCACAATCCATGATCACATCCATTCGCCTATTGATCTCACCAAACCATCAAGGTTGGGAAGCCCCCCGCTCGAAGGTTCAGAGTTTGTTCAAGGCGGTGAGGAATTGCGGCCTCCACTAAAAGCGGATTCAGATCTTCATACCCTTGACCAAACCCAGGAGCAACCCCGAACTAGGGTTTTCAAAAATAGGGTTTCTGCACTCGGATGTGCATGCATTTATAATTCGCCCGGCACATGCTTGTTGTTTCCATTCCATAAAACTGATGGTCCTCAACACCATGATGAGATTGTCGGTCAACTCGACCAACCCTATCCGGTTGATGTGCCTGAAAATAGGAATTGGCTTACCCATCACCCCTCAAATCCCGGATTGTGCATGAATGATTATGTGTCATTTATAAATGTTGAGCTTCAAGAGCATATTGCTGTGTATCAAGACGAGAGTGGGATTCAGCTTGCACAATCTATTCTGGCGTGTTCTTTGGTAAGTATCTATGATCATCTTGCCGTTGCACCTGCTCCTCAGGTAAGTGCTGTTGTTTCTGCACTTTTTTGGATTCTAGCTCTAATCCTGATCATTGTTGTTCTTGCAGGTCAGGAACTAATGCGGTGGCTGCACTGGAAAGCTGATTTTACATAGCCCCACCGCATCATTGGTTAAACTAGGGTTTAGGTGTAGGCTAGCTAGGACCTGTTAATAAAAAATTTGTTCAAAGTTTAATTAGGTTTACCTGTTAAATTTTTCTTCACGATCTAAAAGTGTGTTTATTGTTTTTGTTTACGATTAATATTTTAGGCATCATCATGTTACAAGTAGTTTCCTTTCATTTCCTTTTCAGTTACTTGTTGTCGCGTAAATAATCACTGCTTGTATTTGCACTTACTGCTGGTTGATCGTTCTCGCACATGGCGTTGCAGTTTTGCATCTTGAGCCTTGCCTATTACGTTGCGTCGTACGCTCTCATCCTTACATCATTTATGTCGTGTCACCTACCACTGCACGAGCCCTCATTGCGACCCTATCACCTTGCAGTCTTGTTTTGCCTTGATTGCTGAAACAGTAACTCCATTGTTTTGGCGTGAGGTGGTGGTGGCTATCTCAAGAGGCAGCTTTCTCTTAGGACGAGTCATTGAAGTCGCATTCTCAACAAGATGCCTACGAGTCTAAACTCATTTAGCCAGGGAGATACGAGCCGGTTGCTTGTGGGAGACCTAATGAGTTGAAATGGCCCATACCCGTAAGCCTAAGCCTTGTGCCCAACATAGTCTTGGACGTTTTAATGATCTGTTTTGCACACTTCGCCTATTGTGGTGAATGGGATGTGAAGGATTGGCACGAGGGCAAACCCAAATCAGGATACCTTTCAGTTTCTGTAAAACAAGAAACAACCTCTCTTACTCGTAAAATAAGTCGGGATCCCTCATCCGCCCATGAAAAATAAGTGCCATGAGCACATGAAAATAAGTGCCACGAGCACATGAAAATAAGTGTTGTAAGCACATGAAACAAATAAGGGCAAAGGATCGAGAAAGGCTTCCTGCGCAGAGAGGTAATGCAACGACTCCGCCGGGGTACTGACCAGGCTCGCTGGCAGCGGAGCAACGTTTGTGATTTCTTGAAGTGACTCCGCCGGGGTACTGTCCAGGCCTGCTGGCAGCGGAGCAACACCAGGAGCTTACTTTAAAAATCCTGAGAATAATAAACCCAGTGCCTTGCCCTTCACATCATCAGCTAGCTACTGGCGTCTGTGAGCTTTCTCTTTGATGAGTTTCTGATTAACGGGACTTAGTTGAGGCACAAGGATTAGGCATACCCGTAAAGGGCCAAAGTAATACAAACGGTACCCACGGAACTTGTTCAATATTCCCTTGCATCATTATCCGGACTCAGACTATTGTGGTGATATTGACAGAGATGCTGGATTCTACCAGTGGTTCGCCATTTGTTGTAGCTGCTACAACACCACCCAAAATTTTGGGTATATTTAAAATTTCGGGTTCCCCCTCTGCTCGCTTAGGCGTTAAAGTCTTTCACCTGAGTTGCAGTCAGTGATGTCCTACCGACCTACCCCCAACCCCTCATGAGCTTTCTCACCATCATGATCAGATGTTGTTGCTACAATCAATGCCATATGTGGGAGCGATCCTCTAGCGTACGCTCGAACATTCTTACCGCAGTTGCACCAGGAAATTTCCATGTGTACATTTGAATGGAAACCCTCTTGTGTATTGACAATTCAAGACCCTCTTGCCGTGGGTCATTAAGCATGTTGACTGAATTCATATTTTAAACTCGTTAATTTCATACGCTTTATCTAGGGGCACCATTCACAAAGAATAACTGTGAACTGATTAATGTTATGTTGATTATACAGGTCCATCCCACGACTGATCAACTCATCCATGATTGTCATGGCACCGAGAGAAATAAGATCAAGCCTCTTGCATATGAAGAGATTAGTTTTCAGGATTTCAAAAAAATAAACTTTTGGAACCTGGGCTTGTCGACCATACTGTGGTTTCAAACGAATCTCTAGCTAAAGTTATGTTCAAAATCCACCAAATGATTCTACCCAAAGTGAAAGCAGTGATGTAGAGATACATGTCAGAAGGACCTCCTCTGAGGGTGGCAGCCAACATAAGTATTCTCTTAATATTAGAGATGTTGAATCTTTTGAGCAGAAGTTGGAAGATGCACAAGAAGAGTTTGGTTTTGGTCCGCATGATTATGTTCCTGTGACATATGTTTCAGAAATGATCTGGTACCAAGAGTTGTTGAGATGTGCACCTATATTATTAATTTCGAGGTCTCTTATTTACTTTGGGCGAAGAACGCAAAGTGGCTTGGGTGTAAGTGGACCTAGAGGCAAGGGTGGACGTGGAATCTTTAACATCAGCAAAACTATGTGAAAACATTATAAAGAGCGCACATTCAATGAAGCAAAGTTATGTTGCACATTTAAACCAAAGTCAAGTAATGGCGAAGCACATTTTGTTTTTAGAGATTGTTCAAATTTTACAAAAAAGACATGCTTCTAACCAACAATCATTTAGAGTTGGGGACAAGGAGCAATTATGGTTAAATCCAAGCCACACGGTGGATGCAAAAGTTATGGTTTCATACAATTAAACCAAGGAAAAATTCACATGGTTTCAAGGCCATAAGAGATTGCGGGGCAAAAATATGCGGGGACATTATAAGTTGGTGCGCTTTCGATGAACCAAGGTGACATTTTAACACATTGAGTTAAGGCGCAAATACGTATGGTTTCCAAACCATATGGAGGAGCAAAATCACGTAAAACTATACGAAAGACGTTTCTAAAGGGCACGAATATGTTTATGCCGAGTTGTTCGTCTTGTGTTAAAAGTTTTGGTGTAAAACATGGGCAGAGTGCATGACACGTTGCATGAGTGCAAATGTGTGATAGTAGGTTGTTCACTTGTGATAAATATTTAAGAGCACATGTACACAAAACAGCGGTCCAATTTTATAACTGAGACATGAATCAAAATTATATAAGTGAGCGCAAAAGGTTGATGGCGAGTTTTAACCTATGCTAAGGGTGCTGAGCAGGATATATACTTGGTGATCCAAAGTCTACAACCGTGTTTCGAGCACTGCAAGGATAATATGGTTTCAAAACCATCGCGAAGGGACGAAAAGGTCCAAGCGGGGTTTCAAATGTGGAGCAAGCAAATATAAACATTGGTCCAACGTTATGATGACTGCACTAAAGGGATAAAGACATCTAGTTTCAAAACCATAGGATAGTTACAAATGGGCGCAACGTGTTGATGGTGTAGTTTCAATATAGCAGTCAGCTGTGCATTGGGAACATGGCACAGGAATGAGTGGACACGTCACAGAGAGGCAAACGTCGATAGCAGGTTTTCCAAGAGCAGTCAATCTTTCAATGTGAGGCAGAACCACCTCACCACATACAACTGGACGCCAGCATGTCAAACGGTGGAGTTTCTCACTACGGTGAAACGCGGAGCAGGATATTATATTTGTCAAAATTCATCACATGAAAGCTGGTAATACACCTACGACGGCAACGTTACAGCAACCGTCGAACAGTCATAATCAAAAGAAGCTCAGAACTACATGAACGCGTTGCCAAGTGGTGCAATGCTTCTGCGCTGGAGTTTAAATATGGAACGTATCATATAATGGCCCAATGCATATTTAAAAGTGGAGCGGAATGTCATAACGAAACTGTAGTGGAAATATTCTGATAACTATGGCGTGATTTATGACAGTATAATTTCCAACCGGATGGAGATTGTTGATACAGGTTCATAAACTGTCAGATATTATCTATGAACAGGCTGTAAAATGTGCAATGGGTGATAGAGCAGGTCCAACTCATCTCTCGTGCCAAGTCAGGTGCCAAGTCATGCCAAAAAAAAATCGTATCACCCTTCTTCAGCGTTGTCGACTCTTATGGGAAGCTGCGTTATCGACCTTGGTATGAAAACTTCTTTATTCAGTTATGTTTTTGGAATCTACCACAGCTAACAAGAAAAACGCTCTATTGAATCAGCACTATTTGCGTGGGAAAAATCTATTTGTTTTCGATCTGGCAGAAGGAAGGTATCAGCCACACCATGCATGGAATACATGCCGCGCTAGTTTACAAGGCACACCAACCTTTTGAACGCATGGCGCCATCCCGCGTGATGTTTGGATGATTTCTTGGAGAAGAGAGTGAAGCGTTTCACACACATTACATCCAAACGCAGAAGGAACAGTCGCTGAGTCGCATGGTGGGTGGAGAAAATGAAAATGCGACTTGCGACCCTGAGCAGTCGCGCGACCCCTTCAGGTCGCTAAGTCGCAATGTATGCCACTGGGCAAGAAGCGCGACCACGCGACTGTGCGACTCTCCTAAGGTCGCAGGTCGCAGAATGACATACCCGTAGAGAAATGCGACTCCGCCAGTTTTGTGACCCCTTGATGGCTTTGTCTTTTTCGCCACGTATTTGGCCACTTCTATCTCGACTCCTTGTGATGGCTTTGTCTTTTTCGCTCAATTGGTTGTGGCATCTGGAAAAATTTTTCAGCCCCTCCAATCGGCCCATTTAAAATAATCTCACTTGGTTGCACTGCCAATTATAACCAGACTCCACCTCCAACAAATTGATGAATGCGACCCTCACAAATTCGGCCAAGGAAAATCTAGTAGTTAAAATCAACAATGCATAAGGGATTTGGCTACCCTGAGCTTACAAATCCATGTGCTAATACAAGTTTCTCCTTAAACCCTCACGCTCACGCTAAGATTGTGTTGCTACGCCCAAACGAGGGAGCGTGTCGATGCTAGCTTGGGCGCTAGAGCATGTTTAACAGGCATCCAACGATGGCTAAATCTTTGAGAAGAGTTTTGGATCCCTTCCAAATTGTCCACAACTGTTAGAGGCAGAAGGATGCCGCTTTAAGCAGGGCTTTTACGCGTGGCAGATCTAAGGCGTTTTGCATCCACGGGCTGCCAGCGCACTTGGAAGGAAAGAGTGAAGATGTAGATAACAAAAGGATCGTGTGTTGAAATGCACGAAGTCCGCATTTCTAACTCAGTCTACAACCATAATAATCTACATTTACAACAGTTGAAGAGGCATAGAAACGACCTACTCAAGCCATTCTCTCTGATGACAAAGTCTTGACCACACAGGGGTCTAAATTTATTGTTCTTCGCTCTTGCAAATTAATTAAAATGCCTTTAGCATTATTATTATTTCAATCGTAGAGATATGTGACCTACGTTATTTTAGTGCAGGAAGAACCTTTCAGTCTACACAAAGAGCCAGAGTTTTCCTCAGCGAACAAGGGGACCTTCTCGAAACAAGTCGCAGAGGTCGCATAACCTGGGCAGGTCGCAGGTCGCACATTTTTCTAGGTCGCAAGTCGCAGATCTAGAGAGGTCGCAGGTCGCACATTTACCTGGGTCGCGAGGTCGCAAATCCAAGGAGGTCGCAGGTCGCAAATCTGTTGAGGTCGCAGGTCGAAAATATGCCGAGGTCGCAAGTCGCATATTCGTTGAGGTCACAGGTCGCACATTGCCCCGGGTCGCAAGTCGTAGAGGTCACCAGGTCGCTAAGTCACACCCCTTGGTAATTGCACGACAGCGCGACCCAGCGACCCAACGACTAGGTCGCAGGTCGCAACAACGGCTCAGGTCACAGGTCACGGAAAAGACTGGGTCACAAGGAAGCTGAAAAGTCAGGGACCCCAGAGGGCAAGTTTTGCCCTATAAATATTTCCTTCGGGAACTTGTAAATGGCTTTTTCTTTTGGAGACTCAAGAGTTACAGAGTATTGTATTGAAAGATTATACTCTTGTGCATGTGAATATAGATACTTGTTAAAACCCCTTTGTTTGGATGGTGTGTTTTACTGCGTGAACACTAAGTGTATTTTCTTATACAGTTTCAGAACATCTTTTGATTAATGAAACTGCCCACTTTATAGCATCATTTATGCATCATGGCTATCTGTGTTTGTGTTGATGATGTTCAGTTTACCATTTGCTCTATTAATGAATGTTAATGAACTATTTTGTTAGCATTTCGTTTTATCTTTCAGAAAGTAAAGGGACATCTCGCCATAAAGAACTATTTCTGTTGTGGTCAGACTACCTTACAAGCAGTACCCCAAAGACGTGTTGCTAACGACATCTCTTTAGGCGTACATGCTTTATTTATTGCCTCGCTACGCATAGTGTTTTATTCATGTTTAATGCATCAGTCATGTATTCTGTATCATGTGAATAAGTGTGTTTCTGCAGATTCAATCAGGTTCTTTTGAGACCGAAGGGAAGGCGTCTTAAGCGGTAGCCGGACCCACACCCCGGACGGGATCCCTACTCCAAACGGTTCAAGGTCTAATTGGGACTTTCCACCGGGGAGATCCCCTACTGTTGGCCGGACTTATTTTCCCGTCAACAGGTCACCATTTTGTTAGGTGGATAAATATTTCTTGCGGACAAGAAGGATCTCCCTAGTATCACAAGGATAGCTAGAAACAAATAGGACAAATGTAAAATACTTTCTCTAGATTATGTATGATTTAGAATTTTCTATGATGAAGAAATGACCTACCTATGATCCAATGCTAGTTGTATTCTTCTTTCCGTCGCTCCAAAGAAGCCACCTCTTAAGACCTGCAAACAAAGACATGGAAGAGAATCAAAATCACCTGCACAATATACTAATTCATAAATCATAAATATATCTTAATGATCAAGGAATTTAAGAAATAAGTCATTCAAGTAAACACATAAAAAACTTATTGAGAAAACATGATCCATTTGTATTATCTTTAAATAAAAGAAGGAGTCTTACAACTGCATTCGCCTTGATGTCGTACAGGTCCTTCCGGGGTCTGGAACAAGCATTTTCCTTTAATTTGACAAGCCCTTCCACTCTTTGAACCAGCCTAAATACGAGTGTGTAATCGTTCTCGCATGGATAATGGCTAGCAAAAATAGTATGTTTCTTTAGCAATTCTCTTCTCTAATGTAGTATGAAGTACAAAGCAAGTACTTTTTTACATATCAGTATCTACCCTTGAGACTGAACCATGACTTCAATTTATAGCATAAGGGAAGTGGTTTCAGTTCCAAAAAGGAAGGGATAATTCCTCTCATAAAGGGATTAAGCTCCAAATACCAAGGGATAGGCTCCTTTAATGAAGGGATAAAGGTTCATGAATGGAGGGAGTGAAGCTTCGACCAGATAATGCCTTCTAGAAGCTTCCAGTTGGGAGAATATTCGACCAACTGGGCTTCAAGAACTTACTTTTTCTTCCATTTTACCTTTTACGGGGGTCCGCAGTTTTAATACACAAAATGTGTGGTAGGTACCGCAATTTTTCTTTACAAAAGGTGCGGTACCATAGGTAATGGCTAGGAACTAGGGCTTTTATGATTTTTATGAGATTTTCTCCGAATCGAAGACTTGGTTTGGGAACTTTAGGGTTTTAGATCTCTTTGGGAACATTATATAGGTATTGATGAACCCATATAGACAGTAAAATGTCATGGTGACAAAATAATGTGTAACAATGTTCTCATGATGCATATGCATTAAATTTTTAAAGAGAAATATTATACTCTTAAAGAGAATATGTGCTTATCTGCATATGAATAATATCTAGTATATTTTATCTATTGGAAATGAATATGTGAGTAACTTTTTTGAGAAAGAATTCACATAAAAACTTTGCATAAAGGACCATTGGCTATGTTATTTGAGAAGGATTTGTTATTCATGCTATTTTTGAGGAAATATTACAAGTTTTTCTGATGTTTGAAGTGATAGGAAAATATTTTATATTATGTGCATAATAGCTAGTGTGTTAGCTAATGTGTTAGATTCCTTGGAAAATAAATATACATATTTGTATACAAAGAAGTATTTGTTGTGTTAGAACTCTTCAAAAACAAGAGAAGAGAAAAATTTATCCTTGTTAAGATAATCACATGCTTTATTATGTTAAGATTCTTTTGGAAGATTATTTAGAGAAACATATACACTTGCATGAATGGAAAACTACAGTTTTGGTATTATATTTCTGGATAAAAGGAAGGTGTAATCATATAACATTGATTGTGTTAGCCTTCTTTTGGGAAAACTTATATGCATTTGCACACCTAAAAGGATTAGCTATGGTATTAGATTTCTTTTGGGAGAATATTATGTATAATTATTGGGATAGATCTTTTGGTAAGAGGAAAATTTCACTTTGCATGTATGAAAGAATAAATGTTATGCATTTGATCCCTTGGAAAAGAAATGTGTTTTTTCCATACAAGATTTAGTTATTTTCCTTTGGAAAGAAATATATGTTTCACATGCAGGAAGAGCAAGCTATCATGTTATTTTCTATTGGAGAGGACTAATAGTTGCATGCACGAAATTATAACTATTATGTTAACTTTTTTTAAAATAGAGCTTTCATTTTTATACATAATAACCATTGTGAATATATCTCCTATAGAAAATATGTTTTTGGAAAAGAACATGCATTCACATGCATAATTATAAAATCTATTGCATTAATCCATTTGGAAAAGAAAACTTAATAGTAGACACAAAGAAAATTTCTTGTAATCTAATTAGGATATTAATTTTTGATAAATTTTGATGTTTCTGATGTCAAGCAGAAATAAGGTGGGTTGGGTTGGGACCCACAACTAATAATTAAGGGAAAAACTACGACCTACTCCTATATTTCACAAGGAAAAATTGCGGTCTTAGTGGGGTCCATGTGGCCAACATTCGATTTGGAGGCAGCTCCCTAGGTGGAAACATGGGAGAGGCTCTATGGGGGCAGTGCAGTGAGTGGCTAGATGAGGGGACTGTGCAGTCCATGGTGGGCCCAAGGGAAAGTTGGTGGATCAATTGATAAAATGAAGTGAAGGAAACCCATTTCCTCATTCATTCATTCATCTTTTATTTTGATTGGCATCTTGACATAGCATGCTTGTGTCGGGTGCCAAGTCTGTCGTGATGTTTAGCACACGAGATCTTCAGGCAGAGATCTCAACCTATACCTTGGGGGACTTCGAGTGCTCACTCAAGAGAGGAGTTAACAGAGCAGTAGTATAAGTAGTGCGTAGTCCCTTTAGGACTGTGTAGAGGCAGTAGAGACTACACATTGATTGCGCAGTGCAGTCTAGAGGTGTTGAGATTCAACAAGATGACGAGCTTAGTGAAAAGAGTCGCCTTCACTAAGTGGGCCCGCAGGCTATTTTTGGCGCAAAGTCTATTTTTAGACATGTCGATCATATTCTATGAGTTGCAGGATGCTATTTGTGGATGGTTGGTGAAGTTGGAAAAATAGATGGACTTATATTTTTAGACATATTGGGCGGAATCTATTTTTAGATTGCCAGTCTAAAAATAGATATGTTGAATATTATTAGCTCTTAATAATATTTGGACTATAAACATTATCTTATTCTCTTGGAGCACTTCAGTTAAGTGCACAGATGTGGCACAGTAGCTGACAGAAGGAATTACGCTATTCTTGAGGGTTTACTAGAGCTAATGCATGAGGACTTTAGTTAAACTCATGTGACAGAGTTTGGTGGAGTTATAGAAGTAGTTGGTGGAGTTGTATTTAGTTTGACTCTGTTAGACTGAGTTGAGCTAGTTGTATCTAGTCTAGCGGTTGATACTAGTGAAGGTAGTGTGAATTAATTGGTTAATTAATTCAAAAATAATAACTCATTAATCAACTGAAGAATACATGAGTTAACTATAGTGCATGGCAGTTTCAGTGGAGACCAGTGGAGAGATAGGTGAAAGGGCAAGTGTGACTATCAGTTGTGACTATAGTGTGCATTGTTTGCACCACACATTCATTGGAGATGCCAATGATGATTGCGTGAGCAAGGCTGGAGCAATTCGAGTTTATTCAGAGCCATTCTTCAGCAAGGATTGCGCAGTATAGGCAGGCTAGCAGGTGGCAAAGATTGGTGCATGGATTTGCAAGATCGGGCCTGATTAGTGTGTAGCGATTATATTGTACTGAGAGCTTGATATGATTAGCTTTGTATGATGATTGTTACATGATCTCTATGAAATATATTATATATAGATAGTTGGGGTTTTCAGCTTCAGGCTTTTTCGTTAAACAGCTATGTTAATGTATGTGAATTTTTATTGTTTCATGTGTGCATTGCAATTGATTTAATTTCCGCATGTGATGATCAATGGTGGAATAGATTCTGTATTGTGCATGAAGTTAAAATAGTGTGTGATTAGGAGAATCTTGGATATATAACACATAAGTTATATAATTTCTACATGGTATCGGAGAAGTTGATCATTGGAGCAAATTGCAATTATTGAAGCAGTTGAGTTTTGTGCTGGTGGAATTCGAATTTGCTGCAGTGTTTTCTTAGTGTCGAAGTTGAGCATTCATTGAAATGTCTTTCAATGGATTGCGATTGGAGTATGCCCTTGATGGAAGCTCGAATTATATTGCATGGAAGGACAGGATGGAGTCGGTGTTGGATGATAATGGGTTGAAGGAGTTCATAGATACTGATATTCCAAAGCCTGGTTCTAGCGATGCAGCCACACTTGACGCATGGAAAAAGAAGAAAACAAAGTGTCAAAGGATTCTATTGGAAGGTGTGAAGGATCACATAGTGTCCAGCCTTCATGGTAAAGCTACTCCATTCTTAATGTGGAAAGCTTTGATAGACTTTTTCCAAAGCAGAAGTGACCAGAGGAAGTTGGCGCTTAAAGACAAGCTCAGGAAAATAAAAATGGAGAAAGGCGACAGTATACCAAAATACCTCACGAAGTTCGTCCACTGCAAGGATGAGTTGGGAAGTGTGGGGGTTACTATAGATGAAGAGGACTTGGTGAGCTTGGCTCTCCTTGGGCTTCTGAAGAATTGGCATAGCTACCAGGACTCTATCAATGGTCAGAAGAAACTATCGGGATGGGAGCGACTTTGGTCAGATCTTGTGCAGGAGGAGATAAGGCGGGGTACTAGGGATGGATCTTCATCGAAGAATGAAGATGAAGAAAATTGCGCTTTGGTTGCCAAAGCAAGGAAAGGTAAGGGAAAGAAAAATCCTTCTCAATCCGGTGCGAAAGGCAAGAAGCAGGACTTGTCCAAGGTGAAGTGCTTTCACTGTCACCAACACGGACATTACGCCACTAATTGTCCACATAAGAAGAAAAATAAGCAGGCTGCTAGATCTGTAGCTGGAGAGGCCTTAGCCTCGCATTTTGAGCTGGATTTTTCACTGATCGCATGCTTGGTCTCAAGTGTGATGGGATCAGTGTGGTTTCTTGACAGTGGTGCGTTTTTCCATATGACCAGAGACAAATATTTGTTTAGTGATCTGGATGAGAAGGATCTTGGAGTGCACATCGAGATGGGTGATGATGTAGATACAGTGTGACTGGTATCGGGACCATTTCCTTTGAGAGGGAGTCTGGTAAACCCTTCATATTGAAGGATGTCATGCATGTTCCAGGATTGAAGAAGAATCTGATCTCTGTGGCGTTGTTGGAAGACAAGGGTTATGATGTTTTTTTTAGTGAGGGAAAGGCTTTCCTGAGCAGTAAAACAACTGGTGAAACCTGGAGGATAGGGATTCGAGTTAAGAATCTTTATCAATTGCAGGTAGATGGCTGCGCAACAATGGTAGGCAAAGCAGAAGGAGTGGTGAGCCAGGATGAGGGAGAATTGTGGCACAGGATATTGGGCCATCTTCCCCATGGCGCTTTGAAAATTTTGCAGCAGATTTCTACCGGGCTTCCCAAGGGTACACTTGCACAGTCAGATCAGTGCAAGGGATGTACTTTGGGAAAATTTGTGAAGACCACCTTTCATGAGAAGGATAGTCATGCCATGATGATCCTTGAGAGAATTCACACAGACGTGTGTGGACCTTTCTCAGTAGCTTCGACAACAAAGCACATGTATTATGTGATATTTGTTGATGGCTTTTCTCGTAAGTGCTAGATCTTCTTCATGCAGAAGAAGAGCGAGACATACTAAAAGTTCTATGAGTTCAAGGCA
This sequence comes from Pinus albicaulis, assembly GCA_034641835.2. Classification (NCBI taxonomy): domain Eukaryota; kingdom Viridiplantae; phylum Streptophyta; class Pinopsida; order Pinales; family Pinaceae; genus Pinus; species Pinus albicaulis. The sequence continues at coordinate 797,413,768 of CM076577.1, forward strand.
CTAGTTGAGAAAGAGTCGGGGAAGTAGGTGAAAGCTCTAAGGAGTGATAATGGTGGTGAATACATCTCTGGCGAATTCAAATACTTTTGCAGCGCAAAAGGAATTCGAAGAGAACTCATAGTGCCTCATAACCCACAATAGAATGGGGTCGCGAAGAGAAAGAACAGAACGATCGTGGGTGTTGCATGAGGGATGTTGCATGATCAGGGCCTTCGCATACACTTGTGGGCTGAAGCATGCAACACTGCGGTTTATGTGCAAAACCGTTGTCCTCATAGAGTACTTGGCATGAGTACACTCGAAGAGGCGTTTTCTGGTAAGAAGCCTGATATTTCTCATTTGAAGATTTTTGGCTCACTTGTTTACATTCATGTGACGAAGGATGCCAGGAAGAAGCTAGAGCTGACCGTAGAGGTTGGGATATTTGTGGGGTACACAAAAACACCCCACAATTATCGTGTGTATTTTCAAGACAGTTAGATGACTGTCGTGCGATAGGATATCAAATTTCATGAGGAGAAAACCATGAATTTGTCGCTTGAGAGGGAGCTACACTTGCATGCAGATGAGGAGCTACTTGTTCCTAAAGATGAGCCTCAGGTTTTGGATCAGCCACAAGAGGAGATTCATGGAGTGGAAGAAACCACTCATGCAGCGCCAAACATCAAAGGGCGGAAGCACACTACAGAAGCTGAGCGACTGAATCTTGATGCAGTGCAGAATGTAGGAGCACCTACATCATAGTGCAGACAGAGACAATCACCTGACTGATTTACTGGATAAATTGCTCTGATGAGAAAGTGTATCGTGACAAAACCATCTTCTTTCGAGGAAGCTGTTTGGTCAATTTAGTGTGTCCTAAATTGCTGCATTTAATTTGTCAATCCGAGATTCGTAAGCTGATGAAGTGCGACGCACTATATGTGCAAGATAACCTATTTCTTAACTTTTTGTCGTTTTTGGTTTTCTAAGATGAAATGGAAATTCTAAAATGAAAACAAGTATGGTTATGTTTGTTCAAGGAAATGATATCCTCTATAATGATTTACCAACTTGAAACTTAAAAAGGAATTTGAAAATTACAATTACAAAACTTGAAAGGAAATGAAAATATGCTGCTGAAATGAAAAGGTGCTGCTAATCTAATAAATCAAAACAGTGAACTAGTGAGCATGAAACCAAACTATTCTTACTACGATCTAAACACAAAATAATTTATGCTGAAAGAAATCCAAAAGTTGCAATAAAGTAAATCTAGATCAATTTACATCAACTTGTCTTCTGATCCCTCATCATTAGTCCAGCTATGATTTTCGGAAGTAACCATAAACAACTTGAGTAACTAATATCTAACTTGCAGAAAGTAAACTAATATCAAATCATACATTCATAATTCAATCCCTCACCATCAGTCCAGCTGTGGCTTTCGGAGGTAACTGAAGATGTCATGCACAATTTAATATATCTAAATTTGCAGAAAGGAAACTAATACCAAACTACACATTTCATAATACAATCCCTCACCATCGGTCCAGCTGTGGCTTTCGGAGGCAACTGAAGATGTTATGAGCAGTTTAATATATCTAAATTTGCAGAAAGGAAACTAATACCAAACTACACATTTCATAATACAATCCCTCACCATCAGTCCAGCTGTGGCTTTCGGAGGCAACTGAAGATGTTATGAGTAGTTTAATATATCTAAATTTAACTACTGAAGCAAATGAGCAAAACTAAATTAAACAAAGCAGTACTGAAATTAAACAGAAGCTAAGTAAAACAAATTAGCAGCAGAACAATGTTAATTCCAAGTCATTAGTCAAAAAGTTATGCAAATGCCCGGGCTGCCTATCTATAACCTGAAACAAGAACACTGATCAGTAATCAATAACATAAAACATGAAAGACAGAAGTGAAATAGAAAGCATGAAAGTTTATAAACAGAAATGAAGCATATATACCATGAAAGATGCAATGTATAAACATGTGAATGGATTATGGCACAATGAGCTTTAAAGAAATAAAATAAGAACTATACAATAATGCACAGAACCTTGGCAAGTGCAGGGGCCCTCTACACCGGCCTTGGCAATAATCTTCAAGTACGAATTATGTTGGAAAACAGAGTTTTCTTATATTAAAATGCAGTCATAACAGTAAGGTAGTATTACGGCACTAAGGCAGCGTAATTACATTACAGAGCAGACTAATAAAACATAACAGAGACTCACTTAGACTAACTCCCTATGCGTATGCAAACGCGTTATATATAACAAAAGAAATATAACTGTCTCCTAAAGTTTATGCTGGTGGAGAACACGTAGACCATTACGTCCACGGATCTAGGATCATGGCCGTGTTGGAAAGTAAATCTATGAGAAGTGGATGCTTGAATTTGACTATGGAGCCATGTAAAGATGTCGACTTGTCCTCCGCAACTCAGAAACGGCCATATGAACCTTTACGTGACACGGAACAGAGTCTTGTCGCTGTAAGACTCTATGGTTGACTTCCATGTGGACGCCTTTGACCGCGGCTTCTTTAGATGAGTTTGCTCGAACCAATAGGACACGAACCATGTCCACATTATTTCTGACTTGCCCATGTGGCTCGTTTTTCCTGTAGACACCTGTAACATAGAGTTTCACAAAATAGCTGCGGAAAGTTGCAGCAGCTGCGGAAAGTGGCAAGATTCCGCAGCTAGATGAGCAAAATCTAAATCAAATAGCAGACACAAAAATATAATTAAAAACCATGTTAGATGCTCTTTTGCAATTAATATACAATGATGTTGACAACTTGGGAGGTTCAGGTGAGTGAAAAAGGTATAGAAAAGTGTATGGAAAAGATGCAGATTTGAGACTCAACATACCCCCACTGTGAAGGTGTTGCATGTCCTCATGCAACCAAAATTTTGATATTCCTTCCTTAGTTCATGTGCCTTGACACTTCAGCCAGCACATCCAAACCTCTCCTCTTCTTCCTTGGTGCTGCCAACATTCTGGGTTTCTTCATTAAGCACCTAAATTTGATATTAACCAGTGCTCTGCTCAACTTCTGGCATTTCTTTTCAATTTCTTGTTCTTCTTCTGCCATATTCCCAGATGTAGCATGGTATTATCATGGATGATTTTTTCCAGTTTGCCTTGTTCTTTCAATGTCTCATTTTCATTTTTGATGTGCCTATTTAAAATCTCTAGCTCAAAAATTTCCTGTTTTAGTGATTGGACTAAATCATCCTGTACTGTATGAGGCTGAATGGACGAAGTACTAGGACCTGTTGCTGCCTTTTCCAAAGATTCTATATAGTCATATACTTCCTGCTACTTGGGGTCTATTTCAGGTATCATTTTTATTGGGATGTCCCCAAAATGCCGTGAAGGAGAGTTATCTTCAAAATCTGGCTGAGAAGGGCTCACATCAATATCTTGCTGAGAATGGGATGGAGTATGTTCAATGTCTGATTGGGAATTAAATGAACCAGGTTCACTAACTGACTGAGATGGACTATGGTCAGCTGGGGACTGTTCAGATGTTTCCTCTCCCAAGTCAATGAAATGAGGACCCTTCATTTGCGTTTTCCTCAATTTTCCCTTAAGTCTGCTGCTTCTTCTCACACGCTGTGGTACACTATCCTTTTGTTTTTGTTTTCCTTTCTCTGTCTTCTTGGCCATAGAGGACTGTTTTTGAAGATAAACTAATCTTTCAGATAACACTTGGTGATCTTCTTCAGAAGAAGAAGGGTTTTTATGTATAGCCTCAATAGTTTTTCTCTCTTTTGGTGTTATTGGCTTCTTACCCTTGATTTCTTTCTTCTTCCTCTTTGACAGTCTCTCTTCCCTATTAGTTCTTTCAATTGCAGTAGTACGAGTATTTTGGATTTCATCAATTGTTCTTTTCCTCCTACTTCTTCTTGTTGTGCTACCTTCAGGAATTTCCTGAGTAGGAGTAATTTGGGTTTCATCATTTATTCTTTTTCTTCTACTCCTTCTTGCTGTGCTACCTTCAGGAATTTCCTGAGGTTCCTCAAAGAAATTTCTAACCAGAAATTGTTCCCATGTGTATTTCTTTTCCTTTAACTCCTTTTCAATCAAAATTTTTACAAGGCCGTGGTGATATAGATGAGGTTCTACATCTCCTAAATGTTTTTGAACAGTCACGGACATTTTCTTCAAACTATTGAACAGAAAATATGGGAGATTGAGAGTTTGATTATCTAGAAAATTCATCAGTAACCTGGTATGGTACATATACATGGACCCAAAACGGCCTTCACATGTAATGAATTTTTGAACAACTAGCAGCAAAGTGGCCCATTCCTCTTTCAATGCATGCACAAGAATTCCTCTTTTAAAAACAGTTATGTCCATACCTTGATTTCGTAAGATTGTTCTCCATGCTTCATCATTGATGCTTTTATTTTTAAACCAACGCTCACCCTCCTGAAGAAGTTCCGTGGCTGTTGCTATAGATGCTTCATTGACCACAAACTTAAGGTCTCCAATCTCTGCTTCCAAGCCATCAAACGACCTTGCGAATGCCTTCGTGACTTCTTTGTGATAACCTCTGAATTTCTAGATAAACCGCAGCCAATTTGCTTTCTTCAATATCTCCTTTACTTGCGGATATCCCTCTATAAACTTAGGTCCTTCCGGCTCTGCTCTTAGAAATTTACCCATTTTTTCTTTCTGCTCTTCACAAATTTTCCTGCGTGAGGGTTCAAATGGAAATAGAACGGCTGAATGCACAGAGATAAGCGCAATGACTGTGGGTAAATATCAGAACGAAATGGAGTGAGACAGAACAGAGTGGGGTTTCGTAAGCACGACAGAGACACGACAGAGAGATTAACAGAGTATAACACATCCGGCAGCGTCTTGAATTTTGGTGGCTGCACAATAAATATGAACACGTTTCAACAACGGTTATGGATTTATGCGGCTGTAAGAGTCCGTGGTCAAATCAAATACGTCTCATTGTCACCGGTGGGATATTGGAACATGAGTGAAGATCGGGGGTTTAATGATGAAACCGTTTGAGAATGAATGCGAAAGGGTAATATGGAGATCGTGAGAGGTTACAGAATTGTCAATATAATCATTGCACATAATGGATAGAGCTCATGGTTCAGAACTATATAAAAATGTGTTTTTCAATGCTATTTGAAATAAATTTTATTCATACCTTTGGAATCTTTGCCTTTTCCTTGGTCTTCAACTAATTTCTCTTTATTGGCGTCTTGAATGCTCCATGTCTTCATTTTTGATCCTCTCACCTGCATTTTATTTCATGATTATGGAAATAACATCTGACTGTACATTCTTTTGAAAACAGAGTTGTAGCTGCGGAATCTGCTTCTGGCTGCGGAAACTGGAGTCAGCTGCGGAAACATATGTCAGCTGCGGAAACTGACACAGCTATTACTTGGATGAATGGAGATGAACAGATGACAAATGACCAGATGGAAATGGTCATGAAAAATATTTTTATTGATGAAATGGATAAAATGAAGTGGAATGGAGTGAAATGAAGTGAAATGAAATGGAATGAAGTGGAATGGAATGGAGTGGGTGGTCACAAAACTTGTGAAATGAAAGAGAGATTTTTTTGGAAAATATAGAGTGTCAGGTGTTCCTGATTTTCACCCTATATTTTCTGTATAAGACTGCCAATCAATGATTGGTTTTCAGGCTTATACAATTTTTTTTTTTTTTTTTTTAACTGAAAAGAACAAAAGCTAGGCTGGTGGAGAAGAAGAATTCTTCTGTACCAGCCTGATTGCAGAATTTTCTTGAAACATTTTGACAAATTCCTCTTTTGAGAGTGGCTTATGATAAAATTTCAATCTATGGCCATTCACAATAAGAGGAGTTTGAAACTCATCAATGGTCTTGATTCTTACCGCTCCATTGCTAAAGATCTTGTCAATCTCATATGGCCCAAGCCAATGAGTCCGAAATTTTCCTTGAAAATCTTTAAACTTGGAATCAAATAACAATGCCCAATCTCCTTCTTGAAACTTCTTCTCTTTGATGTACTTGTCATGCCATTTAGCTCTTTGATATTAAACTAGATCAGTTCTTAAAGTTGCTTCTTGTCTGATCTCAATCTAGCTCATTTAACTGCTCCATTCTATGCTTTTGGGCTTCTGATAAGTTCATCCCCAATTGAACTGCTATCTTGAAGGTCTTGACTTGGAACTCAATGGGGAGCAAGACTTCTTTCCCATAAACAAGTTCATAGTGAGAATGTCCTGTTGTATTTCTCCATGTAGTTCTGTAGGCCCACAAGGCTTCAGGAAGCCTTTCTGCCCAATCTCTTCTATGTAGATGAACAGTTTTGGTGATGATACTTTCAAGAACTTTATTTGTGGACTCCACTTGACCATTTGCTTGCGGATGGTAAGGAGTAGTTCTTCTGTGCTTGATTTTGTATTCTTCCATCAACTTCTCCACCAAATTGGATGTGAATTGGCTCCCCTGATCTGTCACAATTTCTCTTGGAACACCAAAGCGAGTAAAAATATCCTCATAAAGAAATGAACAACTGAATTTTCAGTAGCAGATACTAATGCTTTGGCTTCTACCCATTTAGTAACATAATCAGTACAAACCAATATATACTTCTTTTGCTTAGATGGTGGATTAATAGGTCCAATGAAATCTAAAGCCCATTTTTCAAAGGGTTCAATGAGTACCCGTGTTTGCAATGGCATTTCATTTGAAAGGGTAGGTTTCCCTACTCTTTGGCAGCTGTCACACCTTTTGACATATTGTTTTGCATCTTTGAAGAGGGAAGGCCAATAATATCCTAAAGAGAGGATTTTATAGCCCGTCCTTTTGTCTGCAAAGTGTCCACCGCATGTTTCATCATGACATGCCTTAAGAATATCAGGCATTTCATCTTCCCTGACACATCTTCTGATCACAAGATCTGGCCCTGTTTTAAACAATTCGTTAGAAATCCATGAATATTTTGAACTCTCCCGAATAATTTTTCGTTTTTCACTTGGAAATAAATGTGAAGGTAGTTTCCCTGTAACCAAATAGTTAGCAATATCTGCATACCAAGGAGTCTTAATAGTTACCGCAAACAAGTATTCATCAGGAAACTTATCCTCTACAGGAGAATCTTCTTTAGTATTCTGAATCCTAGACAAGAAATCAGCTACTGTATTTTGTTTTCCCGGTCTATCCAACACAGTAATATTGAATTCTTGCAAAAGTAAGAGCCATCTTGTCACTCTGCCATTAGTAACAGGTTTGTTCATTAAATATCTAATTACAGAATGGTCAGTATGAATAAAAGTTTCATAGCCTGTTATGTAATGTCTAAACTTATTAATTGCATGAACAACAACTAAAAACTCTTTTTCAGTCACAGTATAGTTCAACTCTGTGGGAGTCAAATTTTTACTGGTATAATAAATGGCATAAGGAACTAAATCTTTTTGACCCAACACAGCTTCTAGAGCTGTATCTGAAGCATCCGTAGAAATATGGAAAGGGAGTTTCCAATTTGGTCCTCTCAAGATAGGTGCTTCAGATATTCTTGTTTTCAAAGTTTCAAAAGTTGATTGACAATCAAGATCCCATTTAAATTCACAGTCTTTTGTAAGCAATTTGAAGAGTGGAGATGCAATTTTAGTGAAGTTTTCTATAAATCTTCTATAGTAACCAGTAAATCCTAGAAAACTTCTAACATCTCTTTGACAATTTGGAATAGGCAACTTGGATATGACTTCAACTTTTGATCTATCAACCTTAATCCCATCTCCTGAAATATGATGTCCTAAAACAATCCCTTCAGTAAACATCATAAAGCATTTTTCATGGCTTAATGAAAGGTTTGTTTCTTTACATCTTATAAGAACTTTTTCCAAATTTTGTAATGCCTCTTCAAATGAATTACCATAAACCGTAAAATCATCCATATAAACTTCTACACAATCATGGATTAGATCAGAAAAAATTCCTAGTACTGCTCTTTGGAATGTTGCAGGTGCATTACATAACCCAAAAGGAAGCACTCGGTAGGAAAAAGTTCCCCATGGACAAGTAAATGTGGTCTTATCTTGATCCTCAGGTGCTACCTGAATTTGATTATAGCCACTAAAACCATCCAAAAATGAAAAGTACTTTTTACCTGCTAATGTATCTAATACCTGATCAATAAAAGGCAAAGGAAAGTGATCCTTTAAAGTTGCTTTGTTCAATTCCCTGTAATCAATGCATACCCTCCATTTACCATTCTTCTTAGGTACTATAACCAAAGGAGAAACCCATCGCTATCTGAAATTGGATAAATGAAGTTTACATTGAGTAGTTTTTGGAGTTCTTCTTTCACTATCTCCCTAAGATTTGGATTCATCCTTCTTTGAGGTTGTCTGATTGGTCTACTGTTTTCCTCAATATAGATGTGATGGATGCAAGTCTTAGGATCAATACCTTTCATGTCAATATACTCCCATGCAAATGCAGTAGAATGTTTTTGCAAGATTTTGGTTAGTTCTTCTTGTTGTGACTTTTCCAAATGTTTGTTGATATTCAATGTTTTTCCTGGAAAAATCTCAATAGTAGAACTACCAAACTCTTCCATACAGTAAAGAGACATTTGTCTTGATGATAAATATTCTATGTCAGATTCCAACTGAAATTGTGTGGGGTCATATTCTGAAGATGTCTCAAAATTTTCTAATGTGTTCAGAATTTGACTATCCTCACTGATTTCAGAAATGGTAAAGACAGGTTGTATAGTATCCTCATCATCAACCCATTCATTGTCTCCTACTTCTGTGATTGCTCTTGCTGGAGGATACAAATTGAATTTCTTTGTCGAATTACCATTAGAAATGTACATGTCCCCAGATCTACAACTAATAAAAGCATCAGCCGTGGCTAGCCAAGGTCTTCCTAAAATAAGTGGGTGCCCTCCTAGATTACTCTTGGGAGTCAAAATCATAAAATCTACTGGATATTCCCAAGAATCTAAGGAGACTGAAATATCTTCTAATACACCATCCGGTTTAATAATGGATCGATCTGCAAGTTGCAGTAAAGTAGGTGTAAAAAGAAGGTTAGGAAGTTTTAGCTGGTCCATAGTCTGTCTACTCATAATGTTGATAGCAGCCTCTAAGTCAATCAATGTGTTTGGAATTTCTATCCCATTTATATGTGTCTTGACAATTGGACTTCCTGGATCTACATACTTCTGCATGGTAATTTTTCCCATCATAATATCTGCAATCTTTCCTACCAGGTGGATTCTTCTTGTGTCTTTTAGTTTCCTTCCTAGTCTTTTGAAACTCAACTCCTTTAAGGTTTTTGCTAGAATAGGAATCTCTCGAATGGCTTGTAGCAAGGGAATCTTGATACAAACATTCTTCAATTCATCTAGAAAGTCATAGTTAGGCAACAAGATTTGTTTTTCGACCCCCTTGTCAATTTGTAGTCTTTCAGGAAAAGGAGGTGTAGATGAAGATGTTGGTTGCTCAACTATAGGAGTTGTGGGTGTTAACTTTTCTTTTTCTTTTTGCATGCTTGGATTTTGAAGAGATTCTTCCTCAGAACCTTTATTGACTTCAAGAGAATCCTCCTCGGAGGTATCTTGCTCTTGAGTATCTATAGAAGGTTTTTCTAAAACTCTACCAGATCTGAGTTGTACATCGTTGAGAGGAACAATCATATAGGTAGGAAATTGTTGTCCTTCTACCATGTAAGTATTCTGAGGATTCTTATTGTTAGGATTTGGCAATGGCTGAGCTGGAAGTTGATTTGTCTTTTGTTGGTATGGGAGCATGAGTTGAGAATTTGGATTTTGTTGAGAAGGTTGTTGTTGTGGAAATGGCAATGAAAGTTGTGGATTTGGGTTTGGAAGTTGTGGAGCTTGTTGATTTTGAAAAGATGGAGGATATTGATAAAATTGAGCAAATATCCCATAAGGATTTTGCATCCCTTGTACCCATGGTTGATATGAATTTTGATGTTGCGGCCAAGGTTGTTGCCAAGGATTCCAACTTGGTTGGGTTTGAAAATTCATAGGGTTGTTAAACCCTTGAGTTTGTTGTCCTTGCCAAGGTCTCCTTGCAACAAAACAGAGAGATTCTACTGAATTTGGGTCTTCTTGAAAGACAGCTTTGAGTCTAGGAATTGAAGGACAATCCTTGATCTCATGATTCTCTGAGCAAATCATACATGTTTCTACAACTTTTGCATCCAAGGGACATTCCCTTAAAGCATGTTTCTTCCTAAATTTCGGACAAAAGATGGCTAGAGCATCTGTTTCTGCTTTCTGCTTGTTTTGGATTTTAAGGGTGTCTAGTTGTTCACTAAGGCTCCCTAAGATATCAGTTTTGAACTCATCAAGCATGTTACCAATCTCTGCCCTACTTACTGATCCAGTTGCAGATTTGTTAGTCCTAATAAGAGAAGGATCCCTAGGCCCTTTTCCTGTTTTAGATTTTCCTCTTGAGAGATGGACACATAGTTCTGTTATGTCACGAAGTGGAAGTTGAGAAATGCCTCCTTTCCCCATCATGTTTAAAATATCTATCCATTCATCTCTAATGGCTTTTAATATGAGGGCTTTCAAGGTTTCATCATCTAAGTTGCTCATCTTTGCTTTTTTCAAGTTGTATTGAAATCTTTCAAGTAAGTCTTCCAAGTTTTCATCTTCTTTTTGCATCATTTTGAATACCTCATCCTTGTGATTGGTGGGCATACAATAATCCAAATATCTATCCAAAAATGTTTGTTTCATATCATTCCAAGTCCTAATAGATTGAGTGGCTAATCCCATGAACCATTTCAAAGCAGATCCCTTCAAAGTTGAAGGAAACAGTTTAAGTTTTTGAGAGTCTTCCATATAGTCATAGGTTCGGCACACAACTTCAAACTCAAACAGAAATGTTTCAGGATCCTCACTTCGCAATCCATAAAAGTTAGGGAGGACAGATGGTGAGATATTTTTAATTGTTGCATGAGTTTCCTCATCAACTATAGGGAATCCAAACAAGTTGTCTCCTTCCCTATTTCTACCATTATTTCCTTCACCATTGTTGTCTCCATTGTTTCCTCCTCTTCTACCTCTACCTCTACCTCCATCTATTACTTCCTCTGCCATGATATTTTCTTTAGAGTCCTTAAAGTCCTCTAGTTCTTCTACCAAGGGAGGATGAGAGAGAGTCTCTTTGTTTTCTAAATGGGATTGAGTAGATGGTATAGGAGAATCCTCTAATTCAACTGCTCCTTGAGTTCCAAAAATCTTAAGGCTAGGGGTAGATGGTGGTGAATCTGGTCTATGCCTTGAAGAAGATGGAGTTGTGAAAATCAAACTCTTGGCTTTAGCTATAAACCTTCCCCTAGAATCTCTTGCTCTATGCATGTCATTTTTTATTTTATTTTTAAAAAGTTGGGCTAATAATTCTCTTTCTGATCTTCCAGATCACACTAGGTGCAAGAAGAGAGCATACTTAAGAAATTACTAAACCAATAACTCTCTTTTCTGATCCTCCATATCACACTAGGTGCAAGAGGAGAGCATACTTCAAGAAGTTATCAAGTTTTCCCTTCTTTTATGATTTTGTGTTTTTTTTTTTTTAAGAAATTGGCTACCTAGTTACACTTCCCCGGCAACGGCACCAAAATGTTTGGTCAATTTAGTGTGTCCTAAATTGCTGCATTTAATTTTTCAATCCGGGATTCGTAAGCTGATGAAGTGCGGCGCACTATATGTGCAAGATAACCTATTTCTTAACTTTTTGTCGTTTTTGGTTTTCTAAGATGAAATGGAAATTCTAAAATGAAAACAAGTATGGTTATGTTTGTTTAAGGAAATGATATCCTCTATAATGATTTACCAACTTGAAACTTAAAAAAGAATTTGAAATTTACAATGACAAAACTTGAAAGGAAATGAAAATATGCTGCTGAAATGAAAAGGTGCTGCTAATCTAATAAATCAAAAAAGTGAACTAGTGAGCATGAAACCAAACTATTATTGCTGCGATCTAAACACAAAATAAATTATGCTGAAAGAAATCCAAAAGTTGCAATAAAGTAAATCTAGATCAATTTACATCAACTTGTCTTCTGATCCCTCATCATTAGTCCAGCTATGATTTTCGGAAGTAACCATAAACAACTTGAGTAACTGATATCTAACTTGCAGAAAGTAAAATAATATCAAATCATACATCCATAATTCAATCCCTCACATCAGTCCAGCTGTGGCTTTCGGAGGTAACTGAAGATGTCATGCACAATTTAATATATCTAAATTTGCAGAAATGAAACTAATACCAAACTACACATTTCATAATACAATCCCTCACCATCAGTCCAGCTGTGGCTTTCGGAGGCAACTGAAGATGTTATGAGCAGTTCAATATATCTAAATTTGCAGAAAGAAAACTAATACCAAACTACACATTTCATAATACAATCCCTCACCATCAGTTCAGCTGTGGCTTTTAGAGGCAACTGAAGATGTTATGAGTAGTTCAATATATCTAAATTTGCAGAAAGAAGACTAATACTAAACTACAAATTTCATAATACAATCCCTCACCATCAGTCCAGCTGTGGCTTTCGGAGGCAACTGAAGATGTTATGAGCAGTTTAATATATCTAAATTTAACTACTGAAGCAAATAAGCAAAACTGAATTAAACAAAGCAATACTGAAATTAAACAGAAACTAAGAAAAACACATTAGCAGCAGAACAATGTTAATTCCATGTCATTAGTCAAAAAGCTATGAAAATGCCCGGGCTGCCTATCTATAACCTAAAACAAGAACACTGATCAGTGATTAACAACATAAAACATGAAAGACAGAAGTGAAATAGAAAGCATGAAAGTTTATAAACAGAAATGAAGCATATGTATCATGAAAAATGCGGTGTATAAACATGTGAATGGATTATGGCACAATGAGCTTTAAAGAAATGAAATAAGAACTATACACTAATGCACAAAACCTTAGCTGAGCAGAGGCCCTCTACACCAGCCTTGGCAACGATCTTCAAGTACGAATTAAGTTGGAAAACAGAGTCTTCTTATATTAAAATGCTGTCATAACAGTATGGTAGTATTACGGCACAAGTGCAGCGTAATTACATTACAGAGAAGACTAATAAAAGATAACAGAAACTAATCGAGACTAACTCTATATGCGTATGCAAACGCGTTATATATAACAAAAGAAATATAACTGTCTCCTAAAGTTTATGCTGGTAGAGAACACGTAGACCATTACGTCCACGGATCTAGGATCATGGCCGTGTTGGAAAGTAAATCTATGAGAAGTGGATGCTTGAATTCGACTATGGAGCCATGTTCAAATGTCGACTTGTCCTCCGCAACTCAGAAATGGCCATATGAACCTTTACGTGACACGGAACAGAGTCCTGTCGCTGTAAGACTCTATGGTTGACTTCCATGTGGACGCCTTTGACCACGACTTCTTTAGATGAGTTTGATCGAACCAATAGGACACGAACCATGTCCACATCATTCCTGACTTGCCCATGTGGCTCGTTTTTCCTGTAGACACCTGTAACATAGAGTTTCACAAAATAGCTGCGGAAAGTTGCAGCAGCTGCGGAAAGTGGCAGGATTCCGCAGCTAGATGAAAAAAATCTAAATCAAATAGAAAACACAAAAATATAATTAAAAACCATGTTAGATGCTCGTTTGCAATTGATATACAATGATATTTGACAACTTGGGAGGTTCAGGTGAGTGAAAAAGGTATAGAAAAGTGTATGGAAAAGATGCAGAATTGAGACTCAACAGAAGCTGTGGAGGATCCCGCATGGGTAGATGCCATGGTGGAAGAGTATGATTCGATTGTCAGAAACAGTGCATGGGAGATTGTCCCAAGGCCGGAAGGGAAATCAGTGGTAGGTTCGATATGGATCTACAAAGTGAAGCAAGCTGGTGACGGGAGCGTCGAGAAGTCCAAGGCAAGATTTTTTGCCCGGGGGTTCTCACAGATCGAGGGGAGTGACTATGAAGGAACCTTTGCACATGTTACAAGGTATTCTTCCATATGGACCATCCTTGCTCTCTCAGCGCAGATGGGTTGGCACATTCATCAGATGGATGTGAAGACTACGTTCCTCAACGAAGTCATTGAGGAGGAGGTGTACATAGAGCAGCCTGGAGGATTTGAAATCTTCAACAGCGAGTCACATGTGTTCAGGCTCAAAAGAGCGTTGTATGGGTTGAAACAAGCACCTCGTGCTTGGTACACATGGATAGATAGTTATTTCACCAGACTTGGTTTCGCCAAGAGTGAGGCGGATCCGAACCTATACCAGATTGTGGTGGAGGGTAAGTTGCTGATCATTGTACTTTATGTAGATGATTTGATACTAACAGGTGATGAAATATTGATACACTCATGCACAACATATCTTGCAAAGGAGTTTGAGATGAAGGACTTGGGCCTCCTTCATTATTTCCTGGGATTGGAAATTTGGCAGCGGAAGGGTGGACTGTTTGTGTCTCAAGGCAAGTATGCCCAGGAGATACTGGAGATGTTTCACATGCAAGACTGCAAGCCTATCGACACTCCTCTTCCTGGTGGTTGGAGGAAAGAGGATGCTACATCAGCAGAGGTAGTGGATGCCACTGTTTATCGACAGTTGGTTGGTTCGCTCATGTATCTAGTCAATACACGACCGGACATATGCTATGCTGTTAACCAGCTTTCACAAGCTATGGTTAAGCCTACCAAGCTCTTTTGGAAGGCAAGCAAGCATGTACTGATATATCTTAGGGGCACATCGAGATATGGATTGTGGTATAGACAGTCGGATGAGTTGAAGCTGCATGGCTTCACGGATGCAGATTGGGTAGGGAGCCAAACAGACAAAAAGAGCACATCTGGAGGGATATTCAGTATCGGATCTAGCACATTTTCTTGGTATAGACGGGAAACTGAGATCCGTGGCACTCAGTTCAGCGGAGGCTGAGTACATGGCAGCAAGTTTGGCTGCATGAGAGGCTATATGGATGAGGAAGATCCTGGTCGGGTTGTTCGGTTCACACTTAGATCCTACTGTGATATATTGTGATAATCAGAGTTGCATTAAACTCTCAGTTAATCCAGTATTTCATGATAGATCTAAACATATTGACATCCGGTACCATCATATCAAAGATTGTGTGTAGCGGAAGATCATGTTGCTTTCTTACATTCCTACAGAGGATCAGGATGCAGATATTTTGGCGAAGGCGCACACCAAGAGAAAATTCGAATACAATAGAGATAGGATCGAGGTGGCAGATAATCCCTATCTTGTTGAGAGGGAGTGTTGATATTCAACAAGATGATGAGCTTAGTGAAAAGAGTCGCCTTCACTAAGTGGGCCCGTAGGCTATTTTTGGTGCAAAGTCTATTTTTAGACTATGTCTATTTTTAGACATGTCGATCATATTCTATGAGTTGCAGGATGCTATTTGTGGATGGTTGGTCAAGTTGGAAAAATAGATGGACTTATATTTTTAGACATATTGGGAGAAATCTATTTTTAGATTGCCAGTCTAAAAATAGATATGTCGAATATTATTAGCTCTTAATAATATTTGGACTCTAAACATTATCTTATTCTCTTGGAGCACTTCAGTTAAGTGCACAGATGTGACACAACAGCTAACAGAAGGAATTACGCTATTCCTGAGGGTTTATTGGAGCTAATGCATGAGGACTTCAGTTAGAAAAATTTTGACTCATGTGACGAGTTTGGTGGAGTTATAGAAGTAGTTGGTGAGTTGTATTTAGTTTAACTCAGTTAGACTCGTTGAGCTAGTTGTTCTAGTTTGGCGAGTTGATACAATATTTAGAGTGGTGTGAGATTAATTAGTTAATTAATTCATAAATAATAACTCATTAATCAAGTGAACAATACATCAGTTAACTATAGTGCATGGCAGTTTCAGTGGAGACTGGTGGAGAGATAGGTGAAAGGGCAATATAGACTATCTGTTGTGACTATTAGTGATGCATTGATTACATCCAACACTAAGTGGAGATGCCAATGAGGATTGCGTGAGCAAGGCTGGAGAAATTTGAGTTCATTCAGAGCCATTCTTCAGCAGGGATTACGCAGTAGAGGCAGGCTAGCAGGTGGCAGAGATCGGTGCATGGATTTGCAAGATCGGGCCTGATTAATGTGTAGCGATTGTATTGTACTGAGAGCTTGATATGATCAGCTTTGTATGATGATTGTTACATGATCTCTATGAAATATATTATATATAGATAGTTGGGGTTTTCAGCTTCAGGCTTTCCTGTTAAATAGATGTGTTAATGTGTGTGAATTTTTATTGTTTCATGTGTGCATTGCAATTAATTTAATTTCTGCATGTGATGATCAATGGTGGAATAGATTCTATATTGTGCATGAAGTTAAAATAGTGTGTGATCAGGAGAATCTTGGATATATAACACATAATTTATATAATTTATACATGGTATCGGAGTAGTTGATCATTGGAGCAAATTGCAATTATTGAAGCGGTTGAGTTTTGTGCTGGTGGAATTCGAATTTGCTGCAGTGTTTTCTTGTTGTCGAAGTTGAGCATTCATTGAAATGTCTTTCAACGGATTGCTATTGGTGTATACCCTTGATGGCATCTTGAATTATATTGCATGGAAGGACAGGATGGAGGCAGTTTTGGATGATAATAGGTTGAAGGAGTTCATAGACACTGATATTCCAAAACCTGGTTCTAGCGATGCAGCCGCACTTGACACATGGAAATAGAAGACAGCAAAGTGTCAAAGGATTCTGTTGGAAGGTGTGAAGGATCACATAGTGTCCAACCTTCACAGTAAAGCTACTCCATTCTTAATGTGGAAATCTTTGACAGACTTGTTCCAAAGCAGAAGCGACCAAAGGAAGTTGGTGCTTAAAGACAAGCTCAGGAAAAAAAAAATGGAGAAAGGCAACAGTATACCAAAAAGGCCTCACGAAGTTCGTCCACTGCAAGGATGAGTTGGGAAGTGTGGGGGTTATAGTAGATGAAGAGGACTTGGTGAACTTGGCTCTCCTTGGGCTTCCGAAGAGTTGGCATAGCTACCAGGACTCTGTCAATGGTCGGGAGAAACTTCCGGGATGGGAGCGACTTTGGTCGGATCTTGTGCAGGAGGAGATAAGGCGGGGTACCAGGGATGGATCTTCATCAAAGAAGGAAGATGAAGAAAATTGCGCTTTGGCTGCCAAATGAAGGAAAGGGAAGGGAAAGAAAAATCCTTCTCAATCCGGTGCGAAAGGCAAGAAGCAGGACTTGTCCAAGGTGAAGTGCTTTCACTGTCACCAACATGGACATTACGCCACTAATTGTCCACATAAGAAGAAAAATAAGCAGGCTGTTGGATCTGCAGCTGGAGAGGCCTTAGCCTTGAAGTTTGAGCTAGATTTTTCGCTGATCGCATGCTTGGTCTCAAGTGTGATGGGATCAGTGTGGTTTCTTGACAGTGGTGCGTCTTTCCATATGACCGGAGACAAAGATTTGTTTATTGATCTGGATGAGAAGGATCTTGGAGTGCACATCGAGATGGGAGATGATGGTAGATACAGTGCGACTGGTATCAGGACCATTTCCTTTGAGAGGGAGTCTGGTAAACCCTTCATATTGAAGGATGTCATGCATGTTCCAGGATTGAAGAAGAATCTGATCTCTGTGGCGATGTTGGAGGACAAGGGTTATGATGTTGTTTTTAGTGAGGAAAAGGCTTTCCTGCATAGTAAAACAATTGGTGAAGCCTGGAGGATAGGGATTCGAGTTAAGAATATTTATCAATTGCAGGTAGATGGCTGTGTAGCAATGGTAGGCAAAGCAGAAGGAGTGGTGAGCCAGGATGAGGGTGAATTGTGGCACAGGATTGGGCCATCTTCACTATGGCGCTTTGAAAATTTTGCAGCAGATTTCTACTGGGCTTCCCAAGGGTACACTTGCACAGTCAGATCAGTGCAAGGGATGTACTTTGGAATAATTTTTGAAGACCACATTTCATGAGAAGGATAGTCGCGCCACAATGATCCTTGAGAGAATTCACACAGACGTGTGTGGACCTTTCTCAGTAGCTTCGAAAGAAAAGCACGGGTATTATGTGATATTTTTTGATGAATATTCTCGTAAGTGCTAGATATTCTTCATGCAGAAGAAGAGCGAGACATACTCAAAGTTTTGTGAGTTCAAGGCGCTGGTTGAGAAAGAGTCGGGGAAGTAGGTGATAGCTCTAAGGAGAAATAATGGTGGTGAATACATCTCTGGCGAATTCAAAGACTTTTGTAGCGCAGAAGGAATTCGAAGAGAACTCATAACGCCTCATAACCCACAGCAGAATGGGGTCGCAGAGTGAAAGAACATAATGATTGTGGGTGTTGCATGAGCGATGCTACATGATCAGGGCCTTCGCATACACTTGTGGGCTGAAGCATGCAACACTGCGGTTTATGTGAAAAACTGTTGTCCTCATAGAGTACTTGGCATGAGTACACCCGAAGAGGCGTTTTCTGGTAAGAAGCTTGATATTTCTCATTTGAGGATTTTTGGCTCACCTGTTTACATTCATGTGACGAAGGATGCTAGGAAGAAGCTGGAGCTGACCACAGAGGTTGGGATATTTTTGGGGTACACAGAAACACCCCACAATTATCGTGTGTATTTTCCAGACAGTCAGATGACTGTCGTGCGATGGGATATCAAATTTCATGAGGAGAAAGCCATGAAGTTTTTTCTTGAGAGGGAGCTACACTTGCATGCAGATGAGGAGCTACTTGTTCCTAAATATGAGCCTCAGGATGTGGATTAGCCACAAGAGGAGGTTCATGGAGTGGAAGAAACCACTCATGCAGCGCCAAACATCAGAGGGCAGAAGCGCACTACAGAAGCTGAGCGACTGAATCTTGATGCAAAGCAGAATGTAGGAGAACCTACATCACAACGCAGACAAAGATAGTCACCTGACCGATTTACTGGATACATTGCTCTGATGAGCAAGTGTATCGTGACAGAACCATCTTCTTTCGAGGAAGTTGTGGAGGATCCCGCATAGGTAGATGCCATGGTGGAAGAGTATGATTCGATTGTCAGAAACAATGCATGGGAGATTGTCCCAAGGCCGAAAGGGAAATCAATGGTAGGTTCGAGATGGATCTACAAAGTGAAGCAAGCTGCTGACGGGAGCGTCGGGAAGTACAAGGCAAGATTTGTTTCTTGGGGCTTCTCACAGATCGAGGGGATTGGCTATGAAGGAACCTGTGCACCTGTCGCAAGGTATTCTTCCATATGGACCATCCTTACTCTCTTAGCACAGACGGGTTGGAACATTCATCAGATGGATGTGAAGACTGTGTTCCTCAACGGAGTCATTGAGGAGGAGGTGTACATAGAGTAGCCTGAAGGATTCAAAATCTTCAACAGTGAGTCGCATGTGTTCAAGCTCAAAAGAGCGTTGTATGGGTTGAAACAAGCACCTCGTGCTTGGTACACATGGATAGATAGTTATTTCATCGGACTTGGTTTCGCCAAGAGTGAGGCGGATCCGAACCTATACCAGATTGTGGTGGAGGGTAAGTTGCTGATCATTGTACTTTATGTAGATGATTTGATACTAACAGGTGATGAACTTTTGATACACTCATGCAAGGAAGATCTTGCAAAAGAGTTTGAGATGAAGGACTTGGGCCTCCTTCATTATTTCCTGGGATTGGAAATTTGGCAGTGGAAGGGTGGACTGTTTTTGTCTCAAGGAAAGTATGCCCGGGAGATACTGGAGAAGTTTCACATGCAAGGTTGCAAGCCTATCGACACTCCTCTTCCTGGTGGTTGGTGGAAAGAGGATGCTACATCGGCAGAGGTAGTGGATGCCATTTTTTATCGATAGTTTGTTGGTGCGCTCATGTATCTAGTCAATACATGACCGGACATATGCTATGTTGTTAACCAACTTTCACAAGCTATGGTTAAGCCTACCAAGCTCTTTTGGAAGGCAGGAAAGCATGTCTTGGGATATCTCAGGGGCACATCGAGATATGGATTGTGGTACAGACAATCGGATGAGTTGAAGCTGCATGGCTTCACGGATGTAGATTGGGCAGGGAGCCCAACGGACAGAAAGAGCACATCTAGAGGGATATTCAGTATCGGATCTACAACAGTTTCTTGGTATAGCAGGAAACAGAGATTCGTGGCACTCAGTTCAGCGGAGGCCGAGTACATGGCAGCAAGTTTGGCTGCATGCGAGGCTATATGGACGAGGAAGATCCTGGTTGGGTTGTTCGGTTCACACTTAGATCCTACTGTGATATATTGTGATAATCAGAGTTGCATTAAACTGTAGGTTAATCCAGTATTTCATGATAGATCTAAACATATTGACATCTGGTACCATCATATCAGAAATTGTGTGCAGCGGAAGATCATGTTGCTTTCTTACATTCCTACAGAGGATCAGGATGCAGATATTTTGGCGAAGGCGCTCACCAGGAGCAAATTCGAATACCATAGAGACAGGATCAGGGTGGTAGGTAATCCCTATCTTGTTGAGAGGGAGTGTAGAGATTCAACAAGATGATGAGCTTAGTGAAAAGAGTCGCCTTCACTAAGTGGGCCCGCAGGCTATTTTTGGCGCAAAGTCTATTTTTAGACTATGTCTATTTTTAGACATGTCGATCATATTCTATGAGTTGCAGGATGCTATTTGTGGATGGTTGGTCAAGTTGGAAAAATAGATGGACTTCTATTTTTAGACATATTGGGCGAAATATATTTTTAGATTGCCAGTCTAAAAATAGATATGTCGAATATTATTAGCTCTTAATAATATTTGGACTCTAAACATTATCTTATTCTCTTGGAGCACTTTTGCAAGGAGAATCTTTGTTGTAGGTGGAGACGAAAACTCAAATATGAGTGTATTGGGGATTTTCTTTTCCATGTCTCATCTTTGTTCTTAGATTAGAGCTTACACTATTGCAGCTCTTTACTTCAGCAACAAAGTTATGGTTTTGAGATTCTTTATAAAACAAACCAAAGGGTTTTAGGTTTAATTTGTATTCAAATACTTTTATTTGTTAATGCAAATTTTATTATTTAATTACATATTTGTATCAATTGTTTCATATTTTGCACTTTTTTTGGATATGAGAATGATTTTTCATTTGATCAGCTATATGATCTTGTGGTTTCATTGATTTGTTATAAAATTTCCCAATTTTCTCATGCTTCAATCAACTTTTTGAGTAACTATTTACTTATAAATTTGTCACATAAAATAGGTTTAATTGTCATTGAATTGTATGAATTATTTATACCTTTTAATGTCTTATGTAGCAACTTATCTATCATTGTTTTAAATCTTTAAAACAGAGCATCTATGGCACTTTAAATATCGTTTGCTAGAATTTCTTCAACAACTTGATATTTATCATAAAACAAATATCTTGATAATATTTCTCGATAAAACTTTTCTCTTTATTTCGATAATATCTATATCCTGTCTTAATTAAGATAGGATATATTAGATTTCCTTTATGTTCCTTGCGTCTTAGAATAATATTTTCACTTAGAAATAATTCCTTACATTTTAGAAGTTTCCTTCCGCAAGAGCGAGCTTTAGTGTGACTTGGTTGAACCATT
This sequence comes from Pinus albicaulis, assembly GCA_034641835.2. NCBI lineage: Eukaryota > Viridiplantae > Streptophyta > Pinopsida > Pinales > Pinaceae > Pinus > Pinus albicaulis. The sequence continues at coordinate 797,435,423 of CM076577.1, forward strand.
AAATTAGCTTAAGGATTTCTTTCTCGCAAGAGCTTTGCAATAGGGTAAATCTGATATTTCTCTTCTTGTTGTTGAGTAATTAGATATATCATAAGTTAGCAAGGAGAGTGAGGGGGTAATTAATTAGATGAAATTTCAGCCTAAAAGTGACCTCCTAAGGAGGTAAGTAAAAAATACAATTAAAAATAGTAGTTTTTCTTATTTTTTCCTCAAAAATATTTACATGTACCTATTTTTAAATTTAAAGCATTTTGATTGGTCTACATATTATGACATAGAAACTAAATGAAAATTTCATGGACACTTTTAGTCTGAAATTTCCTCTAATGGGACCCATTAGAACCAGTCGGAACTAGTATATCTAAACGAAAAAGAGTTTAATTTGGGGCTCTGACTGGGTGGTCTCCCTTATGTTGATGAGGTCATTTTTTTCCATCAAAACATAGCTATTTTGATTATCATTTAGATTATTTTATAGGATCTCTTCATTTATTTATGCTTCTTCTAGCTGAACCTTTTGATAATTAATTGGTTCTTTATTAGAATAATGACTTTATTTTTCACCATTTCGTAGTTTTTCCTTCAATCTCATGTTCTTTAATCTAGCCTTCGTTAATTCATCTAGAGCACTGATAAAATTTCCTTCAATATCTGCTTCAACTCCTTCTTCATCTATCTCATTGAGGGAACTGACAAGTTCACATCCAACGTCTATTTCACTTTCAAATCCTTTTGTTTTTGAATTTTATATCTCTTTTTTATTAGATTTCATTTCATGAACAATATGTTGATATTCTATAGCCATGAGTATAGGTCCTTCTTCATCATTACTTGTTGTGAAACCAACTCCAAAAATAGAATAAAAAAAGATATCGACGCCTTAGAAATAAGCCACTTTGAGGGGGCAACCTCCAATACATTACATGAATGAACAATTCTTGGATGATACAAATTACAAAACCTCCTTTCTATATATAGGAGTCCATGGGGCCACAATGTAATCCTAGTGGGGCCCAATGTAATCCTAGCTGACCTAATAATAATAATTTAAGGGCATAATAATAACAATATGGGGGTTACAAGGGTACAATAATAACAATAAGGGGGTTACAGTAACAAAAATAAGGGACTATCTAGTAATATAGGGACCTAACATGCCCCTCTCCTTCAAAAAAGTGTTGTCCTCAATGCTTGAGTAGCTCTGGGTGCTTCTGCATAAAATTCTCATCCTCCCATATAGAATCTTCAGTGGGTAAGTTCTTCCACTAGATGAGATACTCTGAAATTGATCGATTTCATAACTGTCAAGTTCTTGTTTCTGTGACCGCTTCAGGTTCCAATATGATTTTTCATTCCTCATCAAGTTCTGGCAATATTGTTTGAACTGGAAGATTTTCACCTATAACCGTCTTTAAGCATGAAACATGGAAAACTGGATGCACTCGTGAAGAAGCAGGAAGCTCCAATTTGTATGCCATAGTACCAATCTTTTGCAACACCTTGTAAGGACCATAGTACTTTGGTGATAATTTATTATCCTTTTTAGCTTGCTTGAGGGACATTTGTTTGTATGGTTGTAGCCGTAAAAATACCCAATCTCCTACATCAAAACTTCTCTCGCTGCGATGTTGATCTGCCTGTTGTTTCATTCGATTTTGTGCCAAATTCGGGTTATCCTTTAAGAGTTGGAGAACTTCTTGCTGATGCTCGATGTGATCTTCCACTGCTTGAACCTTCGAATTTTCCCTTAAAGATGATGTGATGGATGGTGGATGATATCCATAAAGTGCCATAAATGGGGTCATTTTTGCCGCAATATGGAAGGAAGTGTTATACCACCATTCAGCGAGAGGTAACCACTTGACCCATTGTGTTTGTTTATCAGATACAAAACAACGAAGATATCCTTCCAAACATTTATTTACTATCTCAGTTTGACCATCGGATTGAGGATGATAAGATGAGCTATGAACTAATTGAGTACCCAAACAAGAAAATAACTCCTTCCAAAAATTTCCAGTAAAAATGGGATCTCTATCGCTCACAATAACCCTTGGGTTCCCAAGTAGCTTTTGAATTGTGTCCATAAATGTAGTAGCAACTGTACTTGCTTTAATTGGATGAGATAGTGCACAAAAGTGTGCATACTTGGTAAGTCTATCAACTACCACCATGATGACACTCTTTCCTTCAAACTTGGGTAAACCTGTGATAAAATCCATTGAAATCTCCTCCCAACATTGACTTGGAATGGATAAAGGTTGTAGAAGACCCAGGGTCTTAATTGTCTCAACTTTATTCTACTGGCAAACCAAAAATTCCGCCACAAACTTTTGAATATCATATTTAAGGCTATCCAAAAAAAATTCTTTCTTCACCCTGTGGTAAGTTTTTAAAAATATTGAGTGTCCTCCTAAAGGAGAAGTGTGAAATTCCAAAAGAATATTTTGTTTTAGTCGGGAATTCTTACAAAGATATAAGCGATATTTGTACCATAAGAAATCATTTTTCCAACTAAATGTATCAGATTTACTAGGATCTTGCTACAACTTTTAAATGAGTGTCCACACTTCTTCGTCCTTCTTCCATTCATCTCTTGCTTTGGTTATCCAATCTGGTTGGACAATAGAAACGACACAAATAAATGCTTCCACCTCTTCATTCTTTCTTGAGAGTGCATCTGCAGAAACATTTAGCTTCCCTTTTCTGTAGATTATTTCAAAGTCATAACCCAACATATTTGTGACCCATTTTTGCTGCTCTTCTGAAGATAGTCTTTGTTCCAAAAAGTGTTTAAGGCTATCATGATCATTTTTTACCTTGAAGTGTCTTCCCATTAGGTAAGTTCGTCATTTCTTTAGTGCATGCAGTATTGCTAACATTTCCTTCTCATAAATAGGTTTCTGTAAATAATTTCCTTTGATTGGAGGACTTTAAAAAGCAATGGGTCTTCCTTCTTGTATTAAAATAGCACTAATTCCATTTCCTGAGGCATCACATTCCACAATAAAGGTTTTTGTGAAGTCTGGCGTAGCTAAGACCGGTGCTAGGTACATTTCCTCTTTAAGATGTTCAAAGGCCTTAGTTGCTTCAGGAGTCCATGAAAATGCATCTTTCTTCAATAATGTTGTTAGAAGTGCTGCATTCTCCCATAATTCTTAAAAAACTTGCGATAATACCCTGTTAACCCGAGAAATCCTTGCAATTTCTTTATGGTTGTGGGGACTTTCCATTCCTTAATGGCTTTAATTTTTTTAGGGTTTTCCTTAACACCCTCATGAGATACAATATGAACCAAATATTCCACCTCTTGTACTCCAAAGAAACATCTGGATGTTTTTGCATATAATTGTTTCTCCTGCAATAGTTTGAGCACCTTGTCAACATGTTGAGCATGATCCTTCCAAGACCTGTTGTAGATTAGTATATCATCAAAAAATACTAGCACAAATTTTCTAAGGAAGGTTTTGAAAATGGAATTCATCAACCCTTGAAATGTAGAAGGTGCATTGGTAAGGCCAAAAGGCATGACCAAAAATTCATAATGACCCTCATGAGTTCAAAATGTTGTTTTCTGAATATCTTCAGTCTTCATTCTAATTTGATGATATCCTAAACGAAGATCCAACTTGGTAAAATAAATTGCTCCATGCAATTCATCCAATAATTCATCAATCATAGGAATGGGAAATTTATCTTTAATGGAGAGCTTATTGAGCTCCCTATAATCTAGACACATGTGCCATGATCCATCTTTCTTGTGTACCAATACTACAGGATTAGAGAAAGAACTTTGACTAGGTTGAATTATACCCACCTCTAACATTTCTGCAATCATACATTCAATTTCGCTCTTTTGGACATAAGGATATCTATAAGGCCTGATGTTTGGAGGAACACTTCCTGGAATCAAATGAATAGCATGATCATGATCACAAATAGGTGGGAGCCCTTTGGGAGTTTCAAACACCTTGGAATGATTGTCCAAGACTTTTTGGAGCTCTGCAGAAATAGATGATTTTGAAGTTGGTACTTCTAGTGAGCATAATTGTGCAATTAAGCCTCGTTGTTCTTTCTTTAGAATATTTGTTATGACATTAGAGCTTATTATCTTTACCGGATTCCCTGCAATACCCCGTAATTCGACTTCCTTTCCTTCTGAAAAAAATTTCAAGAAAAGTTCTTGAAAATTAAAAGCTATCGTCCCCAAATTTTGTAACCATTGTACACCTAGTACAACATCAGCACCTCCCATAGGAATGGAAAACATTGGACTATTCAATACATATTCCCACATGGTTAGCTTGATATTATGGAATTTTCCAGAGAAATTTATAGTTCCTCCATTTGCAACCATCACTTGACATTCTGGTGCTGGGTATAGGAAACAATTCAATTCCTTGGCTACCTTACAATGAATAAAATTATGGGTGCTACCTGAATCAATCAACACTATTATCTTTTTCTTCTTGATATGTCCTTCTATCTTGAGAGTTTGAGGAGTGGTAATTCCTGCCAGTGCATTACACGATATGGTCGGATACATTTCTTCCTCTTCTAGGGCTGGTTCCTAGTGTATATCCTCTTCTTGTTCATTTTCTTCTTCCTCTTCACAATCTATGTAAAATAATTTCTTCTCAACACACTTATGACCTTTAGTGTATTTTCTATCACAACTGTAGCAAAGCCCTTTTGCTCTTTTTTCTTCCAATTGTTGTGGTGTCAACCCTGTAGGTTGTGGAAATCTAGGAGTAGCAACACTTCCCTCTTTATAGAAGTGAGTGGTAGGCTTCCTTGTCGCCATAATTTTACATTCAATTTTTCTTGCCAACCTGAATGCCTTCTCCAATGAACCAGGTTCCAAAACGCGAACTTCATGTTGGATGTTATCCTTTAAAGTACCTATGAAGAGATCAATCCTGTGCTCCTCTGAAATATCAGTTACCCTTATATTCAATTTTTGGAAGTCCTCAATGTGCTCCCCCACTGAACACTTTTGTTTGAGATTTATCAATTGGCTAAAGAAAGTGTTGCTCTTTGTATCCTTATAATGTGCTATCATTTCCTCCGTAAAAATTGACCAAGTGACATTTTTTTTACGGGAGCAAAGCCATCGATACCATACAAATGTATTTTGTTCTAAATGTAAAGTTGCAATGCGTAAATTTTGTGTGTTTTGCACATTATTGAGATCAAAATATTTCTCCATCTGTAGTATCCATGTTACAGGATCATTTCCATCAAACTTCCTCATATCCATTTTTGGAATATGGTGGTTCTTCCCTCCAACATTAGAGTTTATGAAATCACGATTAACATTTATTTTGTTATCATCATGAGTTTCCTCTACTATGTTTTCACCATTAGGAAACATTTCTTGTATCAACTTTGTCAAACCTTCCATGTCTGCTTTTAGATCATTCTTCATGTTTTCCATATTAGCTTCTAGTCATCCATCTTAGATTCCATGCCAACTTCCATGCCATCCATCTTAGCTTCCATGCCATTCTTCAAACCATCCATCTTATATTACACGCCTTTCTTCAAACCATCCATCTTAGTTTCCATGCCTTTCTTCAAAACTTCCATGTCATTTTTTGTTGCTCTTTGCGAGAGCGAAATTTGTTGCACTTGCTCTTGTAATTCTGATATGTCATGTTGCCATTCTTCATCTTCATGAGTCATAGTAGAGCCTTCTAAAGGCTTAATGGGTGTTGAATTATTTTTAGGGGCCGTTTTAAAATCCAATACTGATATCTATTCTATAATATTCCCTTGGAATCAATTCAACTTGATTCTTCAAACACGACTTATGCAATTCGGAAAAAAAAAATACACACCTTTTACTTGCTTTTGAGGAGCTCGATATTGAAATTGACTTATCTATATACTTGCAGATCCTCAATATCTGAAATTCGGCCCTGTAGTAGTCCTTTGAATATTCTTTCAAATTCCACAGGTCTGACTTGATTTGGATTCTTCAAGACAAAGTTATGTCCAATCTCCCACAATGACCTAATTATGGACTGGTTTAGTAGAGCGAACTTGTACGACTTGCCACGTGTCACTGTTTGCTCCTTTGGCTCTGAAATTTATAGAAAGGAAACCATAGTCCGTTTACTTCCAGTCACTTTTTACAAAATTTCAATCTGATGCTTAGAGAGAAAGTTATGAAGCTTTTCCCACAATCACCTCTTTGAGATGAAATTCGGGAGCCTGAAAAATACCTAACTTCCACAGATCATATCTCCAAAAATATTGCGAACCAAGATCTGAAATTTTTTGAAGATGTTCCTCAGGATTTCAAATTCATGCACTAAGAATTTCAGCTTTTGAGCCTTCATAGAAAACAAGTTATGGAAAAAATTCTGCGATGACCTTTTTAAGTGAAATTCAGGAGCCTGCAAAAAGACCTAACTTCCACAGATCATATCTCTGAAAATATTGCGAACCAAGCTCTAAAATTTTGCGACGATGTTCCTCAGGATTTCGGCTTCGCACTCTAAAAATTTCAGCTTCTGAACCTTCGTAGAAAAAAATTTATAGCGAAAATTCCACAATGGCCTGTTTGGAGGAGCGAAACCCTAGAATCCAAAGCTCTGATACCAAATGTTGTGAAACCAGCTCCAAAAATAGAAGAAAAGAGGTATCAATGCCTTAGAAATAAGCCACTTCGAGGGGGAAACCTCCAATACATTACATGAATGAACAATTCTTGGATGATACAAATTAAAAAACCTCCTTTCTATATATAGGAGTCCATGGGGCCACAATGTAATCCTAGTGGGGCCGAATGTAATCCTAGCCGACCTAACAATAATAATTTAAGGGCACAATAATAGAAATATGGGGGTTACAAGGGTACAATAATAACAATAAGGGACTATACTAGTAATATAGGGACCTAACACTACTCAATGTATATCTAGCTCTTTCGTTTGAAATTTCATTTGAACATGTAGAATACATATGACCTATTCTTCTACAATTACAATGAAATAGTAGCTTGCATAGGGATTGCACATCCTCTTCATATTCTTTACCTTCAACTTCATCCTATGAATATGAATTATTATTTTGATAATAAAAAAATTGCACATTCATGACAAGGGGATCCTCTTTATGATCTCATTCACTACTTGAGCAATTATGGCATTTGATCTTCTTTGAATATTTGTGCGCTTATTCCTTCTAAGAGGACTTCTTGAATTCATATGAAGTGTGACCATCCTCATCATAGATGCATTGCAAATTATCCCATATCTCTTTTTCATTCTCACTACGAAGTACCTTATCAGAATTTGATGGTCGATAGACCCCTAGACACTTTTTGTGTTGATGGATGATAGGCCCTTAGGCATCCATCTGTTAGCTCCTACGACCATGAGCTAGGACCACCACCTTGCCGCTCCCCGCTCACTACTCATCGCCTATTGGTGTGCAAGGCTTTCTAATCAGTGGTATGATGTAGATAATCATCACAAGATGGTGATACACTTGATGGGAAATTCTTTGTTTGTTGCTTCACCACACACGTCTTAGCTTCAAGAGGTGCTAAGTCTTGGATTCGAGATCCGAGATCCAATCCATTCATCAAACACCAAACCACTCGCACACCCCAACCTCAGGATGCAGGGATGTCTTATGATCCTAAAACTTTGTCGCAATAGAACTTTGAGATGGGCCTTATACATTTGGTCAATTTTGGATTCAAACACTTGCTAATGGTGCATGCTGCAACATATATTATTAATTACATTATTATTTATCTAAATATCAATTTACTTTTATAACAGATGCTATGACCTTATCAAATTATATATTATTAATTCATAAATATTTTTTTTAAAACATTTCAAATCGTTTTTGAAGTAACTAATGCCAAACTTTAAGAAGTTTTTTTTTTTTTTGTTAATTATTTAATTGGTATTTATTTTTTATGTTATTGGCTATTCATATGAAGATGTTATTGGAAAGCACCTAGAATAGCAAACCCTCTGAGTACAGAGTGACCATATAATCCTATCATGTCTTACTTATCTGGTCCTATGTGACCTATCTCGTTTGTCATTTCCTTTCCTGCTTCTGTCAGTTCGTATCCTGCTACTCTCAACTTATCGGTGGTAGCTATCATGAGATCGCTACCAGTTTTATTGTGAATTTGGATGGATATATGTGTAGACAGTTATAATCTTGCTCTTGTTCATCCCCATCTAGATCCAACATTAAAATCTTTTAGAAGTCGCTTGAAAATTTTGATAAGAGTACAATAGGCTTTGTTTTGTTTTGTTTTTTTTATTTTGTTTTTGTTTTTGTTTTTTTGTTTGTTTGTTTGTTTGTTTTTGTTTTTGTTTTTGTTTTTTTGTTTGTTTGTTTGTTCTTCTTCTTTTTCTTTTTTTTTCCAGTAGGAAAAAAAACTCTGGCTTATATAATGTGCCAATTCATATTGCTTAATTTTATTAGTCATACATAAATCTTCATTGTTAAGTTCGTTGAGTAAAAACTCAAACATTCAATATTGTTCATCATCTTTCAAAAAAACCATAAGATTGACATCCTTTATAGTTGTCAAAAACATAAAGAAACTGTGGGGAAATCGGAGGATCTAGCCCAACATTAATGGCGCTGCCTGCAAAAATTTAATATCCCAAATCACTGATGTTACAGAAATCATCATTCATCTCTTTTAACCATTGGGTTGGTAGTCATATTCCTGCAAAACAGTTAATTCAATAGCTCCAAAAAGACTGGATTAGTGACCCTAGAATAAGATCAATTGATCATCTGAGAAAACATATACCTATAAAAAAAAAAATGCTTAAACAGAAACATGAAAAGAATCATGCAAAATCTACCATTCTAGCTACCCCTCTCCCTTTCGTGTCCGTCAATTCATAATGCATAATTCCAAATACCCCATTCAAGCCTCTCTTCGATAACTAGTCTGGAATTCTTCTCCCAGAAGATGTACTTGAAGAATATAGTAGAGAAGGTGTTCCTTAAAACATTAATGCGCTCCAACCAAGTCACAAGATGGCCAGGTAACATATTGGTTCCCCTGTTTAGATGTTCAATTAGAAATTTCAAATCCCCAAACACCCATAGGTTTTCTAAGTACAACTGAGAAGTGAACCATAGTAAACCCCACAAAGCCAGCATTTCAGCCCTCATGTTTGTACCAACTCCACCATACCAATGGATCTTGTAATGACAGTGTGGCGAAATCATCAGCCAAGCTCCACATCTGCATCTTGAGTGTTGGGATGCACCATTGAAGAAGCCAGCCGGGTATTGTATTTCAATGAGCCGCATATGCTTCAATAGATCTACCAGAAGCCTCTATGTTGTTTTCAATTTTTCCCAGTGACTTATAATATTGTTTGAAATCCCCTTTGGACAGCTTTTTACTTCTTCAAATATCCATCTGTTCCGTCCAACCCATATAAAATGGAACATAGCTGGGATACTTTTGAAATTTTTTCTTTTCTTAAGTCCCCCTTGTATGAAATCGCTTGTATTATCTAAGAGAGGGATTTCCATATTAAGGTATTCACATATCAACTGTAAAACCTTTCTCGCAAAAACACATTTGTAAAAAAGATGTTGATTGTCTTCTCCTTCCATCATGCAAAGCTTACAAATACCTAGCCCTATCTTCCCTTTCCTCATCAAGTTTACCCAAGTTAGATTCATGTCCATCAGCACAAGCCAAAGGTGTAATTTCATTTTTAGTTGTGCATTGGCCTCCTAAATACCCATGAAAATTTTGATCTCATACTTCTGGAGATTATTGGATTGTAGCTTGTGATATAAGTCATCCACTGTCAATATACCAGTCTTCATCGACTCGTTCCAAGTAACCCTATCACCCCCAGCTTTCCATAGAAACCCACGGCTTCTCAAATCTGCCATGTACACATCCCACTCCTCTAATAGTTGTTCCGGTAACTGAATTTTTTCTATCGAAAGCCAAATAGGGATGCCTTTGACCTGTTTCTTAACTATTTGACATAGATAAAAAATGCCTTTTCCGTTTAGATATCTTAATAGCTGATTGCTGCATGGAGTGTGGCTCGGATTACCCCACAGTCCTGGATGACCGATTAATATCTTGCTCCCATCACCAAACTTCCACATAAGGGAAACAACAAAGCTTGGCCATACATGTTTGAAACCATTCCAAATGGTAGAAACCCCCTTATTGTTTCTCCACCCCAGCAAAAACAGTTCCTCCACTCCTGCTGCATTTAAAAACTTGTACCTGATGATCTCATTCCATAATCCATTTTTCATTAGGCCCCACCACATAGACTTCATAAGAAGTGCCTTACCAAAGGAAACTAAGTCCTTCAGTCCCCACCCTCCACAAACCTTAGGCTTCATAATCAAGTCCCAGCTTGCCAAGTGATACTTCCCCTTCTTCTCTCTTCCATTCCATAAAAATTGCATCATGAATCTTCTTATGTTATTTAAAATCTTTTTTGGAATGATAAATATATGTGCCCAATAAACCATCAATTGCTGTAAAACTGCCTGAATCAATATATATCTGCCCCCTTTAGACATCCATTTGGTGGACCAACCCCTTATCATTTTCTCCGCTTTTTCAAACATCCAATTTCAGTCCTGTGTAGCATAGTTGTTTGGTTTCAAATGAAAGCCAAGGTATTTGAAACCCAAACTCAAAGGCGCAGTTCTGAAATTGAATAATTCTCCAATAGCTTTGACCAACTCATTTCCATCTGCCTCCTAGTAGATAGATGATTTACTGATGTTTGCCATCATGCATGTGGCTGCACAGAATCTAGAGAAAATATCATGGAAAACCAGCCACACAGGTCATATGATCCTACCAAAAAGTAAGACATCATCGACAAAGAAGTTATTGCTAATCTCCCTAAGATGAGACAGCCATAAACCCCTGATGTGTCCCGAATTTACAGCTTCAATAATTTTGGTACTCAGAGTATCCATTACCAATATGAAGAGGAGCAGTGAAGTGTGCATCCTTGTCTTAAGCCGCGCCCAGGCCTGAAAAAATTCGATGCCACACCATTTATAATAACCACCATTGAGGAATTTGTAACACATCCCATGATCCAATTTACTGAAGCTCTCTCAAGTCCTATCTTGTATAGTAATATTCTCAATAACCCCCAATCAACTCGGTCATATGCCATACTGAGGTCAATATTCATAACCATAGCCTACACAATAGGCTTTGTTGTAACTTTATAAAAATATATCTACACCCTTCTTGAAACTTGCTATGAAATTATTTACTTTGGTGTATGAGGTGACTTTCACCATATGGTATTTAATTAAAGTTATTCTCAAATTCTTCACCATCGTGAGCAAAGTAAATCTGAAAATTTTCAATTGAAATTTAAATTTCAAAATGCATAGAACAGATTATGTAAATAATCCACATCAATTGCTTTGAAGTTTTCGAATTGAGTGAAACACTATCTAGACATTAAAACTAGTCAAATGTTTTCAACCATAGAGAAATAAATTTCATGTTATTATAAACGCCAACTTAATTGAGTGGAACACTGACGTTAAAACTGGTCAAATATTTTCAACCATAGAGAAAACATTTTTGCTAAAGCTCACACCGCTGTTATGGTTCATGTTATTTCGACAATTTTGATTTGTTATTTCGATTAAAGATTTATATTTATTAAATTTATATTAAAAATTCAATATATTATTTATAAATATTTATATTTATATGTTTTATTTTAAATATTAATAAAAATAATTGTTAAAAAGGCATAGTAATGGTGAAAAAAGCTTAAACCATCTTCTACATGTATTTGGATAACACTCATCTGAATTCTTCAATAAGATACTTATTATTATTAATTTTATTATTTATAGTGTACTTTGTCTATTATTACTGATTTTTAATATTATTATTTTTATCATTAGCATTACATATTTTCTATTTTTGTTAATTTTTTGTTTGCAATATTACACTTTAATGCTTTTTTATAAAAAGTATTTATGATATTGATAAGTCAAAGATAATTTACAAATAAGGAGACAATTATTCCAAAAATATATTAATATTAAATTGATTTTTCATTTGCAATGTTAGAATTTAATAACCTTTCGTGGAAAGTATTTATGATATCCATAAGTCAAAGATAATTTACAAACAATAATATGATTATCAAAAAAAAAATGCTAATATCAAAGTGGGAAAGGACGATATTATGTCAATTTGACCACTTATATCATAAAGACAATTTATAGATTGACAAAGTGTTGGCGCAAATAATTCATTATAAAATAGCTATATCTCACAATTACTATGCATTGAGGAAATTGATAGATCAAGAAAGGCGAAGATGGGGTATGTATAAGACTTGTAGCAACTGTGAAGGGAAAACACCAATAAATAGAATGAAAATATTGAAATATTGTATGGCTACTAAAAAAACACATTATTCACCATTCATGTATATCTTTATTGTTTTTTACTCTAATTTAACTATATTCAAGTTCAATAATTAAATCAAGTGGTAGGGAATGTTAGCTATATGGCCTTATTTTTATAGAAATTTAATAAATTTTCAATTTGTTAATTCAAATAATTTTGATAATCTTATATAAATTTAATAAAAGTCAATTTATCATTTTAATTAAATTCGATATTTTTGAATTTTTTTTTTTTCTAAGTAAAAGTAATCTATTAACAGAAGAAATAGTGTACATCGGGCCGAGGCCTTATCATTGCCCAGTTTTGAGACATTTTAGACATACAAAAACAGAGTTTAAGACTGCCCTGCAGGAGGGAAACCAGTCTGAAGAAACTACTGAGAGAATTCCCACGCAGGGGAGCGAGCTACTTTGAGTGCTGGAGACTGTAACTAGCAACAACAAAAGCATGATATGGAACAACAGGATAATAAAAAACATGCCCGTTAGAGAGGGAAAAAAACGGAGCAAAAAAACCATAACTGGGAAGCGAAACTACTCATCAGGAGAAACTTGGTCGACCCTGCACCAGTATTCATCCGGATCACCGCGTTCGTTGTACAGGTCTTCGACAGAGTGGACCACCTTTCTAGAGGGAGGAGGGACCACCTGCTCCACGTGGCCATGCCCCGTGACGCCCTGCACAACTTCCTTACTCCCGCTGGGCTGCCCCACAGAGTCTTGAAGTGCTTGATCCTGCCCAGCTTTGCCGATTATACCCTGCCCATCCAAAGAGTTCTTGTGCTTCTCGACCTGGGGCTCCTCAAGAAACATGATGGTGATAGCAGCAGTGACTCTCGGTCGATTGAGGGTGCAGTCGAAAGAAAAAAGAGCAGTGTGGGATTGAGCCGGGAGAGATGAAGGCGAGGGAGAGTCAAGCCTGCGACTCGAACGGAGAAGACGACCCCGGTGAAAGCTAGGAAGGCTGTCCGAGGGGGAAGAAGACTCAGAAGGCGAGCTGGAGGTGGAAGGAGAACGTCGCACTTGGCGCCTGGTGGGGCCTCTCCTACAGCGCATTCTGTGCCTGAGGCATGGCATGTTCGTAGCGGAGACAGGGCAAGAAAGCCAGGGAACCGGAGAAATGACAGAGGACAGAGTCGAATGGGAGTTCAGAAAGACAGAGGCAAACATACAAGAACCAGTAATTGAGAAATGGAGGTTTTCACCTAACTCCAGGCAGCAATTTAGGCTGTTTCTCTTACCAGTGACTGTGTGGGCAATTGCAAACCCAGCATCTGGGCTACACCACCAATTCACTGGCGAAGGAGATGAGTTCGAATCAGAGGACGGGTCCATGGATTTGAACTGGTCGGCCTTGCAACTGTAGACCATCTGCAATGAATTGTCATTAATATGAACCAGAGGATGATCCATTTCACAGTAGGCGAAGATGCATCGAGGTGCAGAGACCTGGTTGTGAAGAGCGCCCAGAGTAAATGCTATTAATCGCAGAGTAAGCATAATTAAGGTTTGATTGACGTCCTCCTTGCGGGTGGGCAGGTGGCCTCCCGTCAGGCTAGACCCCCATCCCATCAACTCCAGTGCGATCAACATCACCCGCATCCGGGAGATATTTTTGAATTTTTAATTATTATTATTATTTTAATTAAACCAAACTTGTATTCTCATAATATGATATAGGGTTTATTGTGTCCATCAATTGAACTACTCCAAATATATAATATTCGTGAATATTATTTGAATTTTTTTTTTTGTTTTAAACCAAAGATATAAATATTTAAAATATAAAATATGTATTTTAAATAATTTCACAAAAATTCAATAAAATTGTAATTTTTTATTTTACATCCAAGGTCGTCATCCATTGCATTTTATTAGTATTATCTATTGCTATTTGAATCACAATCATCTTGAACCCTTCTACACGGTGCTATACATTGTCACATCTCTAAGCTTTTTGCATCATTTGTTTTTGGATAAATCGTACAAATACAAAGATTTTGACCAATCTAAAAGGAAAATGTGATATGATTCTCTATTTGAAATGAAAATATGATTAATATTCTATGTTTTTCCTTCATTTATCGATCTATCAATGGCTTATTGGCTTATTGATGTTAAAAGGATAGTAGCAACGAAATTTCTTAATATTTAACTAAATTTTTAAGATCATTGTAATATCTTTGGTTGTCCACTATAACATTTAATTGTTAGGTTCTATAAAGAAAATGTTATAACATTTAATTGTTAGGTTTCAAAAAGAAAATGTTGTATTGTTGTGTCGAGAGGTGCTCTCTAGAATAATATGGTAGAGATGTTTAAGAGAATGTACGCTTCCATAGTCCATAATCATAGTAATGGTAATGTTATCTCTGGATCTCTTTACTATGTATGTGGATTGGTTATCTAGAATATACGCTTCGATAGTCCTTAATCATAGTAATGGCAATGTTATTTCTAGACATATTTACTATGTATGTGGACTGAGGATAATGTCCAACGTTAGACATTATCCTCAATCCACATACACAGTAAAGATATCCCTCAAAATATTTGATCCCTTGCAGTGCTTAGTAGATTCGCAGTTAAGATGAATCCAGGTTGATTATATAACAATGATACAATCTCTATATCAAAGAATGAATCAAGTGTATTATTGTTGATCTATTATATGAGATACAACTTTAAGTTTGTTCTTAAGTATAACCAAAAACACTTTTTGATTTGTTGAATTTTTTATAAGTGTCATATTTTGGAAAATGAAGGCAATGGCCATTTTCCAGGGTGAAGAATATTTTCTTTGCATGGGTGGCAAGAGCGAAAGGGGCTAATCTAAGCCTTGTTGAAGAAATAGAGATTCAGTACACATGGGGGTTGGGAAATGCCACTAACAATCAAGTTGAGTTGCTCTCTTTGTGGCAAGGGTTAGAATTGGCTATGTCAAGCAAGATATGTCAATTAATGGTTTATGGAGACTTGATGGTCATCATCCAACAAATCTATAATCTCAAAGAGAATATAAATAAAATTCAATCCCCCATCTTGCAAATAATAAGCATGCGATATCGAGTTTTAAATCCATTGAGTTCTTCCATATCAAGCAACATCTCAATACTAAATAGGATGAGCAAGCAAATAAGGGTGTAGCCTTAGAACAAGGGATTCTAGTTAGAAATGACATATGCAGTGAATATTGTTGAATTTTGTAGCTATGGTCGGTCTTAATGATTAATATTTTACTCTTGATGTATTTGTAATATATGTGAAGAATGTTCTTAATGCTATTCTCAAAATAAGAAAATATATGACATGTTCTTCATGTTAATTTTGAAAAGAGAAAATTTGAATTTTTAAAAATAGAATTTTTGGCTCCAAAGAAGTCAAGTCGGCCCCAGTGAAGAGGCATACATTCGACAAGCTAATATTCTATATATATTATTCATTTGACCTCCTTATAAAGAAATATTTTGGAACACATCTAAATTAAAATTCAATATTCTAAGGCAGAAAGAAAAGGATGAGCTTGAGGTCAAGAAGAGGATAAAATATAAGTTTTATACAAGACAAGTTTGAGGATGAATTAATGAGAAGGAATAGGACCAAAATTATGAGACAAGGAAATTGTAGGAATTTCTAAGGAAATGAAGTTGCAGGACCAAAATTTCTGAGGCAAGGAAGCAAATTGAATTCTTGAGAAAGTATAGGACCAAACTTCTAAGATATGGCATAGCATCATGCTTGAGTTTCTTTTCCTAGTAGATTGAGTTTAGTGGTAGGCCTAAGACTTGACTAGGAGGTAGTGGGGCAAGATAGTTCAAGTCTATGTTTTTGGTCATTTTTACCTTATGGTTGACTAGATGATCTAGGTGTGTCTCTTGTTAAACTGAACAATATGTTTAAGGAAATGTTTGCTGGGTTTTTCCCCCATGTGGTATTTCCTAGGTAAATGATTGTGTTCTTGATTTGGTTGTCTCTTAATGATCCTAATGTCTATTGTTGAATATATTTTTTGTAATTAATCTATGATGAAATTGAATGAATGAAATATTAAATTAAGAAATCATAAGAAGTAATTATCAATTTAGAAGATCTACAAAAAAATCAACATGGTATAAGAGTGTAGAAATTATGATGTAGATTTGAAATTGCTCATGAAGTTTTAATGAAAATCACAAGACACAAACCTACTCTATGGCTATGCGGAATTCAATTCACAATTTAGAAAAATAATCTCAGACATGCAATAAGAAATAACACACATGCACACAATATTTTTTCTGGGGAAAGCAATATGCTAAAAAACCCAATGCCTTCTTGCATTAATATGATGAATAGAGATGCATTACAATTGCTTTGTTCATCTGAGCACAACCTAAAAGTGAATAACCTATCTCTTTGATCACTGAGAAGCTCTGACCCATACTTAGTAAATTTTCGCCTTTGCTTGAGCCCATATTTCCTTGCACAATTCCTTGAGAAATTAGGTCCCTTTTATTTAGGAATTTATCCAAAATGGATTGTGCAATTCCCTGGGTAGATCATTTGACTGCATGCAACACCTGTGCACTCAAGACTAGTCTACAAGTGATGTTGCACTGCCTTGGAATATCCACCACAGCTCAAGAACTCGAATTCTATACGTGCATTAGCTATTTTGGGTTTATTGATCAGTTAACTAGATGATCACTAATTTTGACTGAAGTCCCACTGCTTAACTAACCTTCCACTAGTTCCTCCAATAGTTAGAACTAGTTTAAATGAAAAAAACCTGAGATAACTGACCGTGATTGCTACAAATTAGCAATCACACATGCTTAATTGAACTCTAACTCCTCCAACTCAAATTTACTGAGCTAACTGAGTGACAAGAGCCATGTCATCTCAGTTAACTGCATCTAATTTGTCTGTTGATGTGGAAATTCAAATTTTCTCAATTTAAACAAGGAAGAATCAAATTGAGAATTTCTTGCTGCATTTTTCAACACTCCCTTTCAGCAAGAAAGGGATTATCAACCACCCCTATCCTGCACCTATGGAACTCAAACTTCCCTCTTGACAAGGCCTTTGTTAAAATGTCAACATCTCGTTCCTTTGTCCGAATGTACTAAAGCAACATTATCTGCCTTTTCACAGTCTCGTAAATGGTGATACCAAATACCTATATGATTGGATTGATCATGAAAAATATGATTCTCAGAGAGATTGATGAAAATATGATTATCACAGTAGATCACAGTTCAATCCATCATCTAACCAAACAGTTCCACGAGTATCTTTCTCATCTGGATCGCTTGACATGTTTCTTGAATTGCAACCAAGTATTTTTCTTCTGTTGAGTTGATCACCATAGATATTTTCTTCATGTTGTACCAAGAAACTATTGCAGACCCAACACTGAAAATTCCAGTTGATGTAATCTTTTGGTCTGATGGACTCCCCACCCAATCTACATCTGTGAAGCCACACAACTTCACTCCATATATCCATCTATACCATATTTCAAATTAGGTAGTTACTATGAGGTATTTTAAAACATGCTTAGCTGCCTTCCAAAATAATTTGGTTTGCCTAACCATAACTTGGCTCAATCGGTTGATTTCATAGCACATATCTGGTCATGTGTTCACAAGGTACATCAATGAACCCACTAGATGTCGATAAATGGCAGCATCCACTTCCTCACCTGAAGTGACATCCTCCTTCCTCCAATTGGTTGCTAGAGGTGTCTCCATGGGTTTACAACTCTCCATGCAGAATCTTTGCAGTCTCTAATTTTGATAATTCCTTAAGAGACAAATAGTTCCCCATCACCTTGCCATACTTCCAACCCAAGGAAGTAGTGCATGAGACCCATGTCCTTCATTTCAAATTCTCTTGCGAGGTCCTCCTTGAAATATCTGATCAGCTTCTCATCACAAGCTAAAATTAAATAATCAACATATAAGACAATAATAAACCATTTACCTTCTACCAAGATATGATAGAGGTTTGCATCTGCCTCACTTTTGGTGAAGCCCAAATCGGTGAGATAACTATTGATCTCATTGTACCAAGAATGAGGTGCTTGTTTGAGACCGTACAAAGCTCACTTGAATCTGCACACATGATAATCTCGATCAAAAGTCTCAAAACCATATGGTTTCTTGATGTACACCTCCTCCTCAATAATTCAATTGAGAAATGTTGTTTTTACATCCATCTGGTGGATCTTCCACCCCATCTGTGCAGCCAAAGAAAGAATTGATATAATGGATGAGTAACTTGCTACTGGAGCAATGGTCTCCTCATATTCAATTCCATCAACTTGAGACTACCACTTGGCCAAAAATCTGACCTTATACTTCTCTATGCTTCCATTTGATGCCTCATTAACCTTGAATATCCATCTCAAATCCACAACTGGTTTATCTCTTGGTCTTGGCAAAGGCCCAACCACTACACCAAAAGCTCGGACTGTTAGTGAGGGCGGCATCCCAAGGTGTTAAGGGTGAGCTTAATAGCCCACCGGAGCATCTCGAGGACGGCATATAAACAACCCCGCAGCTAAACAACCTCGTAGACCTCGGACACGTGGCAGGGCTCACCCTCAACAGGGCTACCCTAAATAGGGATATTACAACCCACCACGCTCCGCAGGTCTCGATCTCGAGACCTCGGCTCTGATACCACAAAGGCCCAACCACTACACCAAAATCCCGGACTGTTAGTGAGGGCGGCATCCCAAGGTGTTAAGGGTGAGCTCAACAGCCCATCGGAGCATCTCGAGGGCCGCAGCTAAACAACCTCGCAGACCTCGGACACGTGGCAAGGCTCACCCTCAACAGGGCTGCCCTAAACAGGGATATTACAGCCCACCACGCTCCGCAGGTCTCGACCTCGAGACCTCAGCTCTGATACCACAAAGGCCCAACCACTACACCAAAATCCTGGACTGTTAGTGAGGGCGACATCCTAGGGTGTTAAGGGTGAGCTCAACAGCCCACCGGAGCATCTCGAGGACAGTAGCTAAACAACCTCGTAGACCTTAGACACGTGGCAGGGCTCACCCTCAACAGGGCTGCCCTAAACAGGGATATTACAGCCCACCAGGCTCCGCAGGTCTCGACCTTGAGACCTCAGCTCTGATACCACAAAGGCCCAACCACTACACCAAAATCCCAGACTGTTAGTGAGGGTGGAATCCCAGGGTGTTAAGGGTGAGCTCAACAACCCATCGGAGCATCTCGAGGACGACAGCTAAACAACCCCGCAGCTAAACAACCTCGCAGACCTCGGACACGTGGCAGGGCTCACCCTCAACAGGGCTGCCCTAAACAGGGATATTACAGCCCACCATACTCCGTAGGTCTCGATCTCGAGACCTTGGCTCTGATACCACAAAGGCCTAACCACTACACCAAAATCCCGGACTGTTAGTGAGGGCGGCATCCCAGGGTGTTAAGGGTGAGCTCAACAGCCCACCAGAGCATCTCGAGGGCGGCAGCTAAACATCCCCGCGGCTAAACAGCCTCGTAGACCTCGGACACATGGCAGGGCTCTCAACAAGGCTGCCCTAAACAGGGATATTACAGTCAAAGGCCCAACCACTACACCAAAAGCCCGGACTGTTAGTGAGGGCGGCATCCCAGGGTGTTAAGGGTGAGCTCAACAGCCCACCGGAGCATCTCGAGGATGACAGCTAAACAGCCTCGCAGACCTCGGACATGTGGCAAGCCTCATCCTCAACAGGGCTGCCCTAAAAAGGGATATTACAGCCCACCACGCTCCGTAGGTCTCGACCTCGAGACCTCGGCTCTGATACCACAAAGGCCCAACCACTACACCAAAATCCTGGACTGTTAGTGAGGGCAGCATCCCAGGGTGTTAAGGGTGAGCTCAACAGCCCACCAGAGCATCTCGAGGACGGCAGCTAAACAGCCCCGTAGCTAAACAACCTCGCAGACCTCGGACACGTGGCAGGGTTCACCCTTAACAGGGCTGCCCTAAACAGGGATATTACAGCTCAAAGGCCCAACCACTACACCAAAAGCCCAGACTGTTAGTGAGGGCAGCATCCCAGGGTGTTAAGGGTGAGCTCAGCAGCCCACCGGAGCATCTCGAGGACGGCAGCTAAACAACCCCACAGCTAAACAGCCTCCCAGACCTCAGACACATGGCAAGGCTCACCCTCAACAGGGCTGCCCTAAACAGGGATATTACAACCCACCAGGCTCCACAGGTCTCGACCTCGAGACCTCGGCTCTGATACCACAAAGGCCCAACCACTACACCAAAAGCCCAAAATGTTAGTGAGGGCGACATCCCAAGGTGTTAAGGGTGAGCTCAACAGCCCACCGGAGCATCTCGAGGACGACAGCTAAACAGCCCCGCAGCTAAATAGCCTCGCAGACCTCGGACACATGGTAGGGCTCACCCTCAACAGGGCTGCCCTAAACAGGGATATTACAGCCCACCACACTTCGCAAGTCTCGACCTCGAGACCTCGGCTCTGATACCACAAAGGCCCAACCACTACACCAAAACCCTGGACTGTTAGTGAGGGCAGCATCCCAGGGTGTTAAGGGTGAGCTCAACAGCCCACCAGAGCATCTCAAGGACGGCAGATAAATAGCCCCGCAGCTAAATAGCCTCACAGACCTCGGACATGTGGCAGGGCTCACCCTCAATAGGGCTACCCTAAACAGGAATATTACATGTGTTCACAAGGTACATCAATGAACCCACTAGATGTCGATAAATGGAAGCATCCACTTCCTCACCTGAAGTGACATCCCCCTTCCTCCAATTGGTTGCTAGAGGTGTCTCCATGGGTTTACAACTCTCCATGCAGAATCTCTGCAGTCTCTAATTTTGATAATTCCTTGAGAGACAAATAGTTCCCCATCACCTTGCCATACTTCCAACCCAAGGAAGTAGTGCATGAGACCCATGTCCTTCATTTCAAATTCTCTTGCAAGGTCCTCCTTGAAATATCATGATCAGCTTCTCATCACAAGATAAAATTAAATAATCAACATATAAGACAATAATAAACCATTTACCTTCTACCAAGATATGATAGAGGTTTTCATCTGCCTCACTTTTGGTGAAGCCCAAATCGGTGAGATAACTATTGATTTCATTGTACTAAGAACGAGGTGCTTGTTTGAGACCGTACAAAGCTCACTTGAGTTTGCACACATGATAATCTCGATCAAAAGTCTCAAAACCATATGGTTTCTTGATGTACACCTCCTCCTCAATAATTCAATTGAGAAATGTTGTTTTTACATCCATCTAGTGGATCTTCCACCCCATCTGTGTAGCCAAAGAAAGAATTGATATAATGGATGAGTACCTTGCTACTGGAGCAATGGTCTCCTCATATTCAATTCCATCAACTTGAGACTCCCACTTGGCCACAAATCTGGCCTTATACTTCTCTATGCTTCCATTTGATGCCTGATTAACCTTGAATATCCATCTCAAATCCACAAATGGTTTATCTCTTGGTCTTGGGACCACTTCCCAAACATTGTTCTTTATAATGGATTTGTATTCTTCCACCATTGCATCAACCCATACTAGTTTCTCTATTCCTTCCTCGAAAGAGGATGGCACTGTTTTTCTAAGCTAAGTCATTAGATCCATGTAGCTAGTGTACCGATCAGGTGACCTTCTCTACCTGCGCAAATTTGAAGGAGCACCCACTTTCTCCCTCGCATCGTACACAAGTCTATCAACTTTCCTATTCATTTGTCTGCCTTCTTTGGATGGTTCTGCTTGAGTGGTTGTCTCCACTCTCTGCTCCTCAATTTGTGGTTTCTCCACAACTTCCTAAGGCTTCTACTTTGGAGCTAAAATCTCTTCTTATGGTGGGATCTGAATCTCCCTCTCAAGAGAGCATCGCAACGCTTTCTCCTAATCAAATTTTACATACCTTCTCAAAAATTTCATTTTGAGGGATGGAAGTTGTGAGAATTTTATATGTAACCCAGAAATACCACCAATTTGGTTGTTGTATCAAGATTCTTCTTTGATTATTTGGAGACATGGTAGCAAACAAAAGCTCCAAAAATCTTGAAGTGCAACACATCTGGGTTTCTCCACGAGAAAAACTCCTCCAGTGTAATCATGCCTAGAATCCAATGAGGACTCCAGTTTTGCAAATAGACTGATGTGTTGCATGCCTCTGCCCACAAGTGAAATTGCCTTGATCATGCAAAATAGCCCTCACACTCCCTTAATTCTACGGTTCTTTCTCTCAGCAACCCCATTCTGTTGTGGGTCGTGGGGTGTTTTCAACTCTCATCAAATACCTTCTTTCACATAGAAATTCTTGAATTCATTCAACATGTACTCACCTCCATTATTTCTCCTGAAAGCCTTCACCTTATTGCTAGTTTCTTTCTCAACCAATTCTTTGAATTCTATGAACTTGGAGAATGTCTCTTCTTTTTTCCACATGAATGAGATCCAACCCTTATGTGAGAATTAATCAATAAAAATGACAAAATATTTGTTTCTAGCAGTGGAGGTTGTTGAGAAAGGTCCATAGAAATCAAAGTGGGTCCTTTCCAAGACTGCATGTGATTTTCTATCCCGATCATGGAATGTGGATTTTGTGTACTTCCCCAAGGTACATCCTTTGCATACATCATGCTACTCAATTTCCCCTTTAGGGAGGCTTGTTTTAATTTGTTGCATAATCTAAACCTACTCTGCCTTAGTGCTTAATGCAGCACAATACTCCACATGTAGCTTATATAGGTTCTTCACTCGAACCCTGATCTACTTCACTTGTCTCATGGATATATGTCTCAGGAATTCATTTCCTTTGTTGAAGATCACATCATAACCATGATCTTCCAAAATTTCAATAGAGATGATATTTTTCTTTAGTCCTAGAATGATCATGACATACTTGAGCCTGAGAGGGGAGCTCGACTCCCTCTTACCAACCCCAGTCGCGTTATACCTTCCTTCGTCCCCCAGCTCAATGTGCATCTGTAAACATTTTTCTTCCAGGTCATTGAAAAAATATCTACACCCTGTCATGTGGAACGATGCACCTGAGTCCAACTACCACACACTCCCCATCACTATGCTGGCCATGCATGCGATGAGGTTAAATTCAAGCTCGAATTTTGAATCCAAATATTCACTTGTTTCTCCTCCCGAGGTATTCTTGCTTGCCTTTTTGCATGGAAACTTTGTGGCATAGCGCCTGAATTTATGGTAATTGAAGCATTTAATTTTGGACAAATATTTCTTCTTGCCCCCTTGGCTGGATTCTAGCTTGGTTTGAGATTTATTTCCTTTTCCCTCCTTTCCCTTCCAACCAATTCAATTTTTTCTTCATCCCCACCCTTGGATGAAGTCCCATATCTAGTATTCTTCCTTATTTTCTCTTGCACCAAATCAGACCATAAGTGTTCCCAATTAGATAGTTTCTCCCTCTCATTCGTCGAATCTTGGTAATTATGCCAACTCTTGGGAAGGAATAGAAGAGATAGGCTTACCAAGTCATCTTCTGCAACATTAACACCAACCCCGCTAAGTTCATCACGAACTTGTGTGAACCTGCTCAGATACTACCAAATAGTGTCATTCTTCTTTGTCTTGATGTTTCAAAATTTATCCTTGAGCACCAGCTTCCTGTGGTCACTATTATTATCAAAAAATTATGTCAATACTTTCCACATTGCAAATGAAGTTTCTTTTCTGTGGAGATTTGAGACAATATGATCCCGTACTCCCTCCAAGATTATTTTCCTCGCCTTGGCTACATCATTTTTCCACTAAGCAAGGTTTTGGGCATAATATTCTTGTGTTTTTTTCATGTCTATCTTGACATATTCTAGCAATCCATTTTCATCCAAGACCGCCTCCATGTGATCCTTCCATGCGATGAAATTAGATCTACCTTCCAAGGCATACTCTAGCCTCAGCCTGTTGAATTGCCATCTTCTCAACTCTGAAGAGATCATGCCGCATTTAACTGCAAATTTTATTCTCATGAGAAACAAATTCAAAATTATTTATCTAATGTGAATCCTACTCTTATACCATGTATAAATTATGATGTAGATTTGTAACTGCTCATGAAATTTTAATCAAAATCACAAGACACAAACCTACTCTACTGCTCTGCAGAATTCAATTTACAATTTAGAAAAATAATCTCAGACATGCAATAAGAAATAACACACATGCAAAAAATATTTTCTAGGGAAAACAATATGTTAAAAACCCCAATGCCTACTTGCATTATTCTGATAAATATAGATGTATTACAATTTATTTTCTCAATTGAGTACAACCTGCAAGTGAATAACCTATCTCTCTACTCACTAAGAAGCTCTAACCCATACTTAGTCAATTTTTGCCTCTGCTTGAGCCCCTATTACCTTGCGCAATTCCTTGAGAAATTAGGCCCCTATTATTTAGGAATTTCTCCAAAATGATTGTGCAATTCCCTAGGTTGATCATATGACTGCATGCAACACTTGTAATCTCAAGACTAGTCTACAATTTATGTTACACTACCTTGGAATCTCCACCACAACTCAGGAACTCAAATTCTCTGCATGCGTTAGCTATTTTGGGCTAATTTATCAGTTAACTAGATGATCACTGAGTTTGAATAAAGTCCCACTACTTAATTGACCTTCCATTAGTTCCTCCAATAGTTAGAACTATTTTAACTAAAAACAACCTAAGATAAATGACCTTTATTTCTACAAATTAGAAATCACACATGCTTAACTGAATTCTAACTCCTCCAACTCGAATTTACTAAGCTAACTAAGTGACAAGAGCCATGTCACCTCAGTTAACTTCATCCAAGTTGTCTATTGATGTGGAAATTCGAATTTTCTCATTTTAATCAAGGAAAAATCAAATTGATAATTTCTTTCTGCATTTTTCAATGCAAAGTTATAGTAAAAGAGAATCCCTGAAGAAGAATTCATCTTTGTTTCAAGCCTTTCTCTAGGGATTTCCCTAGAAGTCCTATTTCAAGAAGCACACTTCAAAATGAAGTCGAGTTGGCACTGGAAGCTAAGATGAAATATCTATAAAGGAGAATCCAAAGTTTGGACTTTGTTGAGGCCGAGTTTAGGAAGAGATGCCACTATGTAATCCATTTCCTAACAAGGGCATGTCCAAGAAATGAAAAGGAGAATAAAACTTTGTGTGTTCTTGTAAAGGAAAGGAGTGGTGAATTTTTTCAAGCCTCAAATATTGTGACAAAGGATCAATAAGACCTCAGTTCAAATTACAAAAGACCGAAGTTTCATTTTGTATTGGAAACAATACCCTTTCTTTTGAAGCCAAGTTTTATATGGCCAAAATACTTTGATATTTACTTAAAATTGTGACAATATTCAGTAAAGGTTGAAACAAACTTGAAGAAGGTAAAAGTATTAGATACCTCACTCTATAGATGAAATAACCTTATAAAATTGTTGTAGTAAGGCTAAAGTTACCTTAGGGACATAATTATAGTACGTCAAAAGTTTGTTGTCCTAGTTAAATGTCACAATTTGGAAGAAGAACAAATATATACTAGAGATATGCCTTTAGTCTGAAACCATTTTATTACATCAAGGCTGAAAGGGATACTTTCGTTTGGTTGAATAAGGTTGAAATTCCTTGGACTAATGAGAAAGGGATGAGAAAATGAACTTATAAATATCCCAAATATCGTAGTTAACAAGTTTCTTTGGTTATTTGACTAATGCTTCATAAGACCATGAAAAATAGAAGGAAGAATCATTGGACATTACCTTATCTATGGATAAGGATTGATATATAATAATGAGTATTCTAGAGGATAAAATATTGATATGGATACTAGCACCAATATAATACACATTGTCTAAGAAGGGCTGATGTTTTAGCATCTACGACAAGGATGAAGTATTCAAGAGTCATTTTTTCCGCCTCAAAAGCATGACTTTGTTTCATGCAAAGTACAATGATAGGATGCTCTAATATGAATATGAAGCTTGATCTATAAGAGACCATCGAAGCTATGAGTATGCAAAATAAAAGGTATGTATCAGTCACCAAATTTTCTAACACTGATTTTTGTTTGTGATCAAGTTCCTTTGGCACATTCTTGAAGACTATGCTTGTCAATAAGGACCAAGTATAGGTTTAGTTAAAAGTCTATAGTAAGACTTATATCAAAGTTTCTCATTGGAACTATTAATCTCTAGTTCAATGAAGTAAAGGCTAAATATCACTAGATTGAAACTCATTGAATTAGTCATGGAACTGTAAGGTATCCTTGAATAAATGACAACATTACAATTAGAATTGTGGCTCAAGGAAATACATAGTCACATAGGAAAAACATGTGGCCTTTACTAATGTATTGAAAGGATGAATTATGGTATATCGAATATGTTCTCTTCTTTGGAAATGTTGCATTACATGTTCAGAAGCAAGATATGTCGTTAAATTTGCACTGCATATGATTGTTGATAATATATTATGAAGAATGGTATCTACTTTATGAATTATGGATGCCCAGTCTTGAAATATATTTTACATATCAAGGCAACAAGGGAAAAAGGGATCATTGTCACTAGTATGCCTTTGAAGAAATCACACTTTGATAAAGAAAGTGTGATTACAATGGGAAAGAGGCCAAGTCCCTCTTCAAGCTTAGAGATCAAATGCTCTCTCGATAAAATCATTTGTAGATATAGTATTGTCCAAGGATATAAATTACTAAAGGAATATTGGATTGAACTTTTTGATCGAATCAGAAAGTATCGATGTCTTGGAAAATCTTGCACAGAAAATTGGGTGTTGAGATAATGCTCAAACCAAAATGATCTAACCAAATCTCTAAGGACAAGATATTGTTGCTACTACAATGGTTGTGATACAAATTACTTGATTTGGAGAGATCAAATATATCCATTAGATGAAACATCCATGATTAATTGATTATGATAATGAAGTTCATCTCTGTTGTAGCCGCTACAACAGCACCCAAAATTTTGGGGTATATTTAAAATTTCGGGTTCCCCCTCTACTCGCTTGGCCATTAAGGTCTTTCACCCGACGTGTAGTCTATGACATCCCAGTGACCTATCCCCAAACCCTCATGAGCTATCTCACCATCATGATCAGATGTCGTTGCTGCAATCACGCCATGTGTGAAGGGATTGCCATGCATGTATTCGAATGAAAACTTTTTGTATTTACATTAAAAGCTCTTGCACCATGGATTGTTTAGGCACTCGGTTTGGGTACTTCACCAAGCTTATAATCTGATGTTAATAATTTGGGGGCATCGTTCTTTAAAGGGTAACTGTGAACTAATTAATGTTATAATGTTTCATGTAGGTAAATCCCACGGATGATATGCTCATTAATGTCATCAGCATACCGAGGCAAATGCACTAAAACTGAACAACAAGATCACAAATACAAGACAAGACACTTTCATACCCTGCCCACTGGGGTATAAGAACTAAGGCTACAATGGAAAACCTCATTGAGGTAGATGACAAGGATAAATGTGGTTCGAGCTGGGATATAAGAAGTAGAAAATATGCATCACATGTATGCAGGGAGCAAGAGCGCACGAGTTGAGGAAGTTTTCGGTCATGATTAAGTCACAGTTTCATTCCTAAACAAAGTGGGGTACCTTATTCGAATAAGTTATATGATTAAACGAAGGATTGAATTAGCAACACCGTTTTTCCATGTGGTAGTAGTAGCAAGGCTTCTTAAGGAAACCTTCGACATTCCAATTTCTCACGTTCACAACATTTGGCGAAACCCTAGTAAGTTAAGAAAACACGCTCAAGGACATATGTGGAAAAAGGCCACTTTATTTATTGGCGTTACCATGACATGAGGATTGATCAAAAGTTGCCCAAAGTCGTGAATAAAAGGTTTAACAACGATATTGGTAATATTTTCAACTTCAACATTTTAACTTGGTCTCCTCTTTACTTAAGGCTGATGTGGAGTGGGTTCAACGTTCTTGTTAGCACCAATTGTGCTCTTTACCAGTTGTTTCCTGCCCTTTGCTTGTTTTCCAGTATGGAATGGCTCGTTGATGCTTCTCCGCCACGTGTGAAAGGATATGTTTGACCCAGATTGAAACAACACCATCGTTTTCCACCTCAGGGAAGAAAGTTTCCAATGCCAAGCATTGCGTTCAACGCCTCCCAGGAATGCGTTAATGATATTTAGTAACCGCCCATATTAATGTCTCGTCTTCCTCTCCATGCATGACACCACGTGGACCGTGTCACTAAATTAGTGTTTCGGTGGAGGCGGGGAGTGTTTGTTATTATCCAGCGTGGATGGGACCATAAGAATGGAAATATAATCCCATCCAGTATGCATGCACATGGATTTAACAGTGAAAACTTTGTCATTGCCATAGGATACAGATTTGCGAGGAAAAGTGAAACGCTCAATTGAACCAGCACAATAACGACTATGGAACGTTATTTTCGGAGACAAATCCCTCAATATAGTAAATTAGGAATGTTCTATTACAAGCATAAGAGTCCCACCTTGAAAATAAATCAAAGATGTTGATTCGAGGAGGCTTGGTGTTCAGTGTTAAATCATTATATTAGAAAGATAAAAAAGTTAAAACAAATTTTGTTGACATGACCGAAACATGTTTTATATGCGTGTTTCCAAATAGGGTGTGAAATAACTAACTCACATCTAAATGCTTATCTATCAGATTGACATTATTAGATTCTTCTTTGGAAGACTAGTTTTGTTAACATCATGTAAACATAGCGTGGCAATGATGTTTGTCTGCTTACAACCTGATTTACCACCGCGGAGACAGAGGCTGTTATCATTAAATGTAACATGATACAATTCGTTATTAATTTTGATGCATGGTTAAAATTATTGATCCATCGACGAATCAACATTAGAAGGGCAAGGGATTTGTCGAAGTGCGCTCCTTCCTGCAACTACAACCAGATCACACGATCGAGCGACTGCTCCATATGTAAAAGCCACTCTATTCATTAAATGAAAGCAAGGTTCAATGGAGGTGAAGACATTGCACCTAAGCTGGAAGATGGTTGCATGATGAAGATAGCCAATGCTTTGAGTGCGGCTGAGCGTAGGATCGCAAGTGAACATCAGACACATCCATTACCACTCAAGAAAAATTGTGACCATGCGACCCCCGTGAGGTTGTAGTTCAACCCAGGTCGCTGAGTCGCAGATCCATGAGGCAAGTATAAAGTGCGCCTTGGTGGTGGTAGCGACCCTGTGACCCTTTTGAAGTCTTAGCCCAAGTGGAGATAAAGTCGCGCGACCCCTCCAGGTCGCTGAGTCGCAATACATGCTGCTAGACAGGAAATGTGACCATGCGACTGTGCAACCCCTCTGAGGTTGCAAGGTCGCAGAAAGGTGTGCTCAAGGAAAGCCGCGACCAAGGAGATTCTCCGACTACGCGACCCCAGTTACAAAATGCAATTTGTCGTATTCGAGCATGCAATGCTATTAGCTTGGCTGCAGAGAATCGTCATAAAATGCAAGTATTCTATGGTGTTTTGGTGCAATATCTTGCTATCCTTGTAGATGAAAAGCCACTAAGATTAAATAAACTCAACGTATTTATCAGGCCGCTGATAGAGATCAGCTTTGAAATACCATATTTTGCAGCCATTTGTGCACGGCAACGTCTAATGCGTATTCATAACTAGCTGTTTGAGGATCTTAAGAACCCAGACAAAAGCAGCAGCTGGCCATCTATGAAGACACTGTTGTTACTGTGACTTTGGTCACTAATATTTCTTTCTTCTGATTTTCAACATGCTGTTATGATGCCTGTTGTTCTACTTATGTCCGAGTATCTTATGCGTTGTCCCATCAATTTAGGATGGGATGTCGCTATTGGAACGTTCCTATGCTCCATGCTTATCTCAGTTAACAAAGATGCTTGAAGGTTTTGTCCCGAGGCTGTCAATTTTTTGCAAGCTTTGTTGATATCCGCGTTAGATACTAAGCAGAGCCTCAAAAGAGAGATGAAGTGAAATGCCCTACCCTTTTGCTGGAGCATCAAGAGTATAGACTTTGGCTGCGTCTTTCAAGTGGGGTATCCATTTTACCTCAACCTTTGGATTTCGCTATGATCATGGAGACTAATGATGATGTGCCTATCTTTGACTCAAACATATACAGGGTTGGCATACTTCTTTCTGTATCGGAAACGTTGAGAGGTTTTGTAAACATATATCATGACATTGTTTCGTTCCCTGAAGCATTTGCATCCTTTTTACCTCTATTGCATGAAATAGTCAAAGAAGATAAGATACCCGAGACTCTCCGATTGAATATGACAAGTATTGCTTCTCTAATAAATGGGAAACTTGATGAGCATGAAAATCTATGGCAACCATTGAGGATGCGAATGAAGAAGCCCATGCCTATCAAGCAATTCAATCTAAGAGAACTTTGTGCATGGGAAAGATTATGATCCTGACAGAGAAAGGGCATAGAGAAAGCTTACCCTAGCCATTCTCTCCGACGATTCAGTAGCTCCACACTTGACCACACAAGGGGCTAAGTTTATTATTTTCATTCTTGCAATTATTCAAACATGCTCTTAGTATCGATGTTAGATCATGAAGATGTGTAACCTAAGCTATGTGACTGCAGGTGGAAGCTATTGGTTTGCACGATGAGTCAGAGTTTTCCTAGCAAGCAAGAGGGCTTGTTTTCAAATCAAGGAATGGAAGATAAGGAATATTGCTACAAAATCCGGAGATAACCAAAAGAAGGCCGCAAGTCGTAGATCTGTTCGAGGTCGCAGATCGCAGATGGTCCAAGGTCGCAGGCCGCAGATGGTCCGAGGTCGTAGGTCACGGATGGTCCAAGGTCGCAGGTTGCAGATTGTTCCAGGTCGCAAGTCACGAAATCAGTGAGGTCACGGATGTTGGCAAGTCGCAGGTCGCAGAACCCTTCAAGTCGCAAGGGCAACCAACAAAAAGGAAGGCGAAAATCCAGGGAAGCCCAAAGGGAAAATTTCTATTATAAATACTCCTTCGGGAACGTGTAACATGATCTTTTGTTTGGGAGTCAAGTTGAGTACATTGTATTACCAGAGGATTATACATTTGAGCATGAATACAAGCATTTTGAAAAATCCCTTTGTGGATCTGGTGTTGTCATATGTATGAGCGCTATTGAGTATTATATTTTTAGTTTCTGAACATCTTTAGATTAAGGGAACTGTATCTTCAATTCATATCACAATTGCATGACAGTTTGCTGAGTATGTTAATAGTGGTTGAGTTCATTTCACTTTCTTAACGAATGTTGATGACTTTGTTTATTAGCTTTTGTGTTATCATTTAAAACTTCTAGGAAGTGAAGGGTGTTCTTGCCATAAGGAATTGTTTCTTTTGTGGTCAGAACAGTTTACAAGCATGACCCTAATGATGTGTTGTTAACAACACTTCTTTCGGTGCTTATGCTTTAATATTTCCTCTTGCTACTCATAGTGTTATATGTACATTTAATGCATCAATCATATGTCTTTTATCATTTGATTAAGTGTGTATCTAGTGGTTTATAGAGTTTAAGCGAGACCCAAAGAAAGGAGAAATCAGCGGTAATCGGACCCACACCCCAGACGGGATCCCTATTCCAAACGGTTCAAGGTCTAATTGGGACTTTTTACCAGGGAGATCCCCTACTGTTGGCTGGAAAAATTTTCCCGTCAACAATCTCATATGTAAAGATTCTAGGGTTTTGATATTTCAATATGAAAATTGGAAATCTAGGGTTTGAAAAAAACTAGCCAGCTAAAAGAATTTTGAATAAGAAAGCTTTAGGGTTTATGGATAAAACCCTAAAACTAAACCTAGATTAATGTTTTTTCTTAAAGAAGAAACCATAGCATATGTAGGAACAAAATGACATCATGTTGATGATGAGGATGGGGTTGATAAAATTTTTAAGTTGGATGCAAAAGGAATAAAATTAAGGGGGAGGTAACATTTCCCTAGAATCCTCAAAAGATAACTATTATCTCCTATTTTATTATTACTATTGTTGTTGTTTTACTATTATTTATTCTCTTGTCTTTGTATCCTTTTATTGATTGTAATTATTCTTCCATGGCCTCCCAATGAGGGTTGTAGGTACATAGTAAAGGCTGCAAAAGATCTGATAATAAGCAAAAGTAGTGGAAGAACAAAGTACAACATGTGATAAGAGAACTTTCCCATAATCATGTAACTTGTGTTAAGATATATTATACTAAATGATATCCAAGCTTAGAGGTATCAATAATATATACATGTTTGAAGCATACTTTGAATGTAACTAAAATAATTCAATGATGACTTGATCCAAATGCATCTACAAGATCTAGCATGCAACAATTTGCAGTATAGACAAGTACAAAACGAGACATGAAAATAGCAGGTTCTCCCAGTAAGAGGGAGAGGATCATGACAATATGTTTACTCTAGTTGTGAGGTACACTTATAGAAATATTATCATTTCTTTGAAATTGAACCAAGAATATGCAAATGTTGTCTTTCTTAATGAAAAGGAAGAAGTATACACAAAAGGATTTGAAGTACATGAGAAGAAGTCTCATGATTGAAGAAGGCTTTGTAGGATCACAAGTAGATGTGTTAGGCTTGGTATTCTTACATTGATGTATATCTAACAAGTCTTGACTGATCTCATTATTATTTATCTCTGATGGAATCAGAAGGACTCATGTGTCAGAGGGAGGAATTGTGGAAGAAATATTTAAAGGGAGCAGTCGGGAACCCTTATTTTACCTTCTTGGCCTCTAAGTTCAAGTTGATGAACTATTGTTAACATTGTTAGGCTAGATAGTTGATATTATAGAAAACAACAGTAGCAGAGGGAGAAGCCATAATTACCAAAGTAGGATATGTTTCAATGTAAGAGGAACCACCCAACCAGGGTGACAAGAAAATAGTTGTGGTGATGAATCCAATGAAGGAATCAGATTAGTTTATGATCCAAGGGATGATTCACATATTATGATTGGCCAAAGAGTGTTGAAGACAAAAAGAGTTCATTTTAATATTGCTTTAGTTTGGATCTGTTATGATTTCTTGGATGAGCAAGAAGTAAACATTTGCCCCACTCATTATTGTAGAGGCCACGTATATTGCATATGAATTGGAAAGTTGAGAAGAAGTATGGCTTCAGAGGCTACTTGCAAGACTGTCTTGATTAGGTGCAAGTGACGACCATGATAGCAGGTTGAAGTATAGTGAGATCTAGTATCGAGACATGGTACAGAAGGAATCAGTGTGGCTCCGATATGATTCTACAATATAGTAGATTGTTGGAAAATCCTATGTCCCAGGATGAAGTCTACATATACTTTAGGGATAAGCTTATAATTGTTGAGAATGTCTCTCCCTATGAGAGGGAGTACTGATGAGATAGCATCATGGGCTGATATTCTCCCTATGTCAAGTATGCTGACCCGAAGTATGGAGAATGGCCTGGAAGAAGACAATCATTCTTCCTGTGTCTAGTATGTTGACCTGAATGAGGAAGAATGGTCTTGAAGCATCAAGATCATTTAGTATCAGGTCCAAAATTACTCAGTTGGAGTGTGGCCTTTGGAGATTCACCATGTTTCAAAGATTGTGACCTGAAAGATGGTGAACCAAAACTAATTTGGATACCATATGTCAGGTATCGACCAAAATTATGGTGACTAGTTGATGCTAAATGATGTACCATGTGTCTGTAGTACCAATCAGGATTATGTTGATGATATACTATAGGCCTGAGGTATCGAAACGAATTATGGTAACTTGTTGATGTTGTTGACTTACCATGTGTCAAATTTGTTTGACCATATTATGGTAATTAATTGATGCTACCAGTTTACGACATTTTTGTTGACCCCATTATGGTGATGATTTTTTATAACCTGTTCTTAGAGAAATTTGTCAACTTGAGAGAATCTAGATAGTCATTATGAATACCTCCCTAGCTAAGAGGGAGTGTTGAATTTTGTAGCTATGGTTAGTCTTCATAATTAATATTTTACTCTTGATGTATTTGTAGTAAATATAAAACATGTTCTTCATGCTATTGTCAAAAGAATAAAATATATGACATGTTCTTCATGTCGGTTTTGAAAAGAGAAAATTTGAATTTTGAAAAATATAATTTTTGGCTCCAAAGAAGCCAAGTCGACCCTTCTCCTAGTCAAGTAGGCCCCAGTGAAGAGGCACCCATTCGACAAGCTAATCTTCTATATATTTGAGGCTGAAAGAAAAGGTCGAGTTTGAGGTTAAGAAGAGGATGAAATCTAAGGTTTATACAAGACAAATATGAGGACAAATTAATGACAAGGTGCAAGACCGAACTTCTGAGGCAAGGAAGTTGCAGAACCAAATTTCTGAGGCAAGGAAGTTGCAGGAACAAATTTCTAAGGAAAGGAAGTTGTAGGATCAAAATTTCCTAGGAAATGCAACAAATCAAATTCATGAGAAATTACAAGACCGAACTTCAGAGATATGGCAAAGAAGTAGGTCCTACTTTCAACCCTAGCAAACCAAGTTCAGTGGTAGGCTTGAGACTTGATTAGGAGGCAGTGGATCAGGTTTGATCAAGTATATTTTGTTGGTTAGTTTGACATTATGGTTGACTATATGATCTAGGTGTGTGTCATGTTGAACTAAAAATTTTCTATAAAGAAAAGGTTGTTGGGTTTTTCCCCATATGAGTTTTCCCAGGGCAAATGCTTGTGTCCTTGATTTGGTTGTCTCTTTATGATCCTAATATTTACTGTTGAAAACCTTATATATAATTATTTATGATGAAATTGAATGAATAAAATATTAAATTAAGAAATCATAAGAAGTAATTATTAGTTTAAAAAATCTAAAAAAAAATCAACAAATATAAACCAATTCCATGAATGATCAAGGGATGAATTAGAGCATATGTGACCTAATCACACCTATCCAAAAATGGTCGAATAATCTGGAGGTTGGTCAGGTGGTCCTCTTTCTGACCTCAACAAGGGAAATCGATCCCCCATCATAACTCTATCCATTAATAAACTCTAAGTACAGTCTTGGGAAAAGGACTCTGGCATCGGCTTGGCTGTCAACCCATGTACATAATTTTTCTGGCGAACAGTTTCTGATTAACAAAAAATGGGTTGATGTCTTCGTACATCTTCGATTTCATAATCCATGGTCGATGCCATGCGCATGATGGATCCCATATTTAAATTTTCCCACTAAATTTTGATATTATTTTCCAATCGATTTTTGACATTTTCAAGTTGCAGACCATGCACTCAAAGTCAATATAACAACTTTGGGTCTGCTATTTCTTCCCTTATCAGATCAAATTCTCTTCCTGGCTTCCTTGTTTTGTCGCAAAATTACGAGAATGAACATGGAACCCTGTGTCCCTGACTTAAAATTGGTAGCTCAACATTTCTCTATGCAAGCTGGAGGCTGAGTTATGCTTGATGCACTGCAGAGGAATTTATCTTTTACCAACATCAATATGGAGCCTTCTCGGATGAGTCTTCACAGGTTTGGAAATACATCTAGAATCACGCTTTGGTATGAGCTTGCATACCTTGAAGCGAAAGAGAGAATCAAGAAGGGCGACATAATATGGCAGGTAGCTTTTTGCTCGGGATTCAAGTGCAACAACATGATTTGAAAAGCTTTGAGGACTGTGAAAATTCCCTCTAAAAGTCCACGATTGAATTATATTGATCCCTACCCAGTAGAAATCCCAGATTTTGAGAAGATCATAAATTTAATGTAACAATAAATCATATTGCAAACTGCAAACTGATTTATCATTTATGTAATTTTTCTATCGGTCTTTGGTTGTGTATTTTCAATAATAAACCTTGATGAGAAAATTTGTTCCAACCAAGTTATAAAAAGGCAAATTTTCTTGACTTTGTAAAGGGCCATAAACAATTGGGTAGTATTTGTACTTTTCTTATTCGTAATAGAATTCTCAAAGCCTATTTTCACTTTTTATTTTTTAACTGAGTAACGTATAAATTATACAACTTCATTATGAAGTAATCCAATATCAAATTACC
The DNA here is from genome assembly GCA_034641835.2 of Pinus albicaulis. NCBI lineage: Eukaryota > Viridiplantae > Streptophyta > Pinopsida > Pinales > Pinaceae > Pinus > Pinus albicaulis. Next base: position 797,471,958 of record CM076577.1, read on the forward strand.
AGAAGCTATGATTTATTTGTAAAATTTGATTAGTTTTGGATAACTTTGCGAGGTTGGTTTGTATTTGTTTATAATAAATTATTTAGATTTATTATGTCTGAAGTCTATATTTATTAAATTTTAAGTTTGATTAGTTTTGGATAGTTTGGTTTGTTATTTCTTTATAATAAATTAGTTAGATTTATTAAGTTTGAAGTTTGTATTTTTTAAATTTTGAATTTAGGTTTATTTTAAATTTAAATTTATCAAAGTTATAAGATATATTAAAGAACTTTTTATTTTTATTTTTATTTTTAAAATATAAATAAATATTTACATAGGATTTTTGTTGAGATTTGATTGTGTTAAAATTTTCGAGTTAAAATGGATTTAAGATGATTTGTTGAAATTTTTAAATGGATTTGATATGTTTTAAATGAATTTGATATTTTAAATTAGAAGGTACCATTAAGACGACCACTTTAAAAGATACATGAAAATTAAGATGAATGGTATAGTGTTAACTTTATTGTACAAATTAAAGTTACATGTTATCATTCCCATATTTTTATATTCATCACATGAGAAACGAAGTTGAATTCAATTATGGTTGGAAAATTCAACTAGAGATATTGTAATAAAAGCCAGGTCTTATCTTGTCTCCCTTGATTTTGTATATAGTAAATTAAATTGATTTCAATTACCGCTGGAAAATTCAACTAGAGATATTGTAATAAAGGTGAGGTCACATAATGCCTCTCTTACATTTGTATATAGTAGTTTCTTTCTCCTAGTGCCATATTTTTCTCAAAATTCTATTTACAATATATTACAAGTTTTTGGTTTTAATGCATTTTTTTTCGTGAGATGATATTCCTTTGGTCTTTATAAACAATATATAGATAATCTACAAAAACAATTACTTACCACTACTTAAATCAAAATTAACATTATTTTCCTAAAAGTAAACTACAATATATAGGTATGATTGTATAGAATCACCAATCTCTTTCTTGTAAGGTTGGAGTTTTTCCAATGAACTACCACCCTTTAAAGAATTAGGAAAGAGACTTGTATGTAAATATGGTAGTCCAAGAGAGTCATCAATTAGACAAAAATCATTTTGTTGGATTCTTTCTTTAACTCCATTCTAAATTAAGAAATACGTTTGATGGGTCTTTCAATTAATTCTTAATTACTTAGTGGATACTTGAGAAGTTATAGATTTAATTTCCAATCTAATATTCATATGATACATTTGAATTTTCATGCATTGTATATCCAAACACAAATTGTTAAGTGTTGATTAGGTTGCAGTACTAATTAAGTATGATAGAGTTGGATGTTAATGCTTTTTCTCAAGTCACCAAACCACACTTGCAGGAAATGAAGGTTCACACTTGTAGGAATTGAAATGTCACACTTCATACTAGCAGGAATTGAAAGACTACTACAACACTCCTGCAAAAATGTATAGCATTCTTTGTTAGATAGGTAATCACATAGACAAGAAAGTAAATCACTATGTTGAAAAGCAAACACATAGGAAGGAAATTAAAACACTCTTGTTAGAAAGTGAACACACAAACAATAAATTATATGGGTGTCTTGATCAAGTTAACTGCTCATTCCTAAAATCTGCAATAGAAATGCTCATAAATTGATGAGATACTAGCAAATTGTGATAAATAAAACCTAACTCACAAGATAAATTAAGAATAATAACATAAAATTGGAAATATGATGAATCATTGTTTGATTCAATCAACACATAACGTTAGAAAACATAGTAAATCAAGGTGAATGCATGAAGCTCATTTACACTTTTTTGCAAGCACATGGGTTGGGAGGGGGGGAAAAGTAGCTCAATAGAGAAATATTTTAGCCCCTTATTAAACTATTTGAGTGCTTAAAAAATAAACCCTGGACCGAGCTATTTGAGGGCTTAAAAAATAAACCCTCGATCGAGCTCCATGCTCGATTAAGCTATTTTTTTTAAATCGTCCAAAATGCAACAGAGAGTTTATGGTTGGAAGGGATCAATCAAGCCCTTATTTAACTATGTCAAAAGCTCAATCAAGGGTTTGTTAAAACCTCGTTCGAGTTATTTTAAATTTTACCCTAAGCACTTGGCTGAGCTATTGAGGGCCTAAAAAATAGAGTTTTAGCTCCCCTCCTGCAAATTTCTTTGCAAACCCATCTTGTTGCATGGCGAACTTAAGGAAATATTTGTCCTGAGGTGGTAGAGTTGATTACGTGCACAAAATAGAAATGGAGTAAGAACTAGGAAGCTTCTTAATTAATAACAATTAGAATTACATCAGTCTTCCCTTCATTCACTTATGCATTCCCCTTGGCTTGAGTAAATCAAGGTATTATACAATGCTTTAATCTCTTAATTTGATCATGAAATCAAGAGACAAACATGGGAATATATGATTTTCAAGGTGTTCTCCCTTCATTACAACAACATATTCAAAATATGGAAAACCTGGGCATCTGTTGATTCACTCAACCACTGTGATAGGAAAGGAGGTTGGGTCTAATTAGTTATAGTTAAGCTCTCCATGTTAGATGACCACCCACCGTTTTCATTTTCTCCATTGTGTAATCAAGTGGTTTATCCCTTCATTAAGTAGCTAGTAGTGGAAATTATGCATATAGTAGTTGATTTCGTTGTGCTGCTAGAAATGTCCACAACGTTGTAGTAGTTGCTTCAATGGTCGGTGTGCTAACGTGTTGCAACATTAGTTCTCAATTGTGTTTTACCATCGATACTCCCATAGTTTTTACAAAATTGGTATTCAATTGTGTTGTAGCATTAATACTCGAATGTGATATGACATTGATACTCCTAGTTGTTTGGAATTAACATTATTCTAGAGGTGTTCTAGAAAAAATGTGTTGGAGGTGTTGTAGCAATTGAAAATGTGGTGTTGCAGCAACAAGATTTGGCTTAAACATAAAGGTTTTCTAGAAACACAAAGGTGTTGCAACAATTAAAGTTCTACAATTTTTTTTTCATTGCCTCCAAGGGTACCTGTAGGAGTCTATCTAAAGTATTTCTCATGAATTCTCATTAGTTAGCATAAAATGCAGATTATTTCCTTAATACATAAGAATGAACATCAAAAGTGATATAACTACAAAAATATTGTATGTTGGAAAAAATGCATCATTGTGAGGAAAATGGGTTATAAGTTGGTATGGAGATGGGAAATAAGTATAAAAAATGTGGTGAATCAGTGTTGAAATGATGCCAATTTGTGCACCTATCATCTTCCCCTAGTTGAAAGTGTTTCATGTACCCATGCAACTAAATATTCAGTGTGAATAAGAGTGAGAGTGACCCTCATGGAGGTTGATGATGTTGTTTTCAACCTCCCATAAATCATGGGCAAATAAATAGCATTTTCTCCTCTCAATGTTCCTCTAGCAGTTGACCTCTTCCTTCAATGTTCCTCAATGCTCCTCGATGTTGCTCTAACAAGTGACAAGATGGATCAAATCTCTTTGCATCTCAACATATTTGATCCCTCTGGATATTTTGTAGATCCAGACTTAGGATGCATCTAGACTAGTTTAATTCCCCTTTTACATATACTATATTCTGCATGAATACCATCGTAAATACCATGAGTTCTCATAAACTTGGAGCTAAAAAAAACCACTAGTAACTTGACCAAGTCCACTTTACCTTAACTAGCGAAAGAAAATTAATAAAAATAATAATAAATTAGAATTTTTATTTTAATATATGCTTATTTTTATTTTTATCTTTCTTTCTAGTTTACGTTAACTACCCAACATAATTTGAATAAAATAAATAATAACTAGAATTTTTTTTTTAATATAAAGCTATTTTTATTTTTATTATTTTTTATTTCTACCTAGTCAAAAAGATCACACGGCAGAGTTTTACAATATCTCTTGCATACTTGGCTCCACAACACCTCTATGGGAAATGAGATGTATTCAACCAAAGCATAGCTACAAACTATAATCAACATCTCTTTAACTATAAATCCCAATTGTGATCTCAAACAAGTACAAAGGTAATAACCAACTCAACAACTTATAACCAACTATAACATGTTATTCCACAACTTGTAATAACATGGTCCATCAATGTAACAACCTGTAAAAACTCAGTCCAAGCCCTCAACTATCTCAATAACCTAGAGGTGTGGTCCATGAGATACAAATGATGCACATATGAATAGTAATTTGATCCAACTAAGTAGTCCAAGACTCAAGTGGAAAGAGTGATGATGTATCATCCCTAGCAAGAGTGTGGCTCCACTATCATGGATTCCCTTCACAATAGTCCCAACTTGGTGCATAGATGTCAAGGAAAATGTCACCCATTTCGAAGAGTTCATAGATATTCCTAAATGAAGGTACAAGGATTCAAATTCATGGTGTACTCATAGTCATAGGTTTAACCTAGATAGAACTCATTAGGTAATATGCACATATAATTATCTTTTCTCTCACCTTTAAAGAATAAGTTAATTTTTTACATTGAGTAAGTCTTAGATACATATAGCGCTATTATATGCCATATTTCATATGAAAGGAAAATTTTCTCTAAATCACTTTGTTAGAATAATGTGGTCTTATATAGGAATATCTAGGAATACCATTGTATGATCCTAAGAAGTCCACTTTGTTAGGATCATACAAAGATATTCCTATCTAAGCATATCTCTAACAAAATAACCAGACCACTAGGATCTCCTATTTTTTTTTTCTAATGTGGTTACTGAACCAATCTGGTACTAACATTACATGGCTTGCAAAAATAATGATTCTTCATATGTTTCACTCTGACAAAAGCTTCTATTGACCCTGTCTTTTTCAAACTCTGCAACGACTAAAATTACAATGACCATTCATTGTTTCTCTCTAAATATCAACATGAAAACGTAATCATGTGTAGAGCAGTATACACCATGGATTTATTTCCAATTCTACCCACCATTCAGATGCTTATTTTTTAATCTTTACATAAAAATGTAAATAACGGCAGATAAATACATACCTTTTTTATTTTCTTTTCAGTTCTACCCATTCCAAAATTTTCTCTGTACCGCACCATTTCTAATATCTTTGCCTCCACCAATTGTACAAAGATAATAAATATCTATTGAATAAAAGGAAAGAGAAAACCTAGTTATCCTAAAAAAACACTTGATGTATCTTACTTGGACTTCTTGCCTGAATCTCATCAGCCCCTGGTACAAACCACCATGGCGCCATGGATTTTAGAAATGGAACAGTGAATTTTTTTGATAAAGTAGTAGTGATAAAATAGTAGTGAAATGATCAAAAGGAAATGATAGAAAAAAATTAGTGTAAGTTTTCATCGGTCATATCAATCACACACTTAACATTGGAAACTTGCAGTTGTGCCTTTCACGCCATTGTGGTGTCGCACATCCAATGTCCTTCAAATAGTCGACATGATGAGTATGGTTTCAGCCTTTTAATAATATATCAAACAGAATTATCATGTAGCCTCGTCACTTATCATTACCAAAAAAAAATTAAATTATCATTGCCTAAATATTAATTGAAATTCATTTATAAAAAACTCAAAACCAGAGAAAGTCAATTGCACTCTTTTCAAAATATTCAAATGTGTGACATTCAAATGGTTAGATTTTATGGCCTACCATGAATATTTCCCTATGATTGTATTCAACTTACACTGGAATATTATTGGCTACGACATCCTCCAAATTTGAAAACAATGCTACCTATATTTATTATGGTGTTATAGCTCTATTAATGTAATAATGTATTGGGGCAATTGATGTCAATCATTAAATTTAACCAAGTACAAAATCCAATAAACTATCCCAATGCACTAATGAAACTATAGCTCCACAAATATTGGTTTCGGTTGAATAAGATACACCACGTATTTGATAGATTTTAAATGCAATCTCATTAAAACACAACAAGAAGAGACCCAAGATATTTTGTCAGGATTGAAACACAACCATCTCATGTAATTAAGCACATCTTGTGATATACAGCCCACCAAAAAATGGAAACCAATATCTCCAAGGCTATAGAGCCATCAATACAATATAAAGGACAATATTGGGAGAAGGACTCAAACATCAGCTTTGTAGGTCAACATGTGTACCTAATTTCTCCGACGAACAGTTTCTGATTAACAGGGAATGGGTTGATGTATCTGTACATATTTCCATTCATCATCCATGGCTTATGTCAATGCCATATTATCCACCATGCACATGATGGATCTGAGATTTAAATTTTTACACCGAGATGGATGCGAGCTCACTCTATTTTGAATTTGGTCGTGTTTACTCCGCATTTGGTAGTGTTGGGTATCGTCAAATTTATATCCTCGGGATCACATTGGTTTGTATTATCATCGACATCTTCATGCCATGGAATCTGAAGATAGGTGAAAAAGTATGGTGTGCCTTGAGTTTTTTTCAATATATGCATGGCATTCACCATAACCCTCCTCAACTCCATCGCAGCTTCGATATCTCACAACGCGTTGCAGAAATAAGGGGACAACGTTGTTCTCAACATGAATTTTTCGAGTCCCATCAAACTCGGTAAGAACGAGATAACAACCAGTTTCTTCAGTTCCTAGATGTAGAACTCGTTGCAGCAGTTTGTAGCTCAGAGCGTACAATCACTGAGTCATGGTTGGGGAATGCTCATTAATACTTACGAAGACCTCCATCATACTCACCTAAGGCACATGAGAAAACTAACAGAGAATACCATCTGGCCTAGCTTTGCAGGGAAGGCGGGCAGAGGGAAAATGGAGGACATCAGTGAGGACGATCTGGTTTAGTGGTTGAATTTTTAGAGGCCGCTTTTGTTTGTGTGTGTTTTGTTCGGAAGCCATGCCTTCCTATCCAAACAACAAATCATTGTGTTGGCACATGGTTTGGAAGCCAACGATAAATCATTCATTTGGGCCATCAAATCCCCCCAAAACTCGAATCCCCTACTGGAGACACAACAACATCATATATTATTCAACGCAACTATATTCTTAAGGGTTTTGAAGACAAAATGAAAAGCAAAGGGTTAGGGTTAATCTTATGGGGATGGGTGCCTCATCTTTTGATTCTTTCTCATCCATCAGTCAGAGCCTTCATGACCCGCTACAGGTGGAACTCATTAAAATTCAGTGTAGGACTTTGCCTTCTTCATTGTTAGAAATAATTTTGAACGACTTGGTTTGTATTTCATTGTTCACATTTTGATTTTAGTGTTGATTCAAGTTATTTTAGGCTTTGTCAAATATGGAGGATTAGAAACAAATATCCAAAAGGAAAAAGGTATTGAGATGCAAAATATTTGGGCATAAAAAATGAATTTACATTAATGTGTATATATGATTACAGGGATTGATCGGCGATGAAAAAGTGGATTCGTTCAACATGCTAGTGTTTTTTCCATGGTGTGAGAAGGTGAGCAGTGAAATAGCGAGAGAGGGTTCATTTGAAATACAAAGACTGGAGCTCCTGACAAAAGCTGCCATGGATGAGGTGAAGATAGAGGTGATGGATGGCATGAGAGGATTAGCTTCTGGAAACGTATGAGAAACACTATGCAAGTCAATTGAGAGCAGTGCCAGATAGTCTGCTTAAATACCATTTTAGAGAAGAATTAATAATTCATCGCTCCAGATATGTGGAGAAACACTGAACAAATTGAGTAAAATTGAGAAATTTGAGATGCACAAAAGATATATCATCATGGTCCTAGACCGTAAATCAAGTAATTAACATTTTACACAATAACTAATGCTTTATTTTATATAAGCTTACACCAAAATGAATTTCTAACATTTTATTTACTTTTTAAAATATATTTCTAGCTTGTGAAAGTGCCTCTCCTTGAAAGTGCGAGGTACATGTACTATTAATGTATATTTTTTTATTATATTGTAATAAGTGTATATTATATAGTGTATTATTATTTTTATTATATTTTTTATATAGTGTATATCTCTTTTGAAGTGTGAAGCTCATGTATTTTTCTTATATTTTTTTATGAGTTCGATTTTTTTCACATTTTGTTTTCATTCATTAGTGAATTTTTCCAATTATTTTTATCATTCATTAGTGAATTTTTCCAACTATTTTTAAAAGTAAATGAAATATATAAATTATATATATATATATATATATATATATATATATATATATATATAAAATTATTCACCTATGTTTTATATTTAAATGTCAAAATTTCAGATAATTAAAAAAATGTTTTATAATTACATAATAATATATATTTTTAAGTAGATGGAAAGATAATAAAGAAATTTGAAAAAAGTTTTATTTTAATATTTTAATTGAAAGCATAAAAATAGTGTAATTAAAATAATATTATTTGAAATTGTTTAAAAAATTGGTTTTAGATTAAATATAAGATCTAATTTTTATAATAATTCAAAAAAATATTAAAAAAATATTAAATCTAAAGTTTTATTTTAATATTTTTATTGAAAGTATAAAAATAGTGTAATTAAAATAACATTATTTGAAATTGTTTAAAAAATTGGTTTTAGATTAAATATAAGATCTAATTTTTATAATAATTCAAAAAATATTAAATCTATTTCATTTGAAATTTATTGTGAGTTGTAATTAATCAACTTAATTTATTTGAGTTAAAATCAATTTAACTAGTTTTAATTGATGGAGAAACTAGTGAGAGGTTAAGTGAATTAAATTAGATTTAATTCACATGTAGTGATAAATCATATGACTAATAATTCACTCATAAATGACTAATATATGTCAATTTTGAGAGAGACCCACTTGAGATTCGAGTTAAGGGAAGTGTACTATCAATTGTATAATCAGAAAACTCTACACGTGGTGCATGGAGCCAAGCAAAGAGCCTTGATGTATTATGCAATAATTATTAGGAATTTCCTTGTTAATAGGGGCCTAATTACCTTGGAAATTGTGCAAGAAAATAGGGATTCCTGAGGCCAAGAAATTAGTTAAGTATTGAGCCAAGCTTGCCTAGGAATCAGTGAGACAGACATAGATATTGAAAAGAGCTCTCAAGCCTGAGATAAGCATTGTATTGTTCTCATATTCTTTAACTTATGCAATATACAGATAGTGGGTTTTTTAGTTGAGGCTTTCCCCAGATAAATCTTTGTGTTGTGTCATTGAATTTTTTTCTCTTTCTTGTTCATGTGATTTTGTGATCCTAATTGGTTTCCACAATTTGTAAAGTACATTCAAGTACTTTGTTTTAGCATATTGCAAGATCAGTTGAATTTACGTGGATTTTCTACATGGTATCAAAGAAGGAATCATTATAGAAGAGAAGAATACGTGTTTTTTTGGAGAAGGTGAATCGAATTTGTAGATCTAGTCTTCAGGACCAGCAGCAAGATCATGATGTATTTCTCTGGAATGAGACTCGAATATGCCCTTGAGGGTAGTTTGAGTTACATAACTTGGAAGGATAGGATGGAAGCGGTGTTAGAAGACAACGGGCTAAAGGAGTTCATATATATTGATATTCCTAAGCCCGTAGAAGCAGATGCTTAAGATCTGGTAGCATGGAAGAAGAATGAGCAAGGGAAAGAAGGATTCTATTGGAAGGAGTTCGAGATCATATTGTATAAAACATCCATGGAAAGGAAACTCTATATGCTATGTGGAAGGCCTTAGCATATTTGTTTCATAAAAGCATCGACCATAGGAAGTTGGCTTCGAAGGACAAAATCAGAAAAATAAAGATGGAGTGTGACACAATACCAAAGTACTTGACCAAGTTCACCCAATGTTGGGATGAGCTTGGAAGTGTTGGTGCTACCGTTGTCGAGGATGATCTGGTGAGCTTGACACTTCTAGGACTTCCCAAGAGCTGGCATAGCTACCAGGATTCAGTAAATGGGAGGGAGAAGTTACAAGAGTGGAAGCGATTATGGTCCGACTTGGTGCAAGAAGAGATAAGGAGGAACACTAAAGACGAGACCTCTTCCAAAGAAACAGAAGAATACTTTACATTAGTTAACAAAGGAAATACATCCAAGGGAAAGAAATCCCAAGGTGAATAGGGCAAGAAGAAATACTTTTCCAACATCAAGTGTTTTCACTGTCACGAGTTCGGGCACTATGCCACGAAATGTGCACAGAAGAAGGAAAGAAAGAAAGAACCTGCAGTTGCAACAACAGGTGAAGCTCTATCTTCACAATTCGATCTTAATATTACTCTCATTGCATGCATGGTAAGCAAAGTAATGGGAAGCATGTGGTATCTTGACACCTGTGTCTCATTCCATATGACAGGTAATAGAGATCTATTCAATGAATTAGGGGAGAAAGAGCGAGGATTTTAACTAGGGCTTTCCCCATATAAATATTTGTGTTGTGCAATTGAAATTATTTCTCTTTCTTGTTCATGTATTTTTGTGATCGTAATTAGTTTCTACAATTTGTAGAATATATACAAGTATTCTTTTTAGCATATTACGAGATCAGTTGAATCTATGTGGATTTTCTACAATGTCCCTCGCCCAAATCCCCATGAAGAGCATGGTCATGGACATTGTTGTGGCTAACATTCCAGTGGTCTATACCAAGTTACCTTCTAGATCTTGGGCCAGAAAATTAGGTAGAACCTTGCAGGTGAATTTTTCTTATGCAACCATGTTGTTATTGGAGGTCAAGAGAGGAGACTGTATAGAGAGTCTAAATTCCTATATGTTGTAAGTGATGCCAAAAGGTCTAAGAATCAATCTATATGTTCCATAGAAGAATTATTTAGCTCTTACAACCTATTCATGAACCCAAATATGATTTCAGAAGTAAACGAACTTCATACTAAGATCAAATAGTTACAAGACAATTTTGTACAATTATCCAAAAGAAATAAATAAATAAACATCTAATAAAATATTTCATATACAACAATAATGTATTTGTCATGAACTTTGTATATTCTATATTTATTGTATTTTATTTAAATTGTGTTTATTTTACTTGGATATAGATGAATCAAAAATATTATTTTTTTATCAAAGCTTAGGATTTATCTTTTCACTAAAGCTTTACATCAAAATAACCAAATAACAATTATAAATTTATTTATTTTTGGTAAGTTAAGCTAATATAATAATTTCGAAAACATAGAGTTACATATGCTACAAGTTGGGTTGGTACGCTACGCTTAACCAATCCCAGCCTTTGTTACATTGTTTTTGGGCTGCCTCGAGGGAGAAAACTAGCCTAGAAAAAACTTGGAACCAGGAAGAACATTATGCGCAATTGCGCTGACACAGCTAAAAACCATAAAGTAGATGATAACAGACAGGTCCTAAGGGTGAACATGCCAAAAACATAAGAAAACTGAGCCACTACGCAGACGTTACTCATCCCCTTCATCATTACCAGTGGGGTTCTCCTCTTCAATGGGGCAGGCAGGGGCCTGCGCAACAGCTGCTTCCACATCAGCATTAGTGCATTTGGGAGTCCGCATAGGAGCACAGAGGATAAGCGAGTCGGGGTCTACGCCATCTGGAATTCATGTCCAAATGCCATTGGAATCCATGACCCAGATGTATGTGTCCTCATATTCTTTCTCCGGAGTCGTCAAAGGGACAGGTGAGCGTTTCAGAGAGTGCATACTGGGAGAGGAGTTGGACCTCCTCGTACCTCGACCACCTCTCTGCGCAGCTTGCCTAGAGGATTCCACGCGCTACTTAGGATCAGGTATTTGGCTCGCAAAGGTGCTGGAAGAGGAGCCATAAATCGACTCGAAGCGACTGTCTTCTCCGAGATTATAGCGACCTGGGAGAGCCCCTTTTTGACCTCCGCGGATGGTATGTTGGCAAATTCTGGGAGCCATTGTGCACCTGGGATGGGGTGAGCAGATCAGGAAAAACAGGAGCACCCAGGGCCAAGGAGGGGAGACAGGATTCACTCTAGGGTTGAGGGGGAAGCAAAATCTGGGGGAAATGTTCGCAGCATGGAGAGCGGAGATCCAGAGGGAGTTGCGCAACTCCGTGCTAGGACAGAGGCTTCACAGGTGATTAAGGTCAGTGAGAAGCCAGAGAAGAGTGAGTAGCATGCTGAGGGAGGAAAGGGGAAAACTACTTGGAGTTATAAATGGGCTAGAGTGAGATTTGTGAGGATGGCGATCAGTGGCCTTTGCACGGATCTGCGTGTTGAGCTTGATCACCTGAGCAGGGGCATGGGAGGAGGTAAAGTTGCAATGCTAGTTAATCATGACGGATGTTAATGGTCATAGAATCGAGGTGATGTTCAGGGTCAGGTGATGCAGTGCCCGTCTGCTCATCATCATTTCTGGTTCTGCGCAAATCGTGCGGGGGGATAACTGTAATTGGATCCGCAGCAAGTGAAGTGCAACATTGGAGATCTTCGTTATCCGTGTGGGGAGAGGTGGGATTGTCGCCCGTGTCCAGCCTGTCACCCGCATTCGGGGGTTTAAATAATAATTATAATTAAATAACAACAAAATTTCAAAATATATATATATATATATATAATTCTAAATTATAAATTATAAAATATAAAAAAATGCACTTCTAATAAACATATGAATACTTATTATTTATAAAATATACATATACATCGTATTTAACAAATCATAAAATAAATATTATAATTTATTTATATAAATTTTCATTCAAAATTAAAACTATAACCCACTTTACGGTACTTATGTGGAATTTCAACATATAAATTTCAATAAAACATAAATACATTAATAAAATAACAATCAAATATTAGTATAATAAAAAAATAAAATAGAAAACTACATCTATCCATAATCCTTTTTAATCTTTTAGCTCATCCCAATAATATTATTCTTATCACACATTCCATTATTGTATACGTCATGTTATTTTTACATAATATTATATAGTAAAATCGCCTTCGAAATTTTTTAATGTCGACAACTATGAAGTGTATATTCTGGAGCGTCGACACATACGATGTACATGTATATTTACAGCTTGTGATAAATGTCGAAAACAATGTAATTACAATAGTGTGGGTGCATCATCTCCTCATCAGCCATCAACATCAAGGGAGGGCGCGAAATCAATTTTAAATTTTAAATTTCAAATTTTCAGGTATGCGTTTTATGGATGAGTATGTGATAGACATGATGTAGATAGAAACATGATGTATTTGTTTTGGACGGACCAAAAACATAGAAATGAAATGAAATTTTAATGTCCACGAGACTAAAAATATTCTTTGGGACTATGAGTTCCTTGTTTTTTTCCTTTTTCATTTCAGTCCTTTTCTTATTCAAATTGATGATGAGCTGGCCCAACCTTCCAACAATCTCATCGTTGAAAAGCCAATGCAAAGAAATCGATGCTAACATATTCCCATTACTTTCTCTAATGTCTTTGAACGCATCACATTCCAAAATGAAATTTTTTTCTGATTCCACTGTCCCATACGTGCAAAATGTACACTCTCGTTCTTCCCAAGCTTCTTTAGGCCTTTTCCACCGTCCTGTTTCACACCGAAAATGATGTGAGTTGGTTATTAATTGAGCAATAAGAACCTTTTCCCTCCACGGAATGTTAGCTCCAATGTACTCTTTTTGTTGGAGATCATACGTAGGGTTGAATTCTTCAATGTAGTACTTCATATTTCTACCCAACTCTTTTCCCCATACCTGTTTACGAAACTTCTTCATAACAAAATTCTTTAGGTCCTTGCTATTTGTGGGACAAACATTGAGGTAGATATTCCATTTTTGCATCCATGTGTATTTTTGTCTCATCCATGTTTTATTTATTTCACGCAGGCCTTCCTTGAAGATAACATTAGGTCATCTACCTACTCTCATTTTCTCAATTATTTTTAGATATCTTATGAGCCGCACCATAGCAATTACTTTGATGGGATTTTCTCCTGTTTCACTCAACATTATCTCATAAGGTACTGAACTTTTTATTTTGAACTTGCTCATGATCAAACGTGTTTGGATTTTCTCAATTTGCTTCCATTTTGAGACAGGGGTGTTGCTAGCCCACAATTCACATCGACATAGCATCACTAGACAAACTAGGAGTCCAAAAAGCACTTTAATCATTTCCCAATCCCATAAATCTTCCTCTATACATATGTTTTGAAGAGCATATAATGCTTTCCACCCTCCTAAGATTCTCTTCTTTCTGCAATCCTCCCAATTAATTTTTTTGTTGAAATTGATCCCGAGGTATTTGTACTCATTTATTTCTTCAAGAACGTTGCCTTAAAATAAACGTATGTTGACTTTGCTTCATTTTGTTAGAGAAAATCATTATCTTGGTCTTTCTAAATATTGTCTTTCATCCCCACTTCTCTACAAAATTCTCAAGGGCATATAGGTGCATCTGCAATCCATGGGTTGATTTAGAAATCAGTACAAGATCATCAACATATAAAAGAAGCTTTATCAAAAACTCCCCAAACCGAACACCATCCCCACCTTGCAAATTTAGCCACTCTTCCAGTTTATCAATATATAAACCAAAAGAGTAGGTGATAGAGGGCAACCTTTCTTGACTCTGATGTCACTTCTAAAGCTTTCTGAAATACCCGCTGAGGTTATAATTTTAACTCTCACCTCTTCATAAAGTCTATGGGAAACAACTTTATAATGCGAAGGAATTTCAAGTTCTTCCATTCTACGCCACAACTTATCTCTAGGGACTGTGTCAAATGCCTTTTTGAAGTCAACAAAACAACATAATACTTCTTCTTTATCCCCCCAAACCTTTTCAATAATGTGTCTCAACGTGATGCCGTGATCCACTGTAGAATGCTTCGGCCTAAAAATTGCTTTTCCTTTTGCCCTATTTTCTTTTACTTCTACCCACTTACTTATTATATTTTCTACCATGAAGCCGAAAAGCTTTTCAAACAAAGGATTGATCATAATGGTTCTATAATTGGACGGATTATTAATGTCTCCACTTTTAAAATGGGTTATTTCTAGGCTATTTTTCGAGTCTCTTGGGAATCCTTGTTGAATTTTGTTGTTGAATATTTCCATGATGTGCGGTGCAAGAGTGTTCCTTCCCCATTTTAGATACTTTGCTTGAAGTTCAACCAAGTCTTTTGCCTTTCCTATTTTCAACGTTTTAATTCCAATCTCCACCTCATGTAATGTGAAGAGCTTTGTAGTTGTGTTGAGCCCTGGGGGGGGGCTCAACCTCTTATTCTTTTTCATATATTTGTCTTGCATATTCAAACCATTGATTAGTTGAAATATTATTTTCGATTTGCTTCTTCCTCGATTAAAGTTCCTGCTAGAAACATTTTGGGTTATTCTTGCCTAGATATATTAACTCTTCTCCCCTTGTTTGCACGAACTCATCTTTTTTCCTTTTAAGTATCTGCTTATATAACTTTACATTCATCTTCTGCTTTCCTATCTTTTTCAAGGTTCTCCTTGCCATTTTTCATTCCTCATCAAACAAAGCATTTACAGGAAAACAATTTGATTCTAATTTCCTATTTTTTTCTCTTTTGCACTTCTCAAGTGCCCTTTGAATTATATTTGTTAACTCATGACTGTTGAAGCTTTGGAAACCAATTTTCTCTTTCTGAATTAATCTCTCCAACATTGTCTTGAAGATAGTACAATTTTCTTGTGTTAGAAGAATTTTTCCCCTTGGTAGTGATTGTCGAGAGCATTGGGTTTTTCTCTTATGTTACCTTTCTTCTACCCAAGATAATTTCATATAAATTGGGTTATGGTCTAATTTTAAGTCCCAATTATGCTCTCCAATCTTAACTTCGCCTATATTTTCTATCAATCTTTGTGAACAAATCACATAATCAATGACATTTTCCCCATTGTATGTGTTGCAAGTGAAGTTCTCAGACCTTTTCCATCTGTCTATACCATTGCAAATAATTAAGTTGAAAGCCCCACACAGTGTAAGAAATTCCTCTCCAAAATGATTGCTAACTTTGTCATCTTCTGAACATCTCACCCATTGGGGATTCTCCTCTTTAGTGACCCAAATAGTATTATGATCCTCTTTGCGACAAAGAATACTAGCTTTTTGATTTGTTGTTCTAGCATTAAAATCGCCCACTAAAATCACTTCTCCCTGTTGATAGTACGCAACAATATATTTCTTTAAAGCTACATACAGATCCTTGTTGTCTAGCCCCTTATTTTTGTAATTTTTTTAGACTTGAGGGGAAAAATAGCATGTTGCAATTCTTATGTGATTATCATTCTCTGATATTTGAACCATAAATATTATTTATTTTAATCTTCTTTCATCAACTGAAGAAATAAGGATGTACTTTACCGGAGAGAGGAAAGGATGTCAAGATGGGTGCACTCACACAGGAAATGTCAGATGTCATAAGAAATTATTGGTATATTAAATACCCTATAGCCCTGCAAATAATGCTTTCCATGATACAATACCAGGTAGTTAATTTCATTGAAGATGGTGAGAAATTTTATGCAACAGAGAAGATGAAAGGTATTGGTTATAAGAAGCGATCACCCATATTCAATTCGATATCAATTGGTAACCAGTTCAATATAATCTTCGCATGCCAGAAGAATTGTGATGTCGATATCATCATGGAAAGTTTTCCAAGATTGGAGAAAGAAGAGTTTAATCATTCAAATGGATTACCATATGGCTACAGTGGAACACATTCTTCATTTGTTGTCTAAGCAGGGGGAAATGATATCCACCAAGGATCAGGTTTAGTTGGCGCTCCTTAATAAAAAAAAGTAGTATTTTGTAGACCAAGGTTGACAAGTTGCTAATAAGAAATGAAAACCTTGGAGCTTCATGTGGACAGTATTGAATCGGCAGTAGGGAGTAGTGCAGAGGAAGCAAGAAGCAAGAGAGGGGTTGTCGGTTTCTCAGGATGCGGGTAATGAGCAGTAACAACAAGAGGATGCAATGGTGGAGGAAGTCCAGGTGCTTGTCCATCCAAGGTAAAAGGAAGAGGAAAGCATTGAACCCAGTCCAAAATTTGGATATTTTGAATTCTTTGTTAAACTTTGCACAATAAATACATAGAAATATTAAGATTTTTTCAGGAGGTAATATAGAAAGTGTCAACTTAGCAGTTTAAAATGTTATTAGTCTAGCAAGAAATAAATTCTATTTTGGTTTGTTTTGAACACAAAAGCTCATGGTCATGTGGAAAATGTAAAAGGTTTTGGCTTTATACTTAGATTGACTTAAATAGAAAAAGTCCTAACTGTTTCTTTTAAAAAGAATGAAAATAACTAGCTTTAGATTATAAGATTAATAGTTATATGGGGCCTCCCTCGAATGCGAGTGACAGTAGAAGCACACATGAAAACATCCTCTCCCACGCTCTAGATGAAGAATATCTGCAGTGCAGATCTTCACTTGAAGCGGATCCTCACTCAAGAAATTATTCGCATGAGATGACTGAGACTAGGCATCATGAAGACATGCAAAGACAATGAAATCCCCTCTGGGGTAACCCTTGCTACAATATTCTGAATGATCTCCTGGAAGGATATGACGTTTGGACATAACTCTACGCACATGCTTACTCATGAAAACAGTTTCAGCATGCAGCTATGAGCGAGGCATAATAATGCTCAGCATCCTCGCATGTGTCACAGGCCTACAAAAGGGGAGGACCTTCAGCACAAAGCTACTCACAGTTGGTTCCTTTTGGTTTTTTGTTTCAGTTCTAGCTGTCCTGCGTGCCCGGTCTGTCGCGCAACCTCCCTCCTAGTGCTGAGCTACGTAGAATCCCCTGGGCTACACACCCCCCTGTATGCGCCCCTCACCTTTGTTCCATCTGCCTTGATAGTTTCTCTAGCCTAGGTGCTCCCTTTAGCTCGCTCCCCCTGCTGCGCATCCTCCACCAGTGTACCTCCCTGTCCAATAGCACCTCGTTGTGCACTTCCCATCTCGGTTCAGAACCGCTCCTGCTTCATCTAACCATGGCACCTAGGCTGCACCAAAGAAAAATCAGAGGAGGCCAGAGAGGTGCGCTCCCTAGGCGCTATCATTGAGGGACATATAACCGCTTGGAGTATGTTGAAGGCTCCTCTTCGGGCAGTCACGCTAGAGAGGCCCCCCAGAGCCCCGAGCTCAACCAGGAGGAGGTCCACACTCATGTAATGCAGAGAGGCAGAAGCGGACCAAGAAAATCCACCATTGCGCACCAGGCGAACCCTTGCCCTGCAAAACCGAGCCTCTTCCAACATAGGAGGTTGAGGGGGATGACACAGACGTCTGGATAATGGACTCTAAAGGAACCTAGACGTGAGTCCCGGATGTCAAGCACCCAGTTTCTCACATCCTCTACGAACCTGCTTCTAGGCCTCCGCATCAACCCACTGCTGAAGAGGAAGCTGTTGTGAAGGATTTTGTCTATCCCAGCATGGACGAAGATCCAGCTAGTGAGGAAGATGCATAAGACCCATGACTGCACCAAAGGAAATTGGAAGACCCCATTACAGGCCACCAATAGGTAATTATAGGTGGCATGGTTTTCCTCGAATAACAATGATGAGTCAACCTACATTTTTGGATAACAACTAGTGATGGTTGTCCATATTGTTCGTCTTACATTTGAGTTACGATAGGTTTTCCCACTATTTAAAAAAATAGTAATATTTATCTATTATAATTTTTTTAATTTGGAATGTGATTTTTTGGAAAATTAGTAACTTCAATAGATCGACTTCCATTATTACATTAGATACAACTATTTCATAAATGCTACAAACGGGTCAGTTACAATATGTCTGTAGAGACTTGAACTTCAATTAGGGAAACAAATTGTTCCCTAAACCACTCGAACTATGATCCTTTGACTTTTTTAAAGGAGGATATGGGGTTGGATCCACATGTTCGACCACTACCTCAAAGTGTCTCCATAGCCATGAGAAAACTCTAATGAGAATTGAACCTTGCCCAATCGTGAAAAACACTTCACTTTCCACCATTAAATTTAATCTTTGTAATTTTTTTTTTTTATTATTAAAACAAAAATATGTTTTTATTATATAAAAAAATAACTATAAATATTTTACATTAATAAAATATTAACTATATTTTTATATTAAAAAATAATATATAGTCTTATTATAATAATATAATAATATAAAATAATATTTCCTTTTAATAATTTTCAAATAGTCAAAGTAAATTGATTGCACTCTTTATATCATCTTATAAACTTAAATGCGTACTATCATTATAAATTAAATTTCTCAAAGATTGCATTATTATAAAATAATTTATTATTTTTATAAATATTTTAATTACGCCGTAAGGCATTTTTATTTGAAAACAAATCTCCTAACCGCGTTTCTTTCATAATTTGTATCATTTGATCCTTTGTTAGACAATTAGATCATAATCAACCATTGATTCGAATTTTGAAGGTTGATAGTTGTGAAGCAGTTGGGATAGTTGCGACTTTCCCAATGATCATCATCCCCGCCTACTTCTCTTCATCCATCAAGCTATAACGCCCCATCCATCCTGCCATACCCACCGAGTTTCAAACACAGCCACAACAATTTGCAAAGAGTCTTGAAAAATTGGCAAATACCAGCAACAGACATTATGCATTATGAACAAAGCGTAAGGGCTTCATTTTTTATATTCAAACCCCTGCAAGGTTGCAACGTCGATGATGTTGTGGATCAAATGATTTCTACGGCCACCTCCATTGAGAAGTGTAGCAGTAGCAGATCGTATATTAGCATCTACATCCGTAGAAGTATCTGCAATAATTGGGTATGTTTTTCTTATTATCTCAACTACATTTGGTTTCACGAGACACAAAAATATTTGATGAGATTTGTTAAATTTCTTAATCACAGGCAGCCTGTGTCGCTTAGATGGACCTGTTCCACCGTTTTACTATTTCTTTAATGAATATCGATAGACCATTGAATTTGACGAGGGAACTCTATTTTGTTTCATATTCTTTCCTGAGAGTGTTATACCAGCCACCAAGCCTCTAATTATATTATAAATTAACGATTATCCTGGTTGCAGATATTAGTTGGAGGGCTGCCAGTCACCACTACATTTTATATCTAATCAATCATACACTTTAAAAATCTTATTCTTCCCTTCATGTCCCTCTCTGGAAACCTCACCCATCGTTATTAGGTGAAAACACTGCTTTGACTGCAGAATCTTTTTTTGTTTGGTCTATTTTCTATATGCACAATGCATGATGTACCTAATCCTTCTGCAAATGTGCATGTTTTAAGGATGGGCTGCTGATTGTGAAACTACACTTGCTTGGCTATTATAAGGGATTAACATTTTTATTTATTGAATTCAGCAGTCTAGTCTTTGAGATTTTGAGTTCTGTAGTTCTGGTGTTGATTTTGTGCAGAGATATGGTGTTTTCAGTAGCAGAATTGCATTGGGAAGTGAGATAAAATGATGTGGGTATGGTAAAAAAGCTCCTGGAAAAAGGAAACCCAATACAGTGTTCTGATTCAATAGGTCGAACTCCCCTTCATTGAGCCATTGTTTTAGGACATGAGAAGGCCTTGAAGTCTCTACTGCTAAACACATCCAGGCAAATCATATATTTCAAGGATAAGAATGGGAGAACTTGTTGCCCTATTCTTATGCAGGGGGTACGACTCAGTTCGCAAGAATTTTGATAAAGAGGGGAGCCTCTGTGAGTTCCAAGGATTCCAAGGGGAGAACTCCACTGCACTATGCAGCACATAATGTCAAGCTGGATATGGTGGAGCTGCTTTTAAAGAATGGTGCAGATAAGGATGTGGAGGATTTTAATGGACTGATACCATGGGATTTGACTTTGAAATGGGGTTGCCCATATGGTTTTGAAGTCCTTAGGATTTAATATGTTCATCTGGGTAGTGTTGCAGAGCCAAAAATTGGATGCCAAAAAATAGTGACTTCAAATAACATGGAATTGATTCGAAATCAATTCTTTTGTTCAGAGAAATCTTCATCCTTGGATATGCTTTTGAGTGAGTGGAAAAAGGCCAAAGATCAGAAAAAGAAGACATAATCCATTAATAGTCTAAAGGAAGCATTGAAAGCATGGAGAGATGCTGAAGAAGAGACCAAGCTAGAGAGCCAAAGAAAATCTATGCAACACTCTGTTTCATTTGTCGAGGGCCATAGAGATGGGGTTTCTGCTGCTTCTTCTTCTTCTGCATCTTCTTCTCTGACATCAACGGTGCATACTGTAAATAATTTTATAGTGGATAAAGGAACAAGAAGGGTTTCCTTTTCTGCCCATCATGCATTATGTATATAGAAAATAGACCAAACAAAAAAAGACTCTGCAGTCAAAGCAGTGTTTTCACCTAAAAACGATGGGTGAGGTTTCCGGAGAGGGACATGAAGGGAAAAATAAGTTCAATAGGTCTAACTCCCCTTCATTGGGCCACTGTTTTAGGACATGAGGAGGCCTTGAAGTCTCTGTTGCTGAACACATCTAGGCAGCTCATAGATTTCAAGGATAAGAATGGGAGAACTTCGTTGCACTATGCTTGTGCAGGGGATAGGACTCAGTTCACAAGCATTTTGATAAAGAGGGGAGCCTCTGTGAGTTCCAAGGATTCCAAGGGGATAACTCCACTGCACTATGTAGCATAGAATGTCAAGCTGGATATGGTGGAGCTACTTTTAAAGAATGGTGCAGATAAGGATGTGGAGGATTGTAATGGAGCGATACCATGGGATTTGGATTTGAAATGGGGTTGCCCAGATGGGTTTGAGGTCCTTAGGATTGAATCTTTTCATCTGGGTAGTGTTGCAGAGCCAAAAATTGGATGCCAAAAAATAGTAACTTCAAATAACATGGAATTGATTCGAAACCAATTCTTTTGTTCAGAGAAATATTCAGCCTTGGATATGCTTCTGAGTGAGTGGAAAAAGGTCGAAGCTCAAAAAAAGAAGACAGAATCCATTAATAGTCTAAAGGAAGCATTGAAATCATGGAGAGATGCTGAAGAAGAGACCAGGCTAGAGAGTCAAAGAAAATCTATGGAACACTCTGTTTCATTTGTCGAAGGCCATAGAGATGGGGTTTATACTTCTTCTTCTTCTTCTGCATATCCTTCTCTGACATCAAAATTTCATACTGTAAATAATTTCCTAGTGGATAAAGGAACAAGAAGGGTTTCCTTTTCTTCCCACCCAAATGGGAATTTTGGCTCCCAAGCCCTCCCTTCGCAGTTTTTGCATTCTGATGAAAGCAAAGAGAAGGACAAGGCAGATGATATTTTGGGTTTCACAGAGTGGGAGTCCCCATTGAGAGGTGAGGAGATGAGAAAAATCACTGGTGGGGTGGAAATATGGGAGGAAATGGAGTTGAAATCAAGATCAACATTACCTGCAGAAGCATGGAAGGAGTCTTGGTTTCAAGGAAGAGATGATGCACTGGCTTCACCAATTCAGGCAATATGATGCCACTCAAAGCTGTGAAAATAGATTTAATCGCCCTTTACTCTGAAAAATATATGAGTGGGCTTCAATGTTTTTTTTTGAAAAAATTTCTCTCAATGCTGGACTAGTGTAATGTCTGTGTGTTCTCTACGTGAGAGGTGTTTCAATAACGAAAGAAACGGAAAGAAACTATGTTTCTTCCCTAATTTATGAAACTGTATTTGCGCTCTGTTATGATCTATATGGGAATCCCATACAAAAACGCAGTGAACATCAGCATCAGCTTCTCTGATCAAGGAAACATGAAGCCCAACAAAGCTTCTACTGTTGCTTTCACTGTTTTAGTCTATAAGAAAAATACCCAAGCAGTATGAAATCATATTTCATTTTTTAATCTTGGAGCGTGCAGTATGAAATCATTTTTTATTTTTTAGTGTCGGAGTGTGATGTTTCTTTACAGTAGGCTTTCATTAATTGAAATTTGATAGGGGATAAACAATTCTGGTTTAAGTCAGTGTTACTGGATGTATGATTTGATCTTCTAAAGATTACTTGTGATGTTTCTATACAGTAGGCTTTCATTAATTGAAATTTATAGGGGATAAAAATTTTTGGTTTACGTCAGTGTTACTGGATGTATGATTTGATCTTCTAAAGATTACCTTAAGAAACATGGAAGAAATTTTCCCGTGCAAGAAAATATCAGGAACAAGACAAGCTTCCTGATTGAGTAATTTGAACTAAATTACTTTGTGAAACAATTACAAGAAAAATACTCAAATGGGTTCCCATGGTTTTATTTAATTTATCCTCCTTTCATTATGCACTTGTCTCAATGATGGAGTTGAGAAAAATGCCCAGATGGGTTCCCATGGTTTTCTTTAATTTCTAAAATTATGTGCTTGTGTCAATTTCCCATGGGTTCCCATAATTATGGGCTTGTGTCAATGATGGAATTGGTTGTCTATAAAGTTGTTTGTGTCAATGATGGAATTGGTTTGAGTATATACAGGTCAAATTGGAAATTGACGACGGAAACGTACAAACTATATATCTTCAAGGTTTTGAAGCAAGATCATCCTGAGGTCGGTATTTCCAGCAAGGCCATGGGGATAATGAACAGCTTTGTCAATGGCATCTTTGTAAAGGTGGCCGGCTAGGCATCGAATCTCGCTCTCTACAACAAGAAGCCGACCATTACCTCGCGGGAAATCCAGACTGTTGTAAGGCTTGTTCTTTCTGGGAGCTTTCCAAGCACGGTGTCTCTGAGGGCACCAAAGCGGTTTCTCAGTTCAACAATGCTTGATCTCTTTGAATTTGACACCGTGTTACGCATCTTTAACCAAGAATAAGATTCTTCAACCAGGAGAAAGATTTTGATTTCTGTGAATTTGCCACTAACTGTGTTACTGATCTTGAATGTAATTTGATAACTATGAAATTTAAGATTGAGAAAAAAAACGTTTGAATTGAAAGAAAGAAAAACATAAGGAAAAATTTTAAAAATAAAATATTAATATTAAAATTAGAATAAAAGATCGAGATTCTTCGTTCTTGGTTTCACCAAATCTGCCAAGTACATATTTTTTAGCATTTGTTAAACAATGGTCTAGATAATATGTCACATTAAATCACTGTATATTTAAGTTATAATTCCAATGAGATTGTAAGAACAAGTTGTATAAACTTAGGTTTATAACACTATTTAGAGGCCAAACAAAGTAACTGTAAATAAGTGGGTAACGAATCTTTCATTTTGATAGCACTTCGTCTCAGGTATTCAACATTGAGAAATTTTGAAGTAGGTTGTTATTTATTTGAATTTATCTTTTTGGCCCTCTCATATGCTACATCTAGTAGCCGTTGTCTAATGGTGGTCTCATGGGAACCTCATCTCAAGAAGCTAGGAAAGTCTCATGGGAACCTCATCTCAAGAAGCTAAGAAATAGGAGGGGGATTAAGGGGAAGTAACCCCTGTTCTCTTTCTTGAGGAGTTTTTGAGATTTTAAGTTGTATTTTATTTGTGCTTTAGGCATTGTCTTCACATGTATTATATGATGCAATTTGCTTCTGTTGTTAAATATGGAAGAAAAAAATTAAAAAATAAAAGATTAAGATTAAAAGTAGAATAAAAGATCGAGACTGCTTAGCATTTGTGAAATGAATTGCAAGTGTCATTTTCATTATAAATTTAAAAAATGGTCTAGATAATATGTCACATTAAATCACTGATATTTAACCCATAATTACAATGAAATTGTAAGAACAAGTTGTACAAACTCAGGTGTTCAACATTGAGAACTTTTGAAGTAGGTTGTTATTGATTTGAATTTATCTTTTTGGCTCTCTCATATGCTACATCTAGTAGCCGTTGTCTAATGGTGGTATTATGGGAACCTCATCTCAAGAAGCTAGGAAAGAGGAGATGGTGGTCTCATGGGAACCTCATCTGAAGAAGCTAGGAAAGAGGACTGGGATTAAGGGGAAGTAACCCTGTTCTCTTTCTTGAGGAGTTTTTGAGATTTTAAGTTGTATTTTATTTGTGCTTTAGACATTGTCTTCACATGTATTATATGATGCAATTTGCTTATGTTGTTAAATATGGAAGAAAAAAATTAAAAAATAAAAGATTAAGATTTCTTCATTATTTTTTTTCACTGAATTTCCCAAGTACATATTTCTTAGCATTTGTGAAATGAATTGCAAGTGCCATTTTCATTATAAATTTAAACAATGGTCTAGATAATATGTCACATTAAATTACTGATATTTAACCCATAATTACAATGAAATTGTAAGAACAAGTTGTACAAACTCAGGTGTATAGCACTATTCAGAGGCCAAACTAAGTAACTCTCTCATGGGAACCTCATCTCAAGAAGCTAGGAAAGAGGAGGGGGATTAAGGGGAAGTAACCCCTATTCTCTTTCTTGCAGAGTTTGATTGAACATGATTTTTTTTTATAACTTTGCTTTTAATTACAAATACAAATTGGTACAGGGCACGATCTTTTTTCCTGCCTTTACTAAAATTGACCAAAATCACTAAAGATATCTTGGTTAGCAACTATTAGATCTCTTTAAGAATCTTACGGTGTTTCATTTGCAACATCTGGTGATAGTGCAATTGCTAGTTTTATATTCAATTGGAATATTATTTTTTTAATTGGAAAATTATTAATGTTTAAATCTAAATATTTTTATATTTTTATTTATTTTTTCATATATTTTTTAATCAATTTTGTTTAAAATTTAGTAAAAGTTTGTTAAAATAATATGTTTTAAATATATAGTTTTTTGAATTATTCACTGTTTTGAATCTATGTAGGCAATCAAAATAATATTTTAAATAACCAAAAATCATAATCTCATACAAAATTATATTAAAAAAAAAATAGATTATTATTTTTAAACTATATTAAAAATATAATCTTCATAATTATTAATGATATTATAATATATTTAATTATTGTTACACAAACTTTTTGTAGATAATGAGATATTTAATGATAATATTATAAGATATTGAATTGTGATATCATGAGATATGGTAAATAGTTTTGAATATTTTTATTTGATTGAATTGTTTTTATCCTATTTAATTATTAAATAATTAAATTTTGAGTCTTAAGTAAAATAATTTTATAAATTTAAATTAAATGTGAATCATTGATTTACTAATCCTAATTCACTATTGTGAATTTGTTACTACATGACTTGTTATCTCTTAAATAATAACTTAAAAATAACCCCAATTATTTACCTAACCAACACACCTCTAAACATTGATTTACTAGCCTAACCAATGCACTTCTAAACATTGATCTACTAAGTTCACAATGCTTTGACCATTGATTAACCAAAAAATTAATAGTATCTATCACCAATTCATTAACTCTTTAATTATTATGACAATTGAGTGAGCCTAATTGTTAAGAACGTATGTTTTTTCCTTGAAAGTCATAGGTTCAAAACTAGAAAGGGTTAGAATGTGTACATATTGGATTAATATTGGTCTATTGTGATGATAATACTCACTCCCTAGAATAAAAACTCCATATAGGAATATCTATGGGAATATCTATGACAGTGTCTCTATATCTCTTAGCCCTTGCCAAGTCATGTCTCCATATTTCTCAACCCTTGTCAAGTCACAAGTTAATAATGATAACAATGTATGCAACATTAATAAAAATATTTGGAAGTTTTTTATTTAAAAGTATAGAAGAGAGCACATCTTTTACTTACTTATATGTTGGAGTGTTATGAGTTTGTAATTTTGAAATTCATTTTTAATTCTACTTTAAAATATTATAAATAATTTATGAACAAAATTAATATGCCATAACTTTCATTCATCAATTTATTTTAAAAAAGTATTAAAAACTTCAATTTACACATTTAACATATAATAGCACATATGTTTTAATTCAATCATACTTTAAAATATTATTGATAATTTATAGATAAAACTAAAAATTAAAAATTTCATAACTTTCATTCATTAATTTAGTTTAAAGAAATTTTAACTTCAATTGACATATATAATATTATCAATAATTTCTCACATCTAGATTTATCTAATTCAACTTCAAATTGGAAAAACATAAAATAACCACCATCATTTCTTTTTTACTTTTTAGATATGCATATAGAATAACTTTTCTTACACATTTCAAGTGTTTTATAATTATATGAAAATTTGTCTTTCAAATATATATAACTATTACATTAAAAAAACAATATAAACAATTTTATTATTATTTTCATTTGTTTTTTATTAAATTCAATTCACACTCAAAATAATTTCTTTTTAAAACTAAAATAAAGAGAATATTCTTGAATATTGCGATGTTGATTATTGTATTTTTTTAGTAAATCTCTATGTGAGCGCTTAAAATTAGAGTGTCTGTTTCATTTATTTTTAATTTTTTAGAATTTTTTATTTTTTATTTTTTATAAATTGTAATTTATAACAAAAACAATTTTACTTTTAAATGAGAAGGTATCGTTTACGAATTGTTTGGATGGTCAAAAGTAGTCGGAATCTGGTTTTTAAAAATTCAAAAAATCTCATAGTAATAGTGTTTGAATCATGTTTTTTTTATGGTGGAAATGTATTTAGTACCATGTTTGCCAAATTTTATTAAAATCTTATAAGAGTTTCCATGATTTTCAAGAAAAAATTGCACTACGACAAATAAAAATATTAAAAAATATTAATTATATATAATTTTTTTCTTTTTATATAGAAATTTATTTTTATTTTTTAATTTAAATTTGTATAATATATATAATTCTAATTACTAATATTATTTTAAAATTCTAATGAATAACTATATAATTTAAAGCATAAAGTTAAAACCATAATACTTATACATAAACTAAAAGTTAAGAAAATGGTAATGGCTAATCAATACCTTTAAAGGTTGAAATATATTTTTAAATGTTGAAGGAGATATTGATGGATTTTGATGTTAATTGAAACTTTCAAAACATTTAAAAAATAAATTCATGAATAAAATTTGTAGTTGTAGTATATTAATTATATATAATAACATTTTATATTACGATCAAATTAGAACACACATGCTTATTTAAAAATAAGGACAATAGTTGTAATGCAATATAGTCTATATCTCTATTGTTAATTAATTGATTAAAGGTTGTGTAAAGTGTGGAGAAAACTTCGCATAATGAAAGCTCTTCGCACAATGAAATATTTCCACACAAAAATCTCTACACAATGAAAGTTCTCTGCACAAATCTCTTTGCACAATGAAAGCTCTCCACACAAAGCTCTCTACACAATGGAAAGCTCAGACACATTACTTGTTAAAATTTCGTTAGGTTCACCACTCGAATTTTCATTTATATTCCTGAACATTTCACAAAACTTAGATTTATTTTAACATTTGTGAATTGAACACTTATTGTCCAACTTTAGATGAAATTTGTTAATAACAGATACAATTCACATGCATTCTCTCTCTGCAAAGTTCTCTCACATCATCATTATTATATATTATTCGTAATATTTTAATACTAAATAATCTATATGTATGTGACAGTTGCAGACTAGGGGCAGTCAGTTGCAGACTAGCAATGCAAAGTAGTGTTGACAACAGTGCAAAGACAAAAACAATGCAGATTATTCAGTAGATAGTGTAGTAGCTAGTAGCAGGCATGACTTAAGATATAGATGCACCATACAGATGATTTAGTATTTTGGATGCTTCTTAGTTGCAGTTGTTGCAGTTGCATTAGCAACAAATAGTAGGGAGTTGCAGTGCAGATGTAGATTTGGAAACAATATAGTAGTGTCAAAAGCAGCACGGATGCAGCATCAGAGTTTCACAGTGATTGTTGGGCAATGGCCAGACATCAACAATGTGACATAGGGTGGTACAGAGATAAGGTGTTGTGGCAGGATGTACAACACTAGAGAGAGAACACCTTCCTCAGTAAGAGGGAGTGTTAGTTTCTGTAGCATCAGAGGTGTTCTAGTCTTGAAACTTTGTGGGGAGGCTAAAAAGTAGGATTTCTCCATAATCCAAAAATCGTTTATGGTAATTCCACTTAGAAGTGTCTCAATTAGATTATTAGACCATTTTTAATTATTTCCTATTTCTAAACTTAGGGAAAGGGGTTAATTAATTAGAATTCATTGAGATAAGGTGATCATTCTCTATAAACTCACACAGATCATCTGAGAAATGATATTGGCCCTTGATTACGTTTTTATATTGGTGGTTAGAGTTCCAATGTAAGATTATAATAAGAATTATGTGGGTAGACAGAGAACCCACTTGTGAGAACCATAGAGAATTTGATTTCCTTAAAGAATTGGATTTTCCAAAGGCAGTAGTTGGAAGAGTTTGAGCTTCAGGAGGGGAGTAGAGATAAAGAGGGGTAGGGACAATGAATACGAAGGAGATTTCTTCCTTAACCAGAGAGTCAACTATAGGAGGTTGAGTTCCTCAGTGAGGTTGTGTAGTGTTGGAGAAAACGCTTCAGATGCAGAGTTTGATTTAGCCAGTCAGAGGGTTGATTCAATTTCTGGAGGTCGGGAAGATTTTTGAAAGGGGCCAATGAGTCATTCTGAAAGGCTATATTGATGATACGGCTTGATCAGTTTCAGTTCCAAGCAGAGCATCCTAGTGCCTGCATAGATTTGATGCAGGGGTTTCGTGGAGCCCATTCAGATCCAGTTTTAGAGCTGGATTAGTGTCAAGTGAGAAAAAATTTGTCTCACTAATTTTTGTGGTCATATTTCCTGTAGTGGATCACCAGTTTGTGCATCCAAGTTATACTCAAAAGTTCTCATTGTTTCCTAATAATTAAACCCTCAGTTATTGCACCATTTTTCCTAAGTTGAGTCTTTCCAGTGACATTTGTCCAAATATAATTGTGTCAAATTTTATGTGTGTGTGCTAGAATATTTCTCAGTTTCCAATGCTATTATTTTCTGCAGTTTTATTTGTGAAGGTTGCAGTGTGATTTATTCGATATTTGTCGTAGCAAATAAATTTTTAATTAATTAACAATTAGAAGAATTAATTCCAGTTGTTGCAATAGTATTTCAGACTTGAAATTTTCATAGTGAATTGTGAAGAATTCATAAATTCATATTTTCCATATACTGAGAAATACTAAGCCCAAAAAATTACAATATTCCTTGTGTGGATTGATATATTGTGCGGAGTGTCAAAATTCACATGAAGCAAATACTAATCAATATTACATACTCGTTTTGAAATGAAGTTATTTTGCATCCAATGAAAGGTTTATTGATTTATTTCCACATAATGAATGTTTATCTACATTGTGCAGAATGGATTCCATTCTCGCATAAATTAGTCCATTTATCCATTTATCCAAGTTTTGAATTCAAGTATAGGAGAAAGGATGTGAAACAAGTGCGGGAGGAAGGGTGTGCGACAAGTGTGAGAGAAAGGGAATGTGGGAAGTGTAGGAGCAACGACTATATCGAGTCAATTTTTCTTCCTCTGCATTCCACAGAAGGCTAAAGCGGGGGGGGGCGCTAACTAGTATTATTTTTTTGTGTGGGGAAAGGGTGTGTGGGAAGTGTGGGAGAAAGGGTGTACGTGAAGTGTGGGAGTAGGGACTGTATCGAGTCAAGTTTTTTTCTTCCATATTTTGCATAAGGCTAATTTAACATTGTAGAAGAAATCTACCTACCAAAAGGAAGTGCTCAGAGAATATCATGTTTTAAATTAATATCATATTATGACTTATA
Source organism: Pinus albicaulis (assembly GCA_034641835.2). Taxonomy (NCBI): domain Eukaryota; kingdom Viridiplantae; phylum Streptophyta; class Pinopsida; order Pinales; family Pinaceae; genus Pinus; species Pinus albicaulis. The sequence goes on from CM076577.1 coordinate 797,502,637, forward strand.
TTAATTAACTTATATTACTATGCGGAGGTTGGGAAAAAGTAATGTTGATACATTGTTTGAAGTGCTTAAATATTCCAAATATGCCAAAACTAAAGGGATTGCAATTCCCTTATGTAAGCGAGGGAGGGGGGGAGTAAGTGTGGGAGTAGGAACTATATCGAGTAAAGCTTTCTTCCTTCGCATTCCACATAATGCTAATTTAACATTGTAGAATAAATTACTTATCAAGAGAAAGTGCTCAGAGAATGTCACGTTTTTATTTAGATCATATTATCACTTATATTAATGTGCTTATATTGTTGTGTGGACGTGCATAATAAGTAACGTTGATACATTGTACTGATAACTTAAAGATTATATGGATCCTTAGTACATTTGTATGTTTTATTTGATATATGCAAAGGAACTGGATATAGCATATTTGAAGGAGGGGCATCATATTGTAGACCTTGCACCACCCCATAGGGTATTGGGAAGGAGAGGAAATATCCTTGTCAAGCCACAAGAATTGACAATATGACAGGTATTGTTACTGTGTTTTTCTCTTATTTCGTTTTAAACTTATTTTTCATCTTAAACTTTTTTAGGTTTCATTATGTGGGATAACATGTGCTTGTAGTCGTGAATGTATGTGGAGTGAAGGATGTGCGGGTGAAGGGGTATGTGTGGATATAAGGGAGTGCGGAGAAGGAGACGCAGATATAACATAGCTTCAAAGCAATTTTTGCAATGTTTCGCATCTCTGGACAATAGAGACTACTTTTGTGACATGCGGAGGAAGGCGAAACGATGTGCGGTGGAATTTTTTAAAGAGAATGAACTATATCAAATTAAAATTTCTTTTGTGCACTCTCTAGAATGGGAATTTAATACACAAAGAAAATAACATAAAATTTAATTTGTAGATTTTTTATTTGATATATAGATGATTTGACGATTCGATGTGTGGTTTTCAAAATTATAGGTTTGTGAATACTTATTATGCAATACTAGTCAGATTGCACACAATGAAAATAAAAAACCAATGGCTTTAAGAAGGTTTCCAAAATCAAGGAACATAAACTCTCTTTTGTGATATTTTTTACCTCTGGATACATTACCTCAATAACTTAGCCATCATATACAATGTATCAAAAAAATGAAATCTTTGAACATAACAAACCTATTAAAGTCTCCTTTTAATTCGCAACTACTAACTATGTTCAGTTCAATGTATGAATTTTCACCTCTGCATTTTGTATAATGTATCAAAAATCTTGATATTTTTCTAAAATTATAAGGCACATTGTTGGTTGGCCACATGTGCGAATTGTGGACATGTGGACAAGAGCTATGTGCAGAGATAAGGGAAGGCAGAGAAGTGTTTCACAAATTAAATGTTTTTTTGGTTTCATTATCACATTCCACACAATGGAAACATTGAATTCTCCTCTACATTGTGCACAATTAAAACATTTATGCTTAATTTGGTAAAACCACATATTATCAGTAATACATGCAAAAGATTACAAATGATTGAACATGCATGGAAAGAAACTTTCAATTTGAAACATTTAGTAAAAATAACTAAGTCATTTGTTGAGTGCATTGAATATGATCTCGAAGGAGAGAGGTATTTCGTAAACAATGACTTACGTGCTTCTAGCCAGAGGCTTGATTTGCTTTCTAATCTAGAGAAAAAAAGGCAAGAATTGGTGAATGGTAATCGGATAAAGTAAATCAAAGTTGAATGGTATCAAAGAGTTAGAAGACTAGAGAACATTATTTCTACGTGTGAAAACATAGGGAATCAAAGAGTTGATTCCTATGTCATGGATGTACAAATTGTGCAAAATTTATTTTAAATTGTGAAGTGTCTTTTTTGTGCGAAAGAATGGTTATGTAGGGCAGCGAAAAAAAAAATGTTACGTAATCTTTCATATATATGTATACACTTATGTATGCCTTATTTTATACAATATTACATATCAAAGGGTACATAAAAATATAGCAAAAAAAGCACAGATCTATAAAATGTAATAATAATCAAATGAAAATAAATCGAACAGAAACACACCTCTTAGCAAGGTTATCATTATCTATCATTGTCTTAATTGAAACGATTTTTAATTGAAACAATTATAAACACTAAATACATTTAGACAATCAGGATTAGAAATATACTAAGCAATAATTCTTGTGTTTATTTTTGTTCGTTAACTAGTTAAATACCACATAAAAAAAATCTCTTGTACTACTTTTTCTCCATTTTCACTCTTTTACGATATTTCAAATTAGAATCATGTACAGGGGAGTGATATTTGATTGTGCAGAATGTGGGATTGCAGAGCAAGCATAATGAAAGCTTTATCCACACTTATGCATTCCACATAATGAAATTTATTCAATTCTAAAGACTTGGTTTTAGCATTGTGTTCTTCAGATATGTATGCTTGAGATCCAAAACTGATGTCAAATGTTCATTTTCGTTTGAATCAATAACACAACATTAGATATAATAAAAATTCTCAAACCATATGTTCGAAAACCTATAGAAGACATTATCATAAAATAGATACAAAATTAGATTCAATGATGAAAATTATATCTATATTCAAATGGAAATCACCATGGCTATAATTCATATATATACAAGATCATATTCAAAATATAGGCATAAAAAACAAAGTTGTTGAACAAAATCAAAACTGTAATACTAAGAATTACTTTTTTGTACGCAGAAAGGGTGTGCAGGAAGTGCGAGAGAAAGGACTATATCAAGTCAATTCGTTGTCCTATCAATATATTTGTATGTTTTGTTTTATATATGCAAAGAAAATGCATATAGAATATTCGAAGGAGACAAGACAAGTTCTGGAGTGGTAAGACATTTTCTAGTTTTTTGGAAACATAATTAATTAATTAATGTGCATATGAATAATTAAATCGATCTTTGATTGTAAAAAAGGTGGGAGTGAAGAGGAACTAAAATGAAAGCTTTCTTTGGACTTTCGTATTCCACAAAATAAAATTTATTCAATTCTAAAGACATGATGTTAGCATTGTATTCTTCAGAGATGTATTCCTGAGATCCAAAATTATTGTTAAAATTTCATTTTCTTTTTAATCAATAACATAGCATTAGATATAAACGCTCTTAGAATATGTTCGAAAACTTATAGAAAACATATCATAAAATTGATACACACTCATATTCATTAACAATAACTATATCCATATTCAAATCCAAATCACCATAGCCATAATTTACGAGATCATATTCAAAACATAGTCATAAAAAAGAAAATTGTTGAAAAAAGTTAGGACTGTAGCACCGAGAATTTAAAATCATGATACAAAATCGTAAAAGTAAATTCATTTTTCCCCATGGGAACTGGGATTGGGCTCCCATGAACCGTAATATGAAAAAATGCATCTGCAATAAAAAGCAATAATGTGTATACAATAATTAGCTAAGGGCATCATAACATAACAACAAAGTTGGATTATCTAATATTAGTAAACAAGAAATCGAATTTTGAATGATTTGAGAACACTTATAGTATGTAAACCATCCACCATGTTTGTGTATCTTTTAGATGTGTATCAGGTTCATGATTACTTCAATACATTTTTCCATCGTATTTTTTAAATGAAATCTCTGTCGGGAGCAACTATAATCTCCATTTTTACATTTTTATTGAATATCTCCTTTTCAATTTTTCTATCCTTTTCTTGTAACTACACAACCTATACAAAGTTCTTGTTATTGATTCTAACAAAAGTAATTAACCATTTGGTAATTTCTACTATAGTAAAATTAGTTATATCATCAGACTTTGTTTCCTTCAACTGTTTTAGCTAGTCGAATTAAGCTTTTAGCATATCTCCATAAATAAATTTAGAATTGCATAAGATGCGCAGACTGTTTAGGTCTTGTACAATGTCTATCACCTTCAGCAAGGCATCACCTCTTCTACTGCTTAGGCTATCACATTCATAAATTATTTCCTCTAGTGTACTGATTCTCTCGGACCATCCAACTTCCACTTTCTTTATTCTATTAGCATCTAGAAGTCCTTTGTTTTTTTTTTCCCTATAATAGAGAGTAATTCAAGCCTCTGACTAAAAGTAACTAAATCATTGTCATTGAATTTCCTATATAGCTTAATATTACTATTAAACAAATTCACAAATGCCTTTTATGTTGCAAATGCATTAAATCAAAAAATGCTTGACATGCATGATCAATAGTTTATAATCTTTGGCATATGTTATTGATGATATATGGTTTGATTGCATTAAGAAAATTGACGACTTTATTAAATCTATGCAGTGTTGCAGCAACAAAAATTGACAATGGTAGTGTACATATTTCTAGTGGAGTCATTAACATAGGTCCCAAATTTAAAGTGTCTTCTATTTATTTTATTCTTTTTTCACTACAAGGAAAATACCTTCTAGCGGAGGTTATAAAGGGGGTTTTTAGTGTTATAAAATTGACAAAAAATGTCAAAAACATCCGCTAAAGCATATGCTTGCAATAGATGATGTTTTAACAAAGATTATAACGGAACTTCATCACAACTGAAAATATTTGGGCGCAGAGGTTTTAGCAGATGTTTTTTTAGCAGTGTACTTCATGGAACAAGTAGCACCGGTGCGCTACATATATAAAAGAAACGGGGTTGCATACATAACTAAAATCATCTAGGCATTGAATGCAAATAACGTCGGTGCCTGAAATATATATTGCCTCAGTGCATATATATCAAAAAACTTCCTGGGGAGTTCTTTTAAGGAACAACATTGGGGCAGGCAAAAAAATATTGCAAACCCGGTACTTTTATTTAAACTCACGTCGTCGATGCGTATGATTTGTATAAACACACCGCTGAGCTAAGGATATAAAAGATTTGATGTTGTTAATTTTAATAATGCATCGAGGCTACAAATAATATTTGTAGCACCAGAGCGTTAGTTCTATGAAATCATTGGTGCTTTAAGAATTACAATGCACTAGGGCGTTAATTGAAAACAATATGTGTGCTTGAAGAACTAAACTCCACGGTTTTGTTGTTTCTTGAAAAGGCACTGGTCATCAAAAAAGATGTTGTAACAGTGGTTTTATATAACATAACGTATCGATGCATGTTTATGTTATAGGTGCACCAGTTTTTTGTATGATATTTTCTCTTTTTTTGAAACATCGACCTATGACAGTGTAATTATTGTAATTTTTTAAATTTGTTATTCATTGAAAAATCGACATATATATTATAAGAATATTCATATAAATTAAAATTTTATTAATGCATTTGTATATGATGTTTGGATTAATTTTTTATATTATCAAATTTCGCATCTCTTCATTATAACATTTAATGAATGATGTAACATTTGACAACGACATTGAATAACACAATAAAATAAATTAAAATTTATTTTATTATATATCAATAAGAAGCTCTTTTTCATAAAAAATGGGATTGTTATTGGTAACCCCTTGTATTTAAATTGGGACACTATGTCCATTACATTAAACAAAATTTCTAATTTTCACAAAAAATAATTTCAAAAAAATACAACAGGTTGTATTGATATCCAAATAGATCATCATTCTTCATTGGAATTGCTATCAGTGCTCGAGCTACTTCCATGACTTCGGTTATTTGGAAGAATATTTTGTTGATTGCAGCAATTGTTTTCATCTTATTGATCTTGTTTCATTTGCAGACATAAAAATAAAGTGTAATGAGTGTATCTACATTGGTGAGAATAATGAAAATTGAAATAAATAATATACATCAATATAAATTGAATAGCAATGTACCATAACAAGAAGTGGCTCATAAATTGTACACTTGGTTTCAAAACAAAGTCTCATGCCTTGTTGCAACAAGTATTCTGATGGTGTAGTTCCATATTGTGTTTCCTGCATATTTTAAACCCCATATAGATCATAGACTTAATATAAATGATTTTATTTTTTTTATTAATTATAAACTCAGAGAAGAAAAACATAGATACTTGCAAATTCCACAATTAATTTGTGATATTCCAACATATACTCACAATCCGTATTTAACCCAATGTCAATCAATTCTTCTAATGGCTCTTCTTTGTGTGTTAGCACCTATTTGAAGAAATTCAAGGATGGTTATTGTAAAACAACTTAAAATATACAAAAATGATACCTTGAGTTGTTATAAGGAAGTATTAGCAATTACTCACAAACTTTGATATCAACCCTTTTCTTCCTTGACGTCCTCTTTTATTTGTTGAATGAGTTCCATTTTGTTTTCTTTTATGCATTGAAAATACTTAATGCTAAATTATTTTTCTATATGTACAAAGTCAATCATTTTGACATACATTTGTAGCACATTTTTGTTGAGATGGCTCCTCCTATGATGAAATTATGTCAATTTATTTTATCATCTCTTTGTACACTTTTTTGAGCATTCCTACTAGCATGTTTCACATATCAGCTCATTGATCCTTTGGGATTTTCATAATCTCCCTGAAAAAAGTAATAAACCATTTTTATATTGATATATGAAAAATAAATATAACAAAATTGATATTAATAAATGAACGGTTTGTAGTAATATATACATATAATTCTAGAAAATAATTTTAACTATGAATATTACCTTTTGAATGATTATTTTTTGTTGTTGTATGTTTTTGTTATTGCAAGTTTGACATGTCTCATTAAACATTGCTTTGGAAATGATTCTTGAAGTTTAAATATAATTTGGTTCTTAGAATCATTGGATTTATTTTTATATTGTAAGTGGAAAATGTGTTTATACATTTGTTCCACTATATCCCTCATATTTTTGTAAAACAAATTCCCTCTTTCATTAACACTCAAGATGGGGTAAGGACCAATTCATCCTTCTACAATTTTCTATTAGGATTTTATGCTCTTCTACACTTAGATTAGAAATAATATTATCGACCTTCTTCATTTTGTGGCTCTGCATGACACACACTAACCAATACATATTAGTTAAACTTACATATAGTTCAAACATATTATTTTTTTAAAGAATTCACAAAGAAATTTTCATCTCTGTTTTTTTCGATGTGTTATCATTGTGTGGATCAGTATTTTTGTTACTTGACACCTTATCATACATTTGTTATCAATACACAACCTGTAATATTCAATACATAACCCATTAAATATATTTATACATCAATAAAATAATTGTCATCTAAAAAGAGCTCTGGTAACCAATGTGTTTATTTGAGTCAACACACCATTGCATTTAAGCCATTAAAAGCACATGGCGTTTAATTTTTCAGCACCGTTAGCGAAAATTAATTTTTTAAAACAATTTTAAATTACGATGGTTTGATTTGTAACGATAAAAGCATTGCAATGACTTAATAGTGATATTTGATAGAGGTGTGTCTGATCCGGGTGGATATTGGTGGCCACCCACCTATTCCATTTGGACCCCCACCATCAGTTCTTTCAGTTTTTCAGTTTCAACACAACTTACTATTTTTAGCAGTTTTTCGGATCCTGAACTTCCGGAGCAGTTTTGAGGCCCTGAACGACATTTTTTGGGAAAATCAGGAGCAACATGGAAGTTCCTTCGATGTTTCTCACATCAAAATTTGTAGTCCTTGGATAGATCTTTCTGACAAGGTATTGAGTGCGTCAAATAGAGATCATATGCCAAAGTTATGTCTCCGGGAAGTTGATGTACCAATTTACCCAAACGGCCCATAGTTTTGGCGCTTCATCTCCTAGGGTTAGGTTTTTGGATGTTTAGTGTTTTCCATTGATTCTCAACAATAAATAGCCCTTCGAACCTCATTATAACACAATTCAGAGGCATGTAGCCATCACATCTCTTCTCATAGATAAGCTACCAGCGCCCTAGCTAGTTTATTTTCATTATGTCTGTAAGCATATTTCTGTTATTTGATATTAATGAAATGAAATATTATTTTCATTGCATCTCTATGTTTATGTATATTTGTGTATTTTATTGTGTTCCTACATAAATTCGGATTAGTGGTATCAGAGCGAATTTCTCTTTCTCTCTTTTTCTTTGCAATTCCCCAACGAGGTCAGGGTATAAGGAGTTAGGGCTCGATCTGGTTGAACCCTTGCAAGATCAGCCTCACAAACCCTGAAAACCTCCCATAGTGGAAGAAAAGAAAGACGAGGGAGTAGGAGGTCCTATCAAATTTCTCAAAGGAACGTGATGATGGATAACTTTACCCAGATCCTTCAACGGTTGCCCACCGACAGCGAATATACATCCAGCAGCCACTCTGGGGGCACCTCTCCTTTCAAGGTACAAGTCAACTTCAACATTATTTTATTTGAAGGACATATAGATGTAGACATCTTAGATAGATGGTTGAACTTTTTGGAAGGGTATTTCTCGGTCCATGATTTCTCCGACCGAGAAAATATTACTTTTGTAGTCCTGAAAGTTGCCTCCCATGTCAAAGACTCGTGGGAAACCTACTGTGAGCATAAGGATGAGAGGGAACCCTCTCTTTTCTCGGCCACACCTACTTGGAATTTGTTCCGAGACAACATCAAGGAAAAATATTACCCCGTGGTGATATATGAGGACAAGTACATCCAATGGACCATGCCGCGACATCAAATGCATCAAGATGTGCACAAACTTATGAATTTGTTCCATACCCTGAACACAAATTTGGGTATTAAATATTCAGAGAGTCATTTGGTTCTCAAGTACCACAATTGTTTGCACATATACATTCAGGAGGAAATGGATTTCCTTGACATTACCTTTCTTGGCATGGCATATCGCTATGCTTCCAAGATCGAGAAAAAATTAGAGAAAAAGAAGCGAGACTTTGGATCCGCGAATCCAAAGATAGGGAAAGGCACCCCTGAATAGTAGAACAACACCAAAAACCTAAAGAAGGACACAGGGAAGTGGTGTGAATTTCATAACAGCCCCACTCACAGCACAAATGAGTGTCGGGCCAAATAGTCGCTAGTGGCCGAACTAAAGGCACCTAATTTAGATGCATGTTCTAATCCTGAGTCTAAACTAGACAAGGGCGATGGAAAATGGAAGAAGATCATTGATGCAGATTCTAGTGCCATTGTTGCCACCACCAAGATCCAGAGGTAGGATCCTGAGGATTCAGAGGAGGGAGAGCACCTCTTCCATTCACAGATGTGGGTGAAGGGTTCTCCACTGCAATTCCTTGTCGATAGCAGAAGCCAAAAGAACCTCATTTCAGCAAAGGTCGTGAAGCAACTCATCCTATCGACCATATCACACCCACATTTGTATACCATTGGGTGGCTTCACCAAGGAAGAGATATCTGCGGCTGCCAGCAGTGTCGCCTTCCGTACAACATCAAGCCATTCATGGATGAGGTATTGTGTGATGTTTCTCCTCTTGATGTGTCTGATTTATTATTGGGCCAACCATACTTGTGGAAGCAACATGATGTGTATGATTCTAGGCCTCATTCTGTTGTTATTACTTTGGGAAATAAATTGTACAGGATACCAGAGGTAGTACCGCCTCCTTCCATCTCTTTGACTACTGCAAAACAACGTAGTAAGATTGTTTCCCAAACTAGGAAATTTAATTTCATTACAATTCGTCCACAAGGAAAGAAGAGGATTGTGGCCACAACCTTGAAACAAGGCTCCCTTGCATGACAACAACATATGGAAAAATCCGTGGAGGAATATGAGGACATTTTCTCCTCACCCACAGAGGTCCATGACATCTTCAACAAATCCAATACCAAGTTTAGAATAATTTGTCTCATCCCATGGAGGAACTCAACGCAATGGTGACCATTGCTTCCTAAGGGGGGAGCAATAATCCAAGTGGATATTTGTAGCCACCTGTTATGCAGAATTATGATCTATGAATAAATCAAATTCCCTAAGTGTGGTGTTAGGCACCTAGAACAACAGATGAAATACTTTGCTAACGCTTTCTATAAAATTACCAGACACACAGAATGATAGAAGAGCCTACTTGCAATCCAAGTGCTTCTCCTTCTCCTTCTGTCACTTTTGATGCCGCCTTCAATCCAACTCAGATCGCCAGATTGATTCCTACATGTATAAATAGAGAACAACAAACATATTTCAATATACAAATGCCTACTTATCTTAATCACTCAAATAAATTAGATGTGAAACATATATATCATTCAAGAATCCATTGCATGATAAATAGAAACATAAACATATACATATATGGGAAAAGGAACAGCAATATTTATTAAAGAGTAGAAGGGGGAGGTTACAACCAATGATCGATTTGATGTCACCAGCTCTAGCTTCATCCCAACCTAATCACATCCAACATCACACCAGCAGCATATCAGTATTTCACTCTTTCAAATGAGAATCCAACAACATTTCTTTACCAAAATTCTTCCTTCTCTAGCACTAGGATATGTGCTCAATTTATAGGGAAACTGATGGTATTTTCTCAATTAATAACTTTCTAAGAATAGGAAAGACATGTTTCCATGTTCAGAGGTGTTATATGAACACTTGGATTCGAATTTTGACACATGTGGACTGTTCTAGAAGGCACTGGCCATGTGGAGATTCCGAAACAATGATAATTTCACTCCCAATATACCAACACACTCTTGAATATCGGGAAGTGCATTGCAGTGCACCCTTGAATGGAGGATGATCCATATGCAACGCAGTTAGTCCCTTGAGAGGCAGCATTGGTGAGATCATAAGTGATATAAGATATACTTCAAACCTTGGAAATCTCACAATATAAGCCATGAATGATTTGTTCTTCTCTTAGGGCATATAGAAACTGAAATGTAAGGGGATGATAGACCCTATTTCACTGGTCCTAGGGATGATGTCCAGTTTGACCAGGTCATGGGGGATGATTCCCAAATTGGCCTATAATAGCTGCCCCCTAAAGCATGAAGTCGAAATAATAATAATATTTTTTGAATAAGATGTTTTACGATGTGATGATTTGGACCTGAAGAGGAGTGGTGGCCTGCATCAATCCTACAATACATTACATCATGATATTTTCATCTTGATCACAAATTTTTGAGGGAGGCATTCCCATCCTCAGCACATAAACTATCTAATAACATGTACATAGTGCAGAAAGTCTTCTACATTGGAATGTTTCCCAATACAAATATGCCTACAGATATAGGACCATGCTTGGATACGATCTATATGTAAGGTCACTGTACAGATGATGTGTACAACAATACTAAAATCGCAACCCGGATGGCTGAAACTAGAGACGGGGTCTTCTTATCTCGTTCACTCGATCGAGTCTAGCCATGCAAATATATGATTTGTAGTCAAACATGGTAAGACATCGTTTGATTACTAGCCAATGATGTGAGTTGTTAACAAACGTGAGAGAACCAACATTGATGTTAATGGCTCTCAAGGTATTGCAATACATTTCGTAAGACGTGAATAGATGATTTGATGTTGAATTCACAACAAAATATTTCAATTAAAGGTCTGGAAGCGAGGATCTTGTCAATGTTGTAACAAGCCTCATGGTACTGGAAGATGATGTTTCTAAGTAGGCTTCTTGGATGATGATTTGATGTCGAAAGGAAGCCACTTTATCACGAAATGAGAGTTACTGATTTCGGAGACAAAATGTGACTTGATATAGCAATGTTTATGGATGATTGTCATGAGAATGAAGTTTTATGAGTATTGCAGAAGGATGAGTATTCACTAGATGAATTCTCTTGAACATATAGGCGACACTGTGATGAGTTGGAAGCATTGACCCAAAACCAAAGTGAAGGTATGATGAACCATAGGTATGAATGAAACCTCAAGAATATTACCCAACCCAAACGGTCATGATGATGGAGTGCAGTGTCATGTTCAAGAGCGACCTGCTACCGTAAAAGTTTTGTTCACTTTCCCAAATTTTCCCCGGTCATTTGTCAACCAGTACCTCTTTATTTTTTAACAAGATTAAGGAGGGTAACATATGCTTGATTTATAATTCAACCCTTCGGGTGAATATGCAATGCTATTTAATAATTTAACGAGCCTATGGATAAATGAAACTCGATTCTTGCCATGATCGACAATCCCGTAGCCATTTTATGTTTTAACGAGCCTAACGACAGTGATAGCTCGGTCCTTTTTCATATTTAGAGATTTTGAAAAAGAGGACAAAAGAAAACTCCATAAGTACTTTTTCGTAAGTTGTCTCTCAGATCCAAATAAGTGTAAAATGATATCTGAGAGAAGCTCCTGGCCATGTTCGACTAAGGTTTTCCTTTTTCATAAATAATCTATCTCAGTCCGGAAAAGGGTTAAACTTATATTGATTATATGTCAATTCATTTACTTTTACGAGCTCGAAAATACAAGTGCTCGACAATCTTTTCATATTAGTGGAGTCTAAAAAGAGCTAAAAGAAGACTCCAGGGGTTCCTTTTTCGCTGTTATCGAAGCTCGAAAAAGAGATAAAAGTGCGCTTCAAGTCCTTTTTCATTGTTATCAAAACTCGAAAAATAAGGATAAAAGTATGCTTTGTGGTCAAATAATTCTTTAAATAAGTGTGCATGACTAATCTTCTATGTCAGCTGTAAACCTGTTCAGAACAACATCAAATGCATTAAAAATACATGTTTTATGATAAAATAATGAATAAAACCATAGTCACAGCAATAAATATGATTTTCAAATAATCAAATGACTAATTAAAAGAGTTTTATTGTTCATTTTTACCATTTTCATTTTGGAGCTCTGAACTTGTTTTTTCCCCCAAACTTCAGTTGTTTATTATGATCGATTCTTTGGACGGTTTTCCTCGCCATTTGATCTAGGTTGGTGCCATAAACCTCCTCTTTCCTTCAGTAGTCTTTTTGTTTCATTTCATTACAATTTTTTATGGATTTGGGCCCCTTAGGGTAAATTTATTTTGCAAACAGGTCAACGCACCCTTGAATGTCGAAAGGTGTGTTGTAGTGCACTGGAATTGAAGGCCGGGTGCACTTGCAACACATTGTTCCTTAACCAAGGGTACGTTGGGTGTAATTCACATTTTTTTTCTTTGCAATGTGCTCAAATTTTGCCTAACTTTTTGCATGAAATGGATCCTTATGAGTCTTATAGTTGTGTTTCAGGGATTCAACGGACCAAAATGACAATTACTTGGAGGGAAAAAGAACATGAAGAACAAAACATGATTTCCCTAAATGATCATGGTATTGTAAAAGCCATCAGAGACTGTGGGTTGTTTAATTACTTCCGTCTATCGGGTATGAGGCAACAGATGGAACTATTGGAGTTCCTTGTTCGTGCATGGGATCTGGCGATTGAGGCATTTCATATTAGGAACAAAGTGGTCCCAATTTTACTGGAGGATATCTATTTTCTGATAGGCTTGTCGAGGAGAGGCCTACCCATTTATCTCTCAGGGTCTTCTCTTGGAGGATAGACGGTGAGAGACTATATATTTCACTATTGCAATCCAGGGAAAAAACCTAGCAAGGATGGGAAAATAAACATCTGTGATGTTCATTATTTTCCATTGAGAACCATCTTATTCACAATCGCAAAGCTTACTAGTACCGCTACACTACACGTAGCAAACAAATATTACATGTAGTATGCACTAGAGTGCATGGAACCAACATTTTTCAATTGGTCTGAAGTTTTACTCTCTCAAATGAAAGAAAAACTAAGCAAGGCAAAGGGAGGAAGAAAGAAAAAATTCAACTATGGTTCGATCGTCATTTCTTTCGCATTAGAGCGGATTCCACTGATGTAGCCTCAGTATGTGATGTTGGGTATATATAACCCTAGAGATCCAAGAATGCAGAGATGGGTAGAACTGATGGCTAGATATGTTGGTCAATTGACCATCGTGTTCTCGACTACATTCTTCGCCTGGTTAAGGTGACATATTATCACCATTGATGACTATGCATATGCAGGTGTCGACTTCCGAGGGGATCTAGATTTAGCTTTACCAGAAGGCGCTCAGTGGGATGCAATTGGTAAGAATTTTTTTGACCATGTTTTTTTATTTTTCTAAGGTTTATACATGTTTTTTTATTTTAATGTTTTCCCAAGACTAAACTAAAGTGTTGATGTAATGCAGATGTGGTTCGAGTTTGACCAGTGGAAGAGCCAAAGCATGGAGTGGATGACCCAACAAAGAGGGATGTTAGGAGAGTAGTCCTTCAGGATTTAGATATGGCTAAGACGCTTGTTTAGCTTCAAAAACACATATAAGGGTTGACCTTCGGGATTCCGTATTTCCAGATCGAAGAGTTACCCATGCGACTACAACGCCACACTATTGGCGTTCCTAACCGCTGGATGTGGTTACTGCGTAGGATAGCTAGATCAGTGGCATGTTATCATGAACACCACTAGTTTACTTTTGACATGTTGCATACATTTTGAGGTCAGATGACCAATGTGTCTTGGGCACAAATTTTGTAAAAACCTATAACTATCCATCTATTTGATTTCAGTGTTTTCCTATGTTTATTGCACAATCCTTATTCAATTATTTGAATGTATCTTTACATGTGTTGCAAATGTTTGTTTATAACATAATTCACTAAAGAATCGATTAATGTGTTCAAGTTTCTAGAAATGTGTTGATATTAAATGAAATCAAAATGTCTTTCCAAAAGCCGGACTCTCAGGAACATGCGATTTAGTGTTGGATTTCTAACAATATAAACACTAGTAAGTTGTAATACCATAAGTTGTGATTCTAACCTTATGATGATGCAGTTAATACCAAATGAAATGAAATCAGAGAGAAGTTCGATCAATGTGCTATAGTTAGTGATATTATTTGTAGATCAACTGATACAAATCCCTTGAAAGCTCACTAACTCGTTGTTCGGAGCGAAAATGGCCCACATTGCATTGGATAGATTCTGCGTACTACGACTAGCACCATCAGCATACTCAATAAATGGTTCCAAAGATTCAGATATCTGCGATGAAATGTAAAGCGGATTACTAACTTCAAGAAAAATCTAGAAAACAAACTAAGACAGTAAATGCAAATCAACAACATATATACAATATAATACAAAAATTTTATTACGCTCATGATTAAGCATATTAAAATTTCAGATAAAACCCATTTCGGGGTTGCGCCAACGAAATTCCATCGTAATCTACCAACTCGTAGCCACCCTTAGCAAGAACTCTTTTGAAAATATAAGGGCCATTCCATAATGGCTAAAATTTCCCTGTACCTATTACATCAGCTTCCTGATCATAAAGAAGGACTAGGTCACCCTCTGAGAAAATGTGGGGCCGGACATGCTCATCGTATTATGCCGTTATACGTCTCTTATGTGCTTCGTTGGCCAATTGGGCTTCACGACGCGTTTCATCAAGATGGGTGAGGTTAAAAATATGCGCTTCTTCAGCATAGGTGTTAGGTAACAAGTCGATTGCGAGTTTTAATGACAGTATTTCACATTGGATTGGCAAGATAGCTTCCATACCAGACACCAATTTAAAGGGGTTAAATCCAGTTGCGTTTCTCATCGAGGTTTGATACGCCCATAAAGCCAAGTACAGGATTAAATTCCAACTTCATTTACGAACTCCTACCATTCGTTGAAGCATTCTTTTAAGAATCTTGTTAATAGCCTCAACTTGTCCATTTGATTGTGGATAATAAGGAGTAGAACTATCATGTGACAATCCTAATTTGGCAGTCAATTCATTCATCATATGGCGCGAAAATGCGAATTATGATATGTGACTATATCCTGTGGGACCTCAAACTATGAAATAACATGATTAAAGAAAAACAATGCAATTTTTTGTCTTGTGTTGTTGAATGTAGGCATCACTTTGGCTCACTTGGTAAAGTAGTCTACTGCGACAATAATATAACCATTCCCCCTGGACGAATGAGGGTTACAGGTCATGAAGTCAATGCCCCATTTTGAAAATGGTCCCACGGAGACAATAGGATGCATTGGCATTAGGGTTTTGAAAATTTTACGATCAAATATCTGGCACACATGACAACTTCTGACCACGAGGATGCAGTTGCGAAATATGGTAGGAAAAAAGTAATTGGCGCGAAGTATCTTCTGCATGGTAGCGTATCCAGAAAAATTTCCACCACAAGCCCAAGCATGATAATCATTTAAAACCTTTTCAGCCTCCTCATAAGTGAGGCACCTTCTTAAAATTGAATTGACACTGCGACGATAAAGTGTATCGTCGACGATAAGATAATCTTTGGCTTGGTATCAAATACGTCGTTGGTCAGAGTGAGAGGTATCAAGCCGAAAATTCTGGGTTTAGAGATAAATGATAAAATCCCCATATCAAGGATTAGATGATCCGATCAGAAATAGAGACTCATCAAGAATAGATGGTTCCGATGTAGTAGAATTACTATCAGAGGGAAGGTCACAGAGAAGCTCAGCCAAAACTAAAGACTTCTTTGACTTGGATTTGATGAATTCCAAATCAAATTCCTACAAAATGACAATCCATTTTGAGTACTTGCCCCCCAGCAATTAACGTGATAAGATGTAATTCATGGGTTTGCAATCCGAAATGATAATGGTTTTCCAAAACAAGATATAGTGGCGAAATATTTGGAAAACTTGAACAACCGCCAAGGCAAGCTTTTCTACTTATGAATACTTCACTTCCATATCATTGAGATTACGACTCAAATAATATATCGGATGTTCTATCCCATTTTCTACTTCGACCAATACCATATAAAGTTGTATCAGCCACAAAGATATAGAAGAAATAATCACTCTGATAATTAGGGGGATACATTAATGACTCCTTGACAAGAGTATCCTTGACAACATCAAAAGAAGCTTGCGCAACATTATCCTAATGGAAGGAAATCCCCTTTTTCAAAAGCCGCGTAAATCCTTTATCCATTTTAGCGTAGTTGGGTATGAACCTCCTTATGAAGTTAGCCTTTCCCTGAAGTTTCTATAACTTAAGAAAATTTGATGGCACAGGAAGATCAAGAATGGCATGTAACTTCAGTGGGTCTATTTGAATTCCTTCTTTTGAGACGACGAATCATAGAAAATGACCAGAACAAACACAAAACACACATTTATGTGGATTGAGGCGTATTTTTTAGTGTTGACAGCGTAAAAATATAGCTCTCAAATTCATTGGATGATCAGTCTGGTTTCGTGAATGCGCGGGTAAATCATCTAGATAGGGTTTAATATTGTGCTTGATGTCATTGAAAGCATAATCCATTTCTCTCTGAAAAGTTTCCCCGACGTTATTTAAACCAAACGGGAGTTTCTGATAGGCAAATGTGCCCCAAAGACATATGAATGTTGTCGTATATTGGTCCTTTGGGTGGATATTGATTTGATTGTAGCCAGAAAATCCATCCATGAATGAAAATATTTCGCATCCTGGGGAGTAGGATAGTTGTCTTTTGGACAAGCAATATTGACATCTCGATAATCAACACACACTCTGATGGTTCCTTTTTTTTTTCATAATAGGAACGATGTTGTAAACACACTCAGTTAGTGGAACAGGGTAAACGAAACTATCACGCAAAATTTTTTTAGCTTATGCTTTAATGGCTGCAACCTTCTTTGGATGAACAGGATGAAGGCGTTGACATATCGGCTTGACATCAGGGTACATTTTAATAGTGTGTTCAATGATACTAGTACCTATGCATGGCATTTCCACATAAGACCAAGAAAATACATCACGAAATTCACGAAAGAGTTTTGATGGAGAACAAGACATGTCTACATGAATGTTTTCTACAATGTCAGGTTTGGTCAAAATATCGATAGGAATGGTTTCTTCAGTATTTGATAAATTTTTCTCGAATTCAATTGCATTAATAGGAAAATAATTCGAAAATAAATTTTTGATCGATGGGTGATATAGTTCACTAATATTATATTCTTCATAATCCTGAATATGGGAGTGATGATGATGATCTTCCCATGGTTCTCCTTTTGGCATCATGGATTCCAGAATATTCTCATATGTCAAGAAAGTTGAGGAAAAAGTATCATATGGAGTACCAAAATCTAATGAACGATCAACCCAAACAACTAGCGACGATGATTTCAGATTTGTCGCCCAAGCCATGTAGATTTATTTCTATGCCAGCTCAATGGGGCTAGGCGGCAGAAACTCATCCAACATAACAACTTCATAATCACTCGTAATCTTCCTTAAGCTAGATGGAGTGGAAGATATCATGTAGCAGGTCTCTATGCTTGCAATTTTTGTTGACGCCACAGGCGGTGGTAATGAAAAGGTTCCCATGAGGGTGGAATCCTTTAAGAGTCCTACATACTTGTTCTTAAGTGCAAGTTGGGGTGTGTGAAATAACATAACACTTCCATTTTCCTCGAAACTGGAGGCAAAGAAGGAAAATTGATTGATGATTGTGATGACACATTTATGTGGAAAGGTGATCATTCTAAAATATGTAGAAACGATCGCAGTGATAGCATATACCCATGGTGTTCCGAGTAAAATATTGTAGTCAAGGGATTCGTCAACGACCTCAACATCAACATTCATTGTTTTTATTCCAAGTTCAACATGAAGGTTATTGATAATACCGCAAGACTTATATGTACATCCGTCGAAATCTTTCAATGTCATAGGCGATTGAGATAGGTGCGACAAGACAAGTGACTTCCAACAGTTTAGAGACATAATGCATGTAGATGCTCCCTCATCAATAATAGTACGATGAAAAAGGTGATTGAGAACATTTACTTGGATGGATAATTCCAACTCTGCTGGTAATTGCGGCACATATCCCATATGATTAAAGACTACGAGATTGGAATCTGTCCGATCAATTCCACCAATTGCCGACAATAAAGCCTGTTTCTGGGAGGGACAATTTTGTAGCACCTCAAGCGCTGACATAGTTGAAGGGGATTGAGCCAAATCTTCAACTATATATAATTTTGAGCAACTCTTGCTCGAGGATTAAATGTTTATTTATGAAGGTCTCCCTTCGGTGGCTTAATTATCAGTTCAGGAATAGCAGTCAGTGGTATCAATTCCATATATAGATTCATTCTCGAGGTAGTAGGTTGATCATTAGCCTGACTACTGTAATATTTATTACGTGTTTACACCAAAAAATCAGTTGATTGCTTCGTGATAGATAGCATAAGTACTTGGGAACTAGAAGCTGGATCTGTAGTAACCAAATTTGTGTCCGAATTCGGAAAAGGATATGTAAACACAGCGGATGCGTGGGAGGTCTTAACCATTTTTGAGACTTCGACACAGTGAGGACAGTCTCGAACAAAGTGTTCCTCATTACATATTATGCAAGGGTAACGAGGTTTCTGATTTCCAGTGGATTGATCAGATGATCTTTCCTACGGGGTAGAAGTTTGCTTTTTCTTTGATTTCCCCTTTTTCTTACTTCCGGGTTGCTTGTCACTTTTTCCCTTGTCAAATGACACGACATGGATTTCGGAAGAAGGTGTAGGATCAGATGCAGTACAATGATGCATGCTTTCAGTGATGATCATACCATCTCCAGCATGATCGTCCTTAGATGGAGGAGGAACAGTAAAATTAGATCATGACGTGTTGGGAATTTTCTCGTAGAGTGTGCCAGAATGAGTGTAAATCAAGTCTAAATATTGGGCACGAGCAATGACCTGCTCTTTAGTGATGACGCCACCCTTAGCCACATCCTCAGTTATAGATGGTAACAGGGACTTAATGAACCACTCAACAAGGAGCTGATCAGGAACAAATGTCTTAACCAATCTACGACGACGACGCCACTCATGAATATGGTCAGAAATATGAGTAGTATTAGTCTATTTAAAATTAGTCAAGATTTCCGTTCCAGTTTCATATCGTATGGGTAACTGGAAGTGAGTCAAAAAGACAGTAGCTAGGGCAGTGAAATTATCAAAAGAAACTCTTGGTAACTCAATGTACCATTTTTGCAGCCGAACCAGTGAGCGTACTCTAGAAAATACGTAGTCGAATGGAGTCATCATTTAGGGAGTTAGATGAACACCAAAAATGATAAGTCATAACATGCATCGATGGGTGTTCCTCAAGGTTTCCATTGAACTTAGGAATATCTGAGGGTAATTTGTGAGGTATCATTGGCCACCAAGGAGCATAGTTGATTGGATCATTGGTGAGCCAATTTAAATCCAGTAACTCTAAAGTTGCAACAAAGGGGAATAGTTCATTTAAGTCGGGTTGAGCATAGCCAAGGTATAATGGAATTGCTTGGGAAACAGGCCTTTAAGCACTAGCATAAGGAATCTTTTGTCGGTAACCCAGATAGGGGTTGTTTTGATAAGCAAACTCTTGAGGATTCTGTTGACCAAAACCTGGGTACACTACTTATTGAAATGAAGGTTGTGGCATTTGCGCTTGTGGCTGCCAAGGGGTCTGTCCACCAATATTATAACCCAAACTAGGATAGCTTGGATTCGTTTGAGGATAGGTATAACCTGTTTACTGTTGTGACATTCCATAATATGGTAATCCGGCTTGTGAATAAATAATTTCAGATACAGGTGGTTGTTTTAAACCAGTCGAAGGAGTTGGAGTCTACGGGCCCAATACTTGATGGTATTGGGTTGAAGGACCCGCTTGAGACGGTTGAGGTACAACAGTTTGAGCCTGTAACATGGGTAGGTATGTATTAACAAGTGGATTTAATGTGGATGCAGCAAGTTGAACCGGTTGATACCAGTGTACAACTATTTGTGGTTGGATGGGTAGAGTGGGTTTCCATTGACAAACATTCATTCTGAAATTACGATGACCAAATAGTGATGGAGTACTATCAAAATGGGTGACCATAGGTTGCCCCCCAGCATGAGGAGCATAATAAGATGGAAAATATTGTTCTCCAAATGCAAGGATTCCAGTTGAAATTGTACTGGATGGAATATACCCAAATGGACCAGCTTGATATTTCCATGACGATGTATATAAAGGATCAAGTCGTTTAGTACTCACTATAGATTTAATAGTTAGAATACCAAACGATGACATTGGTGAATTCCATGGGTTTGCAGATGCACCAGAGAAGGTTCCAGATAAATATTGGTAACTTAGTGGGACGGAAGGGCCACCATATAAATGTGACTCTGGTGAAATTGTGAATATCGACAGGGTAGCAAGAGCAGGCGTTGTTGCAATTGGAATAGATGGTCCAACTAAAGATGTTGGCTCAGGCATCATTTTTTGACCAAATGTAGACCCTATTGGATCTACGGGAACTCTAATAGACACAGGATCAACAAAATCAGAGGCAGGTGATTAAGGAAAAGACTCGTATAGGTAAAGCTCCACCCAAAAATGATTTGGAGTTAAAGGTGTTTCGTCTTGTGGTATTTATTGAATCAAAATTAAACCAGGTGTAAGGATTTCGTCATTAGGCCCAAATTATATTTCAGGAGGTTGACTGGGTGATACGAGAGACTCAATGGCTACAATAGATTGTGGGGCGATTGATACAGGAAAAACTTCCAGTCGTTCGACTTTGGGATTCAGATGTTCTGGAAAAAAGTGACAGGATCCGAATCAACTTCCAGTTTAACAACGTCGAGTTCGGGAGGTATGGTCTCACTGATTGGATGGACTCTGTGAGGGTAGCTATGAGGACTCTGTCTCGACAATAGTAAATGAACTAGGATTTGTAGAAACAATGTGTGCCGACTCTGGTATATGTGAGGATGATGTCGCACCAAAGGTACTGATAGTACTAGTTTCGGTAGAGCGATGTCACCTTCGCCGACCAGAAATGGCTTCTGGTGGTAAAGGTGGTTTCAGTGCTATTCTACGTGAATGACAAGGAAAGGGATGTTCTTCTTTCATGATGACTGATTTATTTGATGACAAAAAACAAATAAACAAAATAAAAGGGCAATTCTACGCAAAAGGTTTACCAAGTAATTGTGAATTGCAGAATACCTCCTGACGAACCAAGAAGTACGGGCAGACAATCTCCCTGAATTTTGTGTTCGGTGTATCACAAGTTACAAGGCGACCGACTCAGTTCACTATGGATGGATAGCAACCTAAATTTTTCCTCCCAAATATACCTGAAGGTACGTGGAGGCCCAAGTTCATATTAGCGATATCTAATATGAAACTGCACAGTGAGAGTACCCCCTTATACTTTCTGTACTAGAACACTGCCCTATATATCCGAAGGTACGTGAACGAGCTCTGATATACTTACGTACGTGGAGTGAGGTATCACACTTAGAATGTATCGCAGAAAATTTAATGATAGCTTCTATGTTTAATGACGATGGAACACGTCTCTAGCCTAGACCTTCTAAATGTTATCGTTATGGTTCTAATGCTTTCTTAGGTAAATTGAAGTAAATTTTAAGTTGATCTTGTTTAGAAATTTGCCTTTTGAGGTTCATCGGGTGATGTGAAAATGTAAAATAAAATTATAAGCTAAATTTTCAATTTTATCTTTTTCAATGAAAATCCTAGCTACCAAGGGAAAGAGCAATCAGTTTTGAGAGCAAACAACAAAAATCACAAACTAAAATGAATATTTCCTAACTTGTTCCTATGCAGCACACACAATTCACTATATGCACATGCATGTTTTTCTTTTTAGTCCCCTTAATGTGAATGCAATAAAGGAAACTAAATGCATCAAATCAACAAAAAACAAATTTTTTCTTCTTTGAGAAATGAATAATTTAACAACAATTTCTCTTTTAGGAAAAACGAAGAATGAAACTACAATTTTTCCTACAGGAAATGAAGAATTTAACAAAAATTTCCTTTACGAAAAAAAATGGATCTAATGCAGAAATAAAATACTTTGAATTTGATTTTCCAATGGTAAAGAAAAACACTTAAAGAGACATTAAACAAATTTACTTTTCAAAGGAGGAAGAATCAGGAAAATTCACTGGTCTCTAGGAGGTATCAGACAGTTGAAAACACAACAAAAAAATGGTTGAGAATGATGGCAATGAAAAATTTGAATGGAATTTGGTTGGCTAAGGGGGAAACGCGGTCTCAAAGGGGAGACAGTGCGTTGCAATGCACCCATGAGTGGGAGACAGTGCACTGTGTCTTGACCAACAGTGCGTTCAGCGTAGAAATGATTGAAAATGCAAGCTACATAACACACTTCAAATGCAATTATTTCATTCAAAAGTCTAAAAACTGAAAATAGATGCTACTGGGTGGATAAGTAGAGGTAAAAACACCAGGAATGATAGGAAACTCCCCAGCAGAGTCGTCAATTTGTTATACATAATTATGATCTACGGATAAATCAAATTCGCTAAGTGTGGTGCTAGGCACTTAGAACAATAGATGAAATAATTTGCTAACACTTTCTCTAAAATAAGTAGACACACATAATGATAGAATAACCTACTTGCAATCCAAGTGCTTCTCCTTCTCCTTCTGTCGCTTTTGTTGCCGCCTTCAATCTAGCTCAGATCCCCAAATTGATTCCTACAAGTATAAACAAAGAACATCAAATAGATTGAAATATACAAATGCCTACTTATCTTAATCACTCAAATCGATTAGATGTGAAACATATATATCATTCAAGAATCCATTGCATGAGAAATAGAAACATAAACAGATACATATATGGGAAAATGAACAACAATATTTATTAAAGAGTAGAAGGGGTAGGTTACAACCAATGATCGATTTGATGTCACCAGCTCCAGCTTCATCACATCTAACATCACACCAACATAATATAAGTACTTTCACTCTTTCAAATGAGAATCCAACAACATTTCTTTACAAAAATTCTTCCTTCCCTAGCACTAGGATCTGTGCTTAATTTATAGTGAAACTGATGGTATTTTATCAATGAATGATTTTCTAAGAATAGGCAAGACATGTTTCCAAGTTTAGAGGTGATAGATGGACACTTGGATTTGAAGTTTGACACATATGGACTCTTCTAGAAGGCACTGGCCATGTCGAGATTTTGGAACAATGAGAATTTCGCTCCCAATTGATCAACGCACTCTTGAATGTCGGGAAGTGCATTGCAGTGCACCCTTGAATGGAGGATGCTGCATATGCAATGCATTTAGTCCCTTGAGAGGCAGCGTTGGTGAGCTCATAAGTGATATAATATATACTTCAAACCTTTGAAATCTCACAATAGAAGCCATGAATGATTTGTTCTTCTCTTAGGGCATATAGCCACTGAAATGTAAGGGGATGATAGACCCTATTTCATTGGACCTGGGGATGATGTCCTGTTTGACCAGGTCATGGGGGATGATTCCCAAATTTACCTATAAAACCACCAACCTATTCCATTTGGACCCCGACCATCGGTTCTTTCAATTTTTCAGTTTCAGCACAACTTGTTATTTTTAGCAGATTTTCGGGTCCTGAACTTTCGGAGTCGTTTTGAGGCCCTAAACGACATTTTTTGGGAAAACCGGGGGCAACATAGAATTTTCTTTGATTTTTATCACGCCAAAAGTTGTATTCCTCAGATATATATTTTTAACGAGGTATTGAGCGCATTAAATAGAGATCAGATGCCAAAGTTACGTCCCCAGGAAGTTGATGTACCAATTTACCCAAACGGGGCCCATAGTTTTGGCGCTTCATCTCCTAGAGTTAGGTTTTTGGATGTTTAAGGTTTTCCATTGCTTCTCAACAATAAATAGGCCTTAAAACCTCATTGTAACATAGTTCAGAGGCCTGTAGCTGCCACATCTCTTCTTAGAGATAATCTACCAGGGCCCTAGGTAGTTTATTTTCATTATGTCTGTAAGCATATTTCTATTATTTGATATTAATGAAATGAAATATTATTTCCGTTGCATCTCTATTTTTATGTCTATTTCTGTATTTTATTGTGTTCCTGCATAAATATGGATCAATGTTGGTGCATTATATTACATCGGGAGCGTCGATAAATAAATTGGACAGAGCCAACAGGGTTATAATAAACCAATACATTGTATTACACATGGTGCATTAGTGCGTTATATTACATCAGTGCACCATATAAAATACGTTGTTTAAAAAAAAATCAATAAGGTTTAGATCTAATTCAATAAGTGATCCCCCTACTTTCATGTCAAACGCCCTATATACAGTAAGTACATAAACTCATTAAATCTAAAATGCCTAAAATGAAAAACCCTAATTGTGAACTGATAGAGGGAGTTAAACCATAAGGTGAATTTTGCAGTCACGTAAGGAAGAAGAAGCAAGGGTTTAAGATAAGTATTTATTTATTTTTATAAATTTTAATTAAATCTAAATAGGAACAATGATCGTAAAAGCTTTTACCAATAAAATAAATACTAATTTTTTTATTATACAAGTTTTTTTAAAAAAAATTCTTAATATTGAATAAATTTAACAAAAATTGTAAAAAAATTTGAGTGAAATCAACAGTAACATTAGGGAAATTTTGAGGTCTAAAATGGGCCTCCTAAGGAAATAATAAAATAATAGCTAAATCAATAAAATAATATTTATAAATTTGCAATTCACTTTTTGTACCACAATCAATGTAACCATGGTTAAATTCAATTCAAAAGTTGTACCAAAATAAAATTAATAAAAAAATTGTATTGATGTGGCTATAAATAAGAATGAGTTTTTCAAGAAAAAATCATTATCATTGAACAACCAATGCATTTTTCCTTTGTACTTAAATAATTTTAAATAAAATATCAATATAAATTCATAAAATATTAATTATATAATATGTTATTAATTAAAATTTATATTATTTAAATTGTATAATAACATATAATTAATGTACTATATAGAAATAATATAATAAATGTAATATAATTTTATGTATGAATTTATTCAAAAACTGTGAAATGACATTTATTATGAGTACTTTGCTTTGACTTTAAAAGTACTTAGAGCACTACCATGGTTAACCATGAAAATAATATAATAAATATAATATATTATTTTATGTATGAATTTTATTCAAAAAATGTGAAATGACATTTATTATGAGTACTTTACTTTGACTTTAAAAGTACTTAGAGCACTACCATGGTTAACCACGAGTTTTTATCCACCTTTGAGAATGTGACAAGTAAGTACCTTTAACTCAAGCAATTCCACCTCAACCATTAGAGATGATGTCATCCCCTAAAGTGTGATTGGTTCTCATAAAGTGAATTTTGATTGTACATTTTCCTTAGGAGGCCCATTTTAGACCTCAAAATTCTCCTAATGAATTTAAAATTTTTGTTATACAGGGTTTTGCGTGAATCACCATACCTTTCAAATTTTCATCTTTCTGTGGTTCCAAAATATTCTCCTAGCCCATAGTGCTCCCTATATATCTCTCTTTCAAATGATCTCTCTTTTAATTAAACCCTGACAGAAATTTTAAAAAAAAATTATTAGTAAAATCAACAATAAAATTCAATTTTTTTACTATGCAGGCTTTTAAGTGAATTACCATACCTTTCAGCTTCTAATCTTCTAAATAGTTTTGTTGCTCCAAAGTATTATGTTGTTGCACAATGCTCTTGGTATGTCTCTCTTGAAAATCACTCCTTTGATGGGAAAATCATGAAACGATGAATAAAATTTTACTATTTAAAATACTTTATGAAATTAAATTTCGAAAAATCAATTGCTACTCATTTTTCATTTTTATTTTTTAAAGAAGAAGAAAAAAACTCGCACTTTTTTTTCACTTAATCCGAACATTGGTGTGTTCGATAGTAAATAGCACCAGTTCGTTTACAAGTAAAACGCACAAAAGTTGTCGAGGCGTCGATTTTTTTCAACGCACTGACATGATAGAAAAAAAAATTCTTTCAAATCCAAAAATGGTGCGGTTAATATTTTAAAGCAACAGTACGGTTTGTATTTAAATGCATTAATGTTGTAATTGTTATAAGAGCATCGACATGGTAGAATTTGTTTTTATTTTCAAAAATCCTGGAAACAGGTGCATACCGGTGATGTTTTTATTTAAACGCGTTGGTGTGGTTTTCTACAAGATCATCGATATGATAACATATTTCATATTTTTGAAATGTTGGAAACTGATGCGGATAATATCTTAACACCCTGATTTTGTTATGTTTTAAATACGTCAGTGCGTTTCGTCCTGATAAGCGCACCGGTAGGGTTTAAAAGTTATCTGAAATTTTATTTGCGCATAAAATGACATATTCATCTCAAATTATCCTTTGGGCCACATCCACGTGAATTATAGTAGTTCATAGTATACATTTTCTGTTTAAAGTCGCCTTATTCTTGAAAAATGGTTTGAAAACTATATTGAAATTTAGATTGTGGTTATATGTTTCTTGAAATTAATTTTAGATAAGCACACCAAATTTTATTTATTAGTTTGCTCAAATGCAGCGACAAAATCTTAATAATATCAAATGGTCATTTCTTCAAATTCCAGCTTGTTCCATATTGCTGATCAAATTCCTTTGCAGAATTCTCCTTTTCTATCTCGAGTACGTTCAGATTTTATTTATATTTCGATTATCTAATTGAATTTATTTATTTTTTAATCCATGTCAAATTGAATAAAACTGTATCCAAATTTGTAGGATCTTGATTTAGAATCGAGTTCATATGTTGAAAATATTCCTCCATTTCAAAAATATCGGAAGCTCTTATCAGGAGAAGCATATCACAAGAAATTGGTAGATGAAAATGGATAGCCTCTTCACCCTACTAATTGGAACATGGAATATTCCAGCCACAATCTTGGATCAACGATGGTGATAATTGTTTGGTATAATGTAATTTCAACAAACCAATTGTATTGGCATGCTTACTAATATCATTGATATTTTACTAATGAAGTTCGATATTTTTTGAAATTAGCATTCTAATAATGATGAGCGACCCACCTACCATCTCTCGGTGCACCCCAATAGAACATCAACTCAAGATAAGGTTGTATTAATAGCAAGACTTTGAGATGAAGCATACAAAGAATGGTTGAATCAACCACCTATTCAATTCCCACTACATCCAGATTCACCAATTAGGAATGACTACAAAAATAGTAGTTGTTCATCACAAGTTGGCAATGGAGGAAATCAAATAGAGGTTGGTATAGATTATTACTTACGGGATATGACTGTAATGGAGGAAATGTCGTTAGATGCATTCCAGAACAATGAGTTAGGGGATTATTCTCATATCACGGATGCCTTATTCGAAAGCCTGAAAATTACTTCCACCACCCCTCTCTTTGGACCTGGAGGAAAGTCAAATTCTACTCAATTGGGGACAATGATGTTGATGTACAACTTGAAAGCAAATTTTGGCATGTCAAATGCATGTTTCTCGGAAATATTGAGGTAATTAACATGTATGTTGATCAAGTCCCTTATATTTTGAGAAATATTGTCACACAATCAACATTAAAAATTGTAATATTCCAAAATGGAAAAGACAGGAATATAGAACATATGCAGCACTCCAAATAAATCAAAACTGAAACATAGCACTAAAATTTGGAAAATGCTAGAAATATGTTGCAACTGGAAATTACATTAAAACATCATAATCTATGAGCAGAAAACAACTGAGTCATATCATTATATATCAACATCAAATGAAAGTACATAGTGCTCCAAAAGGAATGCACTCAATCCACAAGATGGCTAAAATACACCAAAGAAACAGAGCACTGGAAATGTGTGCTGCTACTACTGTTGTTGCTGGAAACTACTGTTATTATGATGAAAAACCATGTGCGGAAAGATGTTATATTGCTTAGAATGATCTGCTCTTTTAACCACAAATTCTACCCAAAAAACCCAACAAAACCCAGAAATGGTTTGGCCATATTTTAAGTTTGGATTTTTGGCATTTTTTGAGTTGCCCACTACATTTCTGGCCTGAATTACGCACTCTCTGGGAATGACTACTGATATGGGGATGAATGAATGATCTATCAGTTACAACAACTCCCAATCAAATCAATAGGTGAAGGGCTGGTCCCCTCACTGGAAAATAAGCTCAAAAATTGGAGATTTCTCTCCTCCACTGCTACACCCTTACAACACAACCCAACTCTAAACAGAACTGCGTTGTACATGAGACTAAAGCTTGGCCAAATGCCTGATTTTGGAATTACAGTGCAAAATCCTCCAAGATCTCCTCAATGGAAGAGGTGGGGTTCTCGATCAGGAACACCCTGTGCTAAACAACACATGCAATCTTAGCTAAATAACTGAAGAAAGCTATATGTCTAAACATACCATATATCAAAATACAAAATATACCAAGATGAATAATATGGCTGCCATCCTCTTCCTTTTATAAGATATGAGCTTCCAAACCCTAAGCCCCATCCATTAATGACACTACTTCCATGCAATGTGTCTCCATCTAAAACTGTGTTGTCCCTCCATTAATGCCCACTCCTTCATGACAGTGTTGTTGATTTGGTCAAAGTTGACCCAGTGCACATGTTTTAGCCTCTTTTCACACCTTAGAGTGCTTTATTGAGTTGGAAAGAGGATCCACTTTCACATGAGAAGTGGTTGTATTCACAATAAAGAGATCTATGGGTCTCCCTACCCACTTATTCACCTATCTAAGTGACAAAACAAAACTTTAATATTCCAATTAGTTGTAGGCTAATTTAGGAATATTACAGTCCTCCCCTCCCAAATGTTTCTTGTCCTCAAGCAACTGTAAGGATCGAATTGAAGAGCCTCTCATTTTCCTCTTTTAGCATCTTCATGTGATAATATCCTCCAATGAACAAGATGTTGTCTCATCAATAAATCTCCAAGTTACTCCTCCCAAGTGTATAAGTATGCCTTTGGTGAAAAATCCAAATGGCTCTCATCATGAACAAGTGGAATATCCATGGAAGTAACTATGGGTGGTCTAGAGGCCTTCTTGAGGCATGGAATCTGAAATATATTGGGAACCATTATTACCATGTGAAGCCTCCATCCCCAAGTATCATCCATAAAAGTGAGTTACCCTCCAACATGGCAACTCATGAAACATCTCCTCCACCTTAGGCTCCTACAAAGAAGGTGGGTTGTATAGCTAAACATGATGGATCAAATTTTCCATCCCACGCTGTCTCTCTCTCCACTTATGATAAGTGTAGAGTTGCTGCTAAACTTGGACTGTAATAATGTTGCCTTCAAGAGGCAAAAAGGTAGTTGGATCCTCAAAGATCCACTCTTTGGTTCTTACCCATATCATCCTATGTAAAATGAATATGACATTATCATCATATGTGATCCAAATGAGGAATGTATTGAATGTTTTATGTAGAGCTGGAAGGTACCAACAGTTTCCCAAGTGGTCACATCGCAGTTTTACGAACTGCAGTTTCAGAATATGATGTGGCAAGTTGTCTTCAAACAATTTGCTAGTTGCGCATGTCATCTCATCTACTATTAAATAGTACATGGAATTATATATCAACTGAGCATACAGGACATAGTACAACACTTGCCCAAAGCCATACAAGAAACGGCTATCTTCATCATAGATGTTGGTCCAAAAATGACCATGAAGCCCAAATAGAGGCTTTCTCTCTTGTGGATAAATGCACTGTATAGAGATGGTAAGAGAATAAAAATAGTGGTTAGATGATCAATAAATGCAAAAACATATTTCTTACCATGTACTAAGACTAAACTAATAACAAGGTCCAAGAATGAGCCCTCCATAGTGGTATGGCATATCTCCATGGAAAGGAATGAACCATGTGTTGTATGCAAGGCATTATCCTTATACTTGGGGATCTAAGTCAAGAAGATCATATCATGGTAATATATGTCCCCATCCACCACTCCCTCACACTCATCTTCTACTTGTTCATCAAGTGCATCATATGTGAAGTGATCCTGGGAACGCTCCATCAATAAACCCAAGCTCCCAAGTGACAGCACTGTTGGCCTTTGTGACAAGGCTCTTGTCATCTCATACCTCCATCCTTTGACATACCACATGTCAAAGTCATCAATCATAATGCTACTATATATAGGAGATTCCTCCCAAAGTGGAAGTATCTCCTGATCCTCCAAGGCTAAGGAGTAGCCCCTTTGCACCATGATATTGCTATCACCCACTCTTACAACATTATGCAAAGTATGGAAGGAAATTAGTCCATACTCCCCCAAGAACATCCAAAGCAACAACAACTCTTGTTGCCTCCCCACACCATCACCATATAAACTATGGAGAAACAACATGATGGTTGACATGAAAGATGTCACATCACCCCAATACACCCAAACTCCTTGTTGCCATATGATGTAAGTGCCATGCCAAGGTTCACCCACCAACCAACTCTTTGAAATAGAATGTGTCAAATGATGACCAAATTCTTTCAAGAGTAGCCATCGCAGCCTTGCATCCTACTGCCCTGTGTCATAGATATGCAAGTGGCTCACCATCCACACCCATTCATCCAAATGTGGGTGTCTCCTACCATGCTCCATTATGGTACTCCTCCAATGGAGAATACCATCCTCCCAAATCATATTTATATCTTTTCATTTCATGGGATGTTGAAATGCAATCTCCTGGAGATCTCCAAATGAAGACCACTCTTCAATGACCAAGTTGAATCCATAAGGATCCAAATAAGATGTAGGCATAAACTTCTCATCAAGATGTGAAATGCTCATCAAGAAGTACCCATCATAATAATGGAATATGTCATCCCTCATAAGATACCCACCATCAATCATCTGCCTGTCCTCTATTATGCATGTATAAAGGTCATTGGAATGCTCAAATAATGGTTGGGCCCCCAACTCATCATTGCTGCTCAATGACAACACTATTGATCTCCATAATGGTGCAACTGTTATCTCAAGATCATGCTCAATTCTGAGCACATAGTTCTGCATTTCTTTGCTCAAGACAATGTTCATCCCATACTCCAAAATTCTACACTCCAACCCCAAGAGTTTTGTGCATCTCAACAATGGTATACTAGGATGAATGTATACCTCCTCCTTTTAATACATTAAGGGTTCTCAGTGCAATGATAGTCTGCTACTCCAAATTAGCAATGTACTTTGACCCTAGGTCATGCAATGGTACATTCCCACAATCTTCCATATGATGTGTTGAAGTAACAGAAAATGGAAACATGTGCATACCTTGGTAAAGCTTGGGAACATCTTGTATTGCTACAAGGGTTCCTCCTTCCTGTGTGATGGCTTCCCCAACTACTGATGATGATGGCTGCTCTTACATGGCTACATCAGTGATGGTACAAGTCTCCTCCTTCTCATGCATCTCCAGAATAGTGCATGGGATCCCATATGTCAAGAGATCAAGACCACTTAGCAAAGGTGAAAGGGTTCTTTCTCCTGATGCAAGTGCTCCTAAAGCAAGTGGTGGTGAAGGCTTCTTCTCCTCTGATTTATTCTTGTCAAACTTCTTGATCAACCTTCGAGTAAAATCTGCATAGGCAGTCACTTTTGCATGACTCAAATGGCTGAACCACCAAATGTTTTCTTCACCCTCAAGGTGCAGCACTGCAATATCAACAAATTATTTCTCTACTACTAGATGTAGTAGGAAAAATACATCCAAATTCATTCCCCAAGCCCTTGATGTGCACGTGGATGACCCATCAAAGGTAGACAATAGAAACCTATTGCCCTCTTTCCTTCTATTGCTGCAAGGTCTCCTTTCTTATTTGAGTTGAATGAACTGTGGGAGAGTTAGATTCTCCTTGAAAGCTCTAGGTTGAGACTTATATTCTGCAAGATACTCACTTAGAATCTCATGATCTAAGTTTCCTCCACCTCCATGCCTGTTGTCTTCTTCTTCAAAAGCAAAGGGAATTGCATGATTCTTTGGAGCTCTATGCAATACTGGATCTTCTTTTTGCTGATAGGAATTGCATGGACCTTCCTTATCATGAAACCCTTGTGTGGTTTCACTTATTTTCTCCATTTTTCTTTGCTTGACCTCCTTGGTGAGGTCCTTATTAGATCTGAAAAGAGATGAGATAAAATTCATTCTCTCCATCATCCTGATTTCTTTCTCCTTCTTCTTAATCTCCTGATAGCATAATGGCTGAGATCCACAGGCTGAGCCAAGATTATGCTCTGATACCACTGTAATATTCCAAAAGGGAAAAGACAGGAATATAGAACATATGCAGCATTCCAAATAAATCAAAACTGGAACATAGCACTAAAATCTGGAAAATGCTGGAAATAAGCTGCAACTGGAAATTACATTAAGACGTCATAATCTATGAGCAGAAAACAACTAAGCCATATCATTATATATCAACATCAAATGAAAGTACATAGTGCTCCAAAAGGAATGCACTCAAGCCACAAGATGGTTGAAATACACCAAAGAAACCAAGCATTGGAAATGTGTGCTGCTACTACTGTTGCTGCTGGAAACTACTATTATTATGACGAAGAACCATGTGTGGAAGGTTGTCAGAGTGCTTAGAATGATCTGTGCTTTTAACCACGGATTCTACTCAAAAAAACCAGAAATGGTTTGGTCATATTTTAAGTTTCTATTTTCGGCATTTTTTGAGTTGCCCACTACATTTATGTTGCCTGACTTACGCACTCCCTGGGAATGACTGCTAAGGAATGATCTATCAGTTTCAAAAACACCCAATCAACTCAATAGGTGAAGGGCTGGTCCCCTCACTGGAAAATAAGCTCAAAAATTGGAGATTTCTCTCCTCTACTACTACACCCCTGCAACACAACCCAACTCTAAACAAAACTGTGTTGTACATGAGACTAAAGCTTGTCCAAATTCCCGATTGTGGAATTATAGTGCAAAATCCTCCAAGATCTCCTCAATGGAAGAGGTGGGGTTCCCGATCAGGAACACCCTGTGCTAAACAGCACATGCAATCTTAGCTAAACAGCTGAAGAAAGCTATATGTCTAAACATACCATATATCAAAATATAAAATACACCAAGATGAATAATATGGTTGCCATCCTCTTCCTTTTATAAGATATGAGCTTCCAAACCCTAAGCCCCATCCATTAATGACACTACTTCCGTGCAATGTGTCTCCATCTAAAACTGCGTTGTCCCTCCATTAATGTCCACTCCTCCATGACAGTGTTGTTGATTTGGTCAAAGTTGACCCAGTCCACATGTTTTAGCCTTTGTTCACACCTTAGAGTGCTTTATTGAGTTGGAAAGATGATCCAATTTCACATGAGAAGTGGTTGTATTCACAATAAAGAGAATTATGGGTCTCCCTACCCACTTATTCACCTATCTAAGTGACAAAACAAAACTTTAATATTCCGATTAGTTGTAGGCTAATTTAGGAATATTACAAAAATGGTCAATTTTATGAATGTTAAATATTGACATTGTATAATTATATTCCCCACCAACTGCAGGTTATTCAAAGATAAGGTTCATTCGAGTGATAATTTCTTGTCCGGTAGTTGTGAAGAGGGAAAGAAGTTGTTGGAAATGTTGGGTGTTGATTACATGTCATATCATGCATGTTCGAATGATTGTATTTTATATTAAGGATAACATAATATTCAGAGAAAGAGATATGTCTGAAATGTGGGCATGACAGATACCGTAAATAAAACAAAAACAGATAAATTACACAGTACCACTCATAATATATTGAGGAAAATTCCTATAATCCCAAAGATTTAAATGTTTTTTCATTACAAAGAATTAGCTATTTTATGCAGGAACGCAACAGAATACAGATATAACCATAGATACAGAGATGCAGTGGAAATAATGCTTCAATTTATTAATAAACGAATGACTGAAATAAGCTTACAAACATAATGGAAATAAGCTAGGGCACTGGTAGCGTATCTCTGAGGAGAGATGTAGCGTACGCAGGCCTCTGAACTGTGTTACATTGAGGCTCGCAGGCCTATTACAGACATAATAGAAATAGATGAGCTAGGGTACTGGCAGCGTATCCCTGAGAAGAGATGTGGCGGCTACCAGCCCCTGAACTGTGTTACAATGTAGACATGATGGAGAACAAGCGAGCTAGGGCACTGGTCACGCTTATCCCTGAGAAGAGATGTATCGGCTCCCAGCCTGTTTGTATTACAATATGGGCATGATCGGTACAGCGAGCTGGGGGACGCTGGTAGTAACATCTCACGAGAAGAGATGTATCGGCTCCCGGCCCCACACAGGCTTGTATTACAATGAGGCTCGAGGCCTATTTGTGTTGAGAAACAATGTAGAATCCAAAAACGTCAAAACCTAACCGTGGGAGATGAACGCCAAAAATATAGGTCCGTTTGGGTAAATTGGTGGTTCAACTTCCCGAGGACGTCACTTTGGCATCCGATCTCCGTTTGACGTGCTCAATAGCTTGTTAGAAAGATCTGTACGAGGAGTACAATTTTTGAATGAGCAACATCGGTCTATTGACCCATGTTGCTCTCCGTTTTCCCAAAAAACGTCGTTTAGGGCCTCAAAACGGCTCCAGAAGTTCAGGACCAGAAAAACTGCTAAAAATAGTAAGTTGTGCCGAAACTTACAAACTGAAATCACTGATGGTGGGGGTTCAAATGGACTTGACGGGTGGCCACCAATATCCACCTGGATTAATAATGCCCCAAAACGGCTCCGGGTGTGCAGGACCCGAAAACCTGCTATAAATAATAAGCTGTGCTGAAGCTGAAAAACTAAAAGAATTGATGCTGCGGGTCCAAATGGAATAGGTCGGAGGCCACCGATATCCACCTGGATCTTTTCTCCCTCCTTAGGAAGCAATGGTCTCCATTGCGTTAAGTTCCTCCATGGGGGGGAAATTTTTTCTGAACTTGGTGTTGGATTTAGATGTGCCACCGGTGGGCAGCCATTGAAGGATCTGAAAAAGAAAAATTTGTCCATCATCGCGTTCCTCTGTTTCTCGAGGGCATCCTCGAGCAATATTTTGACAGGATCTTTTGCTCCCTCGTCTTTCTTTCCTTCCGCCATGGGGGGTCGTCGGGGTTGCGAGGTTGAACTCCTTATACCCTGGCCGCGTTGGGGATATGAAACGAAAAACAAAGAAAAAGCAGACCCTGCGATGCTGGCTGTCAGGATTTTTATGCGAGATTCAACGAATACAGATATAACCATAGATACAGAGATGCAGCGGAAATAATGCTTCAATTTATTAATAAACGAATGACTGAAATAAGCTTACAAACATAATGGGAACAAGCTAGGGCGCTCGTAGCGTATCTCTGAGAAGAGATGTGGCGTACGCAGGTCTCTGAACTGTGTTACATTGAGGCTCGCGGGCCTATTACAGACATAATGGAAATAAAAGAGCTATGGTACTGGCAGTGTATCCCTGAGAAGAGATGTGGCGGCTACCAGCCCTTGAACTGTGTTACAATGCAGACATGATGGAGAACAACATGTTGGGAAGCTGGTAGCGCTTATAGAAACCAAAGATGTATACGGCTCCCATTAATATTACGCCTACTACCATATGGGCATGATCGGAACAAGGCTAGGGCCTTGGTAAGTGCTTATCACGAGAAGAGATGTATCGGCTCCCGGCCCCAGAGCGTGACCCAATGAGGCTCGGGGGCCTGTTGTTGAGAAACAATGTAGAATCCAAAACGTCCAAAACCCTAACCATGGGAGATGAAGCACCAAAACTGTGGGCCCCGTTTGGGTAAATTGGTGGTTCAACTTCCCGGGGACGTAACTTTGGCATCCGATCTCCGTTTGACGCGCTCAATAGCTCGTTAGAAAGATCTGTCCGAGGAGTAAAACTTTTGAATGAACAACATTGGTCCATGGACCCATGTTTCTCTCCGTTTTCCCAAAAAGCGTCATTTAGGGCCTCAAAACGGCTCCGGAAGTTTAAGACTCAAAAAACTGCTAAAAATAGTAAGTTGTGCCGAAAATTACAAACTGAAATAACTGATGGTGGGGGTTCAAATGGATTCGATGGGTGGCCACCAATATCCACCTGAATTATTAATGCCCCAAAACGGCTCTGGGTGTGCAGGACCCGAAAACTGCTATAAATAGTGAGATTGTCTGCTTTGAAAAGAAACTGAAAAACTAAAAGAATTGATGGTGCAGGTCCAAATGGAATAGGTGGGAGGCCAGGTAATACGGATCGGATGGCATGCCTCATAAAGTGAGTCGGGAGTTATGCGAATCCCGATAAATTCAATAGCGATGAAGCATATAAAGGATACATGGCCTAAAAAATTCAAGGTTGAATTATGAATTCTATGACTTAGCATAGCCATGGATGGTGTCAACCCATATTCCCTACAAAACACCAACTATTCAGTTTGGCCTATACTAGTGATCAATAATAATATCCCCCCTTGATTTTCCATGAAGAATGAACATCTTATGTTGGCTCTCATAGTCCTTAGTATAATAAAGGTGAAGAACATGGATGTCTACTTACAACCATTGGTAGATGAATTAAAGGAATTATGGGATGGGATACATGTGTACGATGTATCAAGACCCATCGCAATAGAGAGGAGTTTTATGTTGTATGGAATATGTGCTTACACCATACATTATTATCTAGGATTAGGAGTTTGCTGTGGTAAATTACATTTTTATTGATTTTTTTATATACATAATAATATTGTTTCACATATTAATTTAATTCGTTGCAATTATTATGATCTTCATGATCGCTAACATGCCCTGTATACAATAATTTCGTAGTTCTTGTAACAAAAGGGTATCATGGATGTAAATGGTGTGTACCTTCTCTAAAGGCTAAGTGGTTTGACCACCTATGAAAGGCAGTGTATGAATGCTCCAGGGTATTCCTCCTAGAAGAACACCCTTACAAAAGAGCAACACTTGCTTTCAATGGTAAACCAAATAGAACCCAAAGGCCTGCAATAATGACACCAATTGAATGGCTTAGAGAATATGAGAGAGAGAAGGAGAACGAGTTTGAAAAAATGTTCGATTCAAATGGGGGGCCTATGTTCAATGATCCAGAATTATTCGACACGTATGTTCAGAAATTTCCCATTGGGATGAAAAGGAAATATATCTTTTATGAGCTCCCATATTGGGAGCATCTTAAGATTACCCACTTAATATATCCCATGTATATATTCAAAAATGTTTCATATTATTTATGGAGGCATGTATCATTGAAAGAAAGTGACACATTGGCTATTAGGAGAGATATTATTTCTTCAAACACTAAAAATAAACATTGGCCAAGACAATAAACTAGAGGAGAGGTTGGTCCCTCTTAGTATTTTAAAGAAGGTGATGTCCCATGGATTTTAAAGAAAGATGATCTTTCTTTGGAAAATGAAGTTATAATGGGTGTCTGGGTGTCTTCGTTATATGGGTATTCACTACGACGTTGCTTCATAGTGGAAGACCATTTTTCGGTGTTGAAATCACATGACCATTTGAACCTTATAAGACTACGTATGTCAAAAACATGATTTTATTATTTGTTATTATTTATTATTTTTATGCAATGGGATAAAATATAATTATTTTTTATGTGTTTACATTGTAGTTTTATTATCCTATACTTGTGCATGGGTGTGTGAACCATGACTTCCCCCATGACCTATGATGTTCCATATATAAATTATATGCATTTGTGATGTTAGTCATAAGTAATTTTTCCATCTGTAGATGACTAAGTATTGGTCCATAGAATTCTAGAAAAAAAAATTCCTGAATATTGTCAGTTTTAGAAATCTCACTGCCTTCATTATCCTTATACCAAATTTTTCACTATTCTGCCATTTTTCCATTCCATGGTTAACCTACCACTCCTAAGACACCCCTCATGGGCTTGTGCCACTCATCTATATTCTATTTTCCCACCTATAACCTTAGCACTCTGTTTTTCCTATGCCTCATAACTCCATTTCACATCTAGGGTCTTCCTTTAGGC
Source organism: Pinus albicaulis (assembly GCA_034641835.2). Taxonomy (NCBI): domain Eukaryota; kingdom Viridiplantae; phylum Streptophyta; class Pinopsida; order Pinales; family Pinaceae; genus Pinus; species Pinus albicaulis. The sequence continues at coordinate 797,541,505 of CM076577.1, forward strand.
TACTCTTTCCCATGTTCCCCAGGTTCATCAAGCATTGATGGTCTCAAAACTATCTCTGTAGGCTCTTTATATAAATCAAGTACATTGGGTTTTGGATCTTCAATACACTATTTTTTCAGTACTATTTTTTTACACTTGAAGACTCCAAACCAGCTTTCAGTCAAAGATCATGGTCAAAAACCCCCACTAGGTCATTTAGGGTTTCACAAGTTTCAAAGTCATCATGGGTATTTCAGGTATTGTTTCTCTTTGATAGAATGGGGTACAAAAAAATTGGAATGTTGAGGACATGGTTACTCCAGAAAAGGTTTGAAAGTCTCGAATAAAGATTACCTTGTCAAGCTCAAAGTCTGCAAAATTTAAATGTTAAGAGCTCGACACTTTGTAGAAGTGATCTAGTTCCGATCAGCAGAAGATTTGGATAAGGTAGATGGTTTGTTCCTAAAGAGAAAACAACTCACACCAGAAGAAAGGGAAACACTTGTTCTTATGGAGATTTAGGGTTTTTAAGCTTAAAAGGCCCAGCACAGTGTCAACACAGTAATCAATTATAGAAAGCGCACAGAAAAGGTAAAGGATGAGCGGAACTCCATAATGACAGAAAAAGAAGATTTAGAAGTTGTTGATGTGTGTAAGCATCCCAGATTTTGTCAAAAGTGAGTTTATCATGCCTAAGGATCAATGAGAAAGGTGAAGCCAAAGTTTTCAGTCACCTGCCAAGCACAATATACTTTGAGCTCCAAGGTAAGAACAAGAAAAGCTTTGAAAATATTGCTTTATGTTTAAGTTCCTAAGGTTGTCAAGGGTAAAGTTAGCATGCTTCAAAAATCAGAGGGAAAATCCATCTCAGGGTTCTCATAATCACCTATCATCAAAAGTGTTAAAAGGACATCAACAAGCCAAAGACAGTCAATCTTGTGACTTAAACAAAATCTGCAGAACAAGGAACTAAAGAGTATCAGTGAAAAGAGGGTCAAATTATCATTTCAATCACCTACAAAGTTGCAGTGGTCAAAGGGATGAAAAACATGATGTTGAATTCCAAGGTGGAAACCAAGGATAATTTTAAGGTTCCTGTTGTGTCAGAATGAATATGTCAAGTTTTCAAGATCAAGAAGGACAGAAATTTCCTAACTGCCAACCAAGGTGAAAGAGGCTTGAATACCTTATAAAATGGGTTGCAAAGGTAAGTTGAATTCATAAGCCCATTAAAACTCATATAGCACTTCAGGAAAATCAGTGTTGCCTTGCAAAGATTTTGAAATTTCAAAAGGAGGAGAAACTGTGAAATTTCAAGTCAAAAAATTGGCTAAGTTTGTGGTGTTGCGCGCCTGGAGACAGGCATTGCGCCCCTGGCCATTTTCCCTGTGTATTTTATCAAAGCGTTGCGTGCCTGATAAGTGGCACTGCACGCCTGTCAGGGTGTTTCGCCCTTGCCCTTTTTTCACCCGAACATACCCGACAAGGACCTTGGCACTGCATGCCTGCACATTTTCCTGACCCGGCTCTGCACGCCTGGCAGGCGCTACACCCTTGTTGCGCCTTTTCCCGACTCGCTCGACAGGCCGGGCAGGCGCTGCACGTTTGGCCTGAAAGGCTTCCAAGCCCTCAAACAAACTCAAAACACCTCAAAAGGTTTCCAAACTCTTGCTAGGTGTCCTACAAACATGTTGAGGAATAAGTACATGTCATTAGCCCTGTTTTAAGAAATTTTGTCATCATTTGATTGGAAGAGGTGGAACCCTTAGAGGAAACCATGAGCTACATTTTTGTGGTCATTTTTTTTGCCATTCAATTCGTCTTCCTCAAAGAGAGTCAGTAACAGACAGAAGGTTACATTATGGGAGGTTGTTCATTCACCCAAAATTGGCCTACACCTATTCCTCATAACAGTCATACACTCACTTATCTCATTTAAGAGCAGACTTCCATTCCATTGCCCTCTTTCCTATCAACTTCACATCCAATGCTCAAGTTTTAGAGGCAGAGTGTTTCAAATGTCAAAAAGAGAGACAGTGGCAGTGAAGAAAAGGGAAATGAAGGGGGCTGATACAAGTGAAGAAAGTGGCAAAGATGGAATTAGATACAAGGATCAAAAGAGCAGTAAGAGAATTGTTACAAATAATGAATATGACAGTGTGGAAAATTAGCAATGTAGAAAACAATAATGAAGCACATAGCAATGAGCATAATGACAGTGGATCAGATAAGAGAAATGAGGTAAAATAGCAATAAACAGGATAAAGAGGCCTATGAAGCATGATGAAACTATGAGGCTAAAGCCAAAGTAGAACATGATAAACTTGCTGATCTATCCCCTACAAGCATACTCAACCTAATCATCAAGGTAAATTCAAATTTTGGAAAGTTTTTGAAAAATTTGGTTTTTCACTGTTTTTTAGGGCCAAGGGCACAGCGCCCTTGGCGCTGCGCTTTTTCCTCAGAAATCCATTGGAGGAAAACTTGGCATTTTTGGGTTCATCTTTCCAATTACATCACACTCACCAAGTTTTAGATCATTTGGAGCGATTTTGGTCATCCAAAAAGGTCAAAAACACCCAATAATTTCACCTTTCTGCCATGTTTTTAGGGCTAGCGTTGCTCCTTTACCAGCCTTGGGAGTTTTGATTTATGGACAGGAAAATGAGGCCCAATCAGAAAACCAAGGGAATTTTTGGAAATTATACTCAATAGGATTATGAGCCATCACGGAGCCCATTCCAACATCGGGAAGGCCATCAAAATTCAGCTGCAAGGTGACCCATTTTTCTAGTGCAGGTGCTACGCCCTTGGACCTCTATGCTGCACTTTTGAAAAAAAGTCAACAAAACACACTAGAAGATATTTTTGGGATTTTTGAGGCAAATCAATCCAGAGTTGGTTGAGGAGTTATGTTTAAGTTACCTTTCATTTATTGTAATAGATATTATGTGCCTTGGGCCTTGCATGGCCTCTTTGGACATAAATGACATTTATTATGTATTTATGGTTTCCAAAACCCTAATTATGGTTTTGGCCCTCCTTTGATAGATAAATAGATCATGGAGGTCTTATTGTTTTTTGTTGGTTGTTTACTTTTTGAACTGAGCATAGGCTCTGAGTTGTAAGGAGTTTTTGGCTTTGGAGCCTTGTAATTCTTTTGGACTGAATGACAATGGAGCCAAGCACTTTGCAGTATTCATGAACATGGCTAATGGTGATGTCTTTCTCGTTTTGTTCTCATTTTATTATGTTTTACATATTGTTTCACCTTTCTCTTGCATTAGAACAGAAATTTTAGCTTAAGGTATGTTGTAAAAAGCTCATTAAGTTTCTCTGTTTCTCTTGCTCTCATGTTTTCCTCTGCTAGGTCAGTTTAGAGAATTCTTAGTTGCTCTCTAAACCCACTGAGCTTGTTTATCTCATGAATTATTCAATGGAGTCAGTGTCAAAGATGTTTATGGTTAGCCCTGCCCTTTGAAATCACTTTAAACATTGTTTTTGAGGTGTTTACTTCAAGGTATTGCCAGTTAGGGTTTAGTTGAAGAGGTATATGCTTTGCCCTATCCTTTTGATCATCTTAAATGGTTTTTTTGAAGTTTCTTTGTAGTTTTATTAATAATTATTAGGATTTCCCTGCTTCTTAATCATTACTATTGTTATCTTGCATGTCTTCTTTCTCTAAAGGTAGATTAGCTAGAGAGGTTAGGAGTTCCCTGCTCTCTAGGGTTTACTGGATTGTTGCCTTGATGTTTGCTTGCTAGGGTTACGTCAAAGAAATATGGTATGTCCTATATTTGGTTTTTTCTTCATGCATAGTATTCTTAGAGGCCTTTCTTGTTGTAGTATTTGACAAAGGATTCTTAATTGCCCTTTGCACTTACCTTGTTCACCATTTAATGTTCACTCCACTCACCTAAGCCTTGAAGATCCATTCAGCTCTATTAACTTGCCCTGTTAAGCATCCTTGACTTATTGTTGTACCTTTCTAGACCTATTGCAGAATCCATAGCCTAATGATCTAAACCTCTCCTATTCTATCTGTTTACCTTGACAACCTACCCAACCAATCAAAACAAACAAACAAACCCTAAACCTAATAACTAGCCTAAAATTAAAACTCTAAAATCAAACAAGTTAAATCCTTTACATAAGCATAAAGAGAGCCCTCTCTGAGTCCAGGAAGGCTAGTTCCTAGGACTCCAAAGGTTGGTTTGATGTTACCCTTGTCTTTTTGGTCATTTCCAATCTGCCAAAACTACAGGGACATAACATGTGCATCGGATCACATCAAAGGAGATTAATATGGCTAGCATTCCACAGTCGCGCAAAGAGATAGTTGATATTGTTTGTATGTTTGAGAAGGAACTACTGACGAGTTTCAAGGACCTGCAGTTTCATCTTCTAATTCACCTAGTATATGAGGTTGAATTAGTTGAGGTTGTTTATTATCATTGGATGTTCTTCTTAGAGAGGTACATGAAGAAATTGAAAGGTTTTGTTCGACAAAGGGAACACCCAAGGGGTCTATGGCAGAGGGGTATATATCATATGAGTCTTTCTATTATGGAAGTGAGTACATCAAGTAAATCGATAACATATACCAGGGGTGAAAATTTGGGATGACGAAAGGGATGAAGAAAAAACAGAAGAGGATCTTCTTGAAATGAATGGAAATAGGTGCATGATAAAGAGTAAGTGCCTTAACATTTTTCAAACTTATACATAGTAATTAGTCACACTTAACTTCATATTAATTCATATTTTGATCTCATACATACTATATATGTTGGTTTGATTTCATTAGAAAATTCAAAAATTTAAACCATCAACAAATCCATTCTTTACAATATGGAAGAGACACAATCGTGGGTCGCATTGTACGAGAAAAACAGGGGAAATGGGACAGTGACAAGAAAAAATTCAAACGTTTGAATGGTAGAAGTGTGCCTTATCCTAATCATTTAAGAGAATATATGCTAATGACATGCCCTAACAGTTGGTTTGTTGATCAACTTCAGAGAGAAATACGGTGCATTTGGTCGTTACCTGTTTGCTGAAGAGGATGCGCTAAACATAGGGGTTGGGTGCAACAACTTGGTAATAATATCTTTTTGTACATTTTTAACTTCATACTGCACCTTTAAATTGTAACATATATATATATATATATATATATATATATATATATATATATATATATTTATATATATATATATATATATATATATATATATATATATACATATATATATATATATGTATATATATATATATATGTATGTATATATATATATATATATATATATATATATATATATATATATATATATATATATATATATATATATATATATATATATATATATATATATATATATATATATATATATATATGTATATATATATATATATATATATATATATATATATATATATATATATATATATATATATATATATATATATATATATATATATATATTTATGTTACAATTTAAAGGTGCAGTATGAAGTTAAAAATGTACAAAAACATATTAAAAATATATATATACACATTACATTTTAATAATTTTTGAGTTATTATACACATGACACTATGATTTTTTTTAATTTTTTATAAGTGCATTTGTTCCCATCTATGTGGGCATATGGACATCATTTTCTCACATAGGATGTCGATGATGGATGCATGACACAAGAATGTGGAGTGGAAGTCAAGTTTGACCAATCTAATATTGCTAGCCACCGTGATCAAAACATAATGAATGGGACGCTAGGTTACATTGGAAAGATACAAGAGACCATTCAAGTGGACTTCTCTTCATTCCAATGTGTTATTTTTAGGTGCAAGTCGTGGGACACCTTTAATTGGAATAATGTAAAGGAAGATCGCAATAGTGGGATGATATCTATAAATATAGAAATATGTGGCATGAATCTAGGGAGCCTTATGTTTTCCCAAAATGCTGCAACCAGGTGTTTTTTTACCCAGATATGTTGGATAGGGATTGGTGGCTCGTATTAAGACACGACCCTAGATCAAAACATATTTTTGAGAACAAAAGTGTTATCATGCCAAGCGAGGAAGATAATCATGGTGATGAAAATGAAGAGTAATATGTACTTGTGTTAGTTCGTCATTTATACTATTGTTGTGCGTTTTTTTTTTTCTTTATTTCGCTGATTATATTGGTTTTTTATTCATCTTGTTGGAATTTTATATAATTGGTAAGATTCACAAATTTTTTTACACTTTTTTTGCAGTGGAAACATTTTTAAACTTAAAACTAAGTATTTCCAATTGTGTACAAAGTCTATGATAATAAGGATTCAAGGCCACAATCCTTCTCAAATAGGAAAATGAGAAGAATATAACCAAAATGAGAAAATAGTGAATTTAGAAACAACATTGAAGATTTATTCTCGATTTAGATACTTATTGGTTTATTAATCGGTTCACATGTGTTTTCTTCTTATTTAATTCAAAATCAATATAAATCATGTAGTGATAACTCTATGAGTACTTTAACAATGAAAAAATTGTGTATTAATATGTAAGTTTAAATTCTTGGCATGAGAGGTAAAGTCATGTTTACTATATTTAAATTTGAATTCTAGCAACATTATGTAAACTAAAAGGAGGTCTTATGCATGTATAAAATGTTGATTACATATTTTTATGGACCATAAGAGAAATAAATAGGCTTACATGGATGCATGAGAGGTTTTATTTTTTTCATCATGGATAATGGAACAATTTTGACTTTTATTTTCAATGGTAATTATAAATAAAAGTTGAATTAATAAATATTGTATGGCTAAGAATTAAATGACAAAAAATGTAATGGCGATTAAGAGGCATTTGTTTGACTTTCTAATAGAATTGGTTAAGATGCATTTTTCTTTCATGTTTAGAGTATGTAAAATAAATATCTATTTTTATGTATTTATAAATAAAATATTTAAAATAGACATGTCTTTATCACAATGAACACGATGTAATATTAGCAAGGAGAAATGTGAAAACATGAATTTTAGTGACAATCTTGTGATAAGTATGTGGAAAAAATAATATTTCTTGAGTTGTTCATTAAGAAATGGTCAAATATATTATTTTTCAAAAGTTTAATTCTAATATGGTATGATTTTTGTACTATTTAACTCATATTTATTATTAAAAAAAGTTCAATTTAAACAAGTAAAATAGTATATAAAGAACCAAAATAGCACCAATATGTTATATCTTTATTTGTAGAAAAAGTTCACTTGTCTCTTTAAGGGAGAACTTCCAATAGGCAAATCCCCAATTACAAGTAACTTCACAAGCCTTATTTTACATTTTTTTATCCTCATCTTTAGAGAGAGAAATTTCTAATTTAAATTGGTAAGAGTGTCTATAAATATTAAATTTATATTGCTTGAAAATATCATAACTTTAGTGATAAATTAAATATTATTAAAATGGAGTCTTTTAAGTTATATTAAATCCAAATTAATTATAAAAAATTATGCCTTAAGTTTTTTTAAATTTAACAATAGATTGAATTTTATAAATCAATATAGATCCATATTAACAATGGATCTAAAAAGAGTCGGGATGGATTGAATCTCCTTATATGAAAATCTCTTTTTGGAATGTAAAACTTGAAAAAATATGTACATGTAAAAAGATTTAATCTCTTTTAGTGATTGATAAATCTGTTGTTAAAATGGATCTATAGTGTTGGTTTTCTACCTCTATATATAGATTGACCATAATGTAATTTTTCATTGGTTAAATTGTTTTTTGAATAATTTATTATTATTATTGTTTTATATTAAAAAATGAATGAGTTACACATTTTTGTCTTATTAAGAATTAACTAAATGATTTTACCTTTAATTATTGTATCCTTATGAGTATGGAAATATTTTACTAATTAGGTTATAATGAATATGAATGAACTATCTATGCAATAGAAAAATATTTATCATAATTTTACAATCATTGTTTCAACCATACTAAGTTTTATAATTTATAAAATATCTTTGCATTTTTTTAAAGTTGTTTTTCATGCAATTTCATATATATAATTTTGATATAAGTTCACCAATACGTAATCTATAATAATTACTATTTATAAAAATAAACATCATGATTCTAACCATCTAACAAACATAAACATCATCTAAAATACACATTCAAATTCACTAACATCGTCTAAATATATATACCTCTAGCACATATAAACCTCATTAGCTAGCTCACAAATCTAATAATCAAGCAGGGCTTCACCATCGTGATCACATTTAACAAAACACAAAAATTGTAATCTAACATCATCACCACACACATCCTCGAATCAATATACATCTCATGTCAAATAATTTTTATCACAAACATATATATCTGCAAGCACATTAAATGAACATATCTAACATGACCTAACAATATACACATCAACTCCAACATATAAATTAAGTACAAAAACATGAACAAAAAAAATGCACCATATGTGTGTGTGTGTGTAAACAAGTGAAAAAACTGCATCAAGTCAAATAAATGTTATCGAATATATGATACAACAGACATAGTAGCGGCAACCTGGTCTGTGGGAGCCTATTCTATTGCTTGGTTAAGTACTGCATCAACAAACATAATAGTGGAAACCTAGTTTGCAGCATAATACTATGGATGGTCAAGTACTGCCTCAATTGTCAAACTCTGAGGTGGAGGAGGAGGTGGCTAGTCCGCTCTCTCATAATAATCATGAGGCACATCCTCTAGCTCTGGAATATGATCATCAAGCGAATGACAAGGAGGCTTAATTCTAATAGGATCATAAAAACCCTGACCATAATCCAATGGGATAGTTCTACAATAATCATGATCACCACCCTCATCATCATGATCTGACAGGGTATCACTGTGAGAAGGCTCATCTGACATATTTGCCATTATGTTCCATGCATCCCTCTTCATTGCCATTAGATGATAACTATGATGATATGATGCATAAGAGTCATCATCTCATGTAGACATTCCCTCATGAAATCCACAAACCTAGGATCCGCGTAGATGTCTCGAGACCCCACAGGGTGCACTCCCTCTTCAACCAAAACTCTATACAATTTGTTGCAATAGTCCATCCTAAATCTCAGACGAGCCCTAAGGGCCCATATTCCCATGCCCCCTGAGGATGTGCCTCACCCTCTTAGGCCTCGCCCATCTCCTCATCTTCTCCCTCCGGTGGGGGAGGAGGCATGTCCCCAAGGAATGTGTCTACGTCTACAAAATTTATAGTACACAACAATAATTAGACAATTTCATTAAACAAATTAATAAAATAATTTAAATAACTTTCTAGAATAAATTTTATTCTAATTAATTAAAATAGTAAAATGAAGTTGGATTAATTTAAATAAAACACTAATATTACCTATATCATCTATAGGATCATCTCGTGTGAATATGATGTTGGTACATTATCTCCAATCAATACCCACGTACGGAAATGACATCAAGATAAATGTGTGTTTATACTCATAGGTCAGTAGCGCCAATGCCTAGGCAGAAATCTTGGTTCGATACTCTGGCAGGCCCCTCTTGGGCATCATCTGGCCCCATATGCGCATTTTCACATCATTCATTGGCCTAGGAGCGTGACGATCAAATGTAGGCATCATCTCTACAATCCTATAATAATAATAATAAAAACTCTAAAGTGAAATGGAATCTCGTCCTCCCATGTATCATCACATGAAATCTATCTAAAGTCGTACAAAACTGCCTCAAAAAAATGGAACACCATCTAACACATCATAATTCCTGAATCCAAGAATTGACATGACACAAAAGATGAAAAATAATGCATCGCCCATCATTATTATAGTGTGCAATGGTGGTCACTAATAATGAGAGGCACCTAACCTCCTGTAAAACAAAAGAAGCAATTTTTAGTTGTCCACCATGCACCTGAAAATATGTTGGATAGACTACATGAGCCCCAAGATATCTCTAAGAGTAGACAAGTTGACTATCTATTGCAACCCTATGGGGGACATCAGGGAACTAGGGAAAATCCTCCCCTCCTTGATACGCTAGTGATAAAACATATGTCCTCCTCATAGGACCTATACCACGTCTTAGGACCATCATCGAAAACCTACTCCTGGGCACTCCACTGGCGAATCATATGTGCCAACAAGATAGAGTGTGCCTTCACGAATGTGGCCTCCTCATAGCACTTCCCATATATAGTGTGTACATATGTATGATGCACTAGTTTTGGTTCACATATATACATTTTCATCATGGTGCATCTCAAACTTATGCATCAGTGTGCACATATAACCTTTTCGCACCGGTACAGAACGTTCAAGTTATCGAATGCACGGAGATTTATTTTTTAATATTATGTGTGCGGTGCATTTGGTAAATATAAATGAACTAGGTGTAACCTAAAAATGTATACACCCACATACAATTAATAGCTTTTCCCGATGCATTTTCATTTATTAAATACACCACAAAAATAGCGGTGTGTTAGGTTCATGCACCAAACTGCAGTGCACCTTGAAAATTTACAGGGCGCACTGCCATTGGGGCGAGCTGAAGTTTTCAAACACAACACACAAGATTTTTTTTCAAAAAAAATGTATTTTTCGACCTATTTTGCAATTATAATATGTTAAAAAGTCAAATTAGAGAGAAACATATACATTTCCTAGACATTTGGTCGTCGAGGAGGTATTGTTGACACGTAATTGAGAAAAACAAATTTCACCATTGTTTGAGAAAATTGGAAAGTCACGCACTGAGAACAATATGGAACGATAGTGAGAAAGAGAAGCACTAATGTTAGGGCGCTTACATGAGGCAAGAGTGGTTTCGGTTCTTCAGAGCTTTACGGAGCTATAGATGCTAAAAATGATATTTACGGTCGATATTTTGTTTTTATTTAACCCTCTTTTGGTGCATTATTATAACTGCATTTGTGCGTCAAATATCTAAGAGCATCATTTTTTTTAATTAAAAACCCTTCAGTGATTCTCTTGTTAAGACGCACTAGGGCGTTCGAATACATGTATCGCACTGTTGCTTTGTTGGACTATAGCATTGCATTTTTTAAAAATTAAAAACCGCCTAATGATGCTCTTTTGAAGACGCACTAAGGCGTTTTAACACATGAACAACATTGGTGCTTTGTAATAAGATAGCACCACTTTTTTTTTAATTAATAACCCTATAGTGATTCTCTTCTTAAGACGCACTGGGGCATTTTAAATAATTGACAACAACATTGCTCCATGGTAATATAGCACCGCATTTTAAAAACTCCGTAGAGGTGCTCTTTATAAGACATACTGGGGTGTTTTAATACAGAAGTAGCATTGGTGCTTCTTTGGAATATAGCACCACATTTAAAAAAAAAAAAAAAAAACTATAGCGGTGTTCCTTCTAAGTATGCACTGGGGATTTTTACTACACAAAGGGCACCAGTGCTACAAGTGGATATAGCACCAAAAAAATTTAAAATGTAACCTTTATCCAGTGTTATCGATTATTCAAGCACTAGTGCATGGTATATTGTAAATGCACCGGGGAAATATAGTTCTATTTTAGCAGTAGTTCGTCATCACAATATAACACGTGACTGGGAGAAATGAATTTTATGACCAATTTTTTTGTAATTTTAACCATTTTCCAGTGCTATCGAGTAGTATACGCACCGATGCTCTTTGTTATTTAGCACACCATTTTTATTTATTAAAAAATAAAAAATAAAATAAATAAAACTGCCACCAGTGCCTTGTGTTGTATTCGACATTAGTGCTTATATATATACTAAAGCACTAGTGTGTTTTTTAATTGTAGATGCATCGTCAAAAAAAAATCTACTAAAACATCTGGCCACCCACCTATGTTACAAACAACTCTTCGAGCTATTTTTATAGGGGTTTTCACAAAACCCTCCACTAGAAGGTCTTTTCCTTGTAATGTTTTCAGGCTTAGATTTTTTGCAGTTTATTCATCAATAGATTATGCAAGTGCATGACCAATAGATTGATGGAATACCGTGAATCTCCTCACTCCTATTCCATACAAATCAATATATGTTTGTTCTTGATCAATAATCTTTCTTTTATAAACTCTTACTTTTTGAATTCTCAATTTTTTGTTTCCCTTGTCATATTTTTCATTTTGCAATGTGACAGGACGTTCATCGAAAATAATGACTTCTTATGCAATCTTCTACATTATTTTTTTATTTTTTTCTAAACAATAAATAACCCAATCAGGTGGTATACCATTTTCATTTTCCACGTCTATAACTTGTTCAACGCCTTCTCTATTTGTGGGAATTTTGGATTTGGTTGTTTGAACCATATGCGCTTTGTGTGGATTGAATCTCCAAAGAGTCTCTTTTTCATCTCTACGAGTTGATAGCTCACCATGAACCAATTTTATAGTGGAAAAAAAAAAAAAATATTCATAGACTGGAGGATGAGGTCGCACCAGTACTGGGTGTGGAAGGTGGAGAATGTTGTGTAGGATTTATGCCTCTTTTCTTGTATTTTTCTTCCTTGTTAAAGTTGGTTTCTTGAGAAATTTTTTCAGTACCCATAACCATTTTGTTCCTTTTGGTTCTTTGTAAGTCTTATAGATGATCTTTTGTGAAAACATATTTTAAATTAGACAAAGATAAACAAACTATTTTCTTGGACAATATGAGATACGGAAATTGCATTGGTTCTTTGTTCGGATGCAATTTAGGTTAATAAGGTAAGTTTTCAAAGACATGGCATCATAATGAATCTATTATTTCTTAACAAATTGACTAACTATAAAGAAAATTTATTGAAAATCATATTACTTAGTCGATTATACAATTTGTTTTGTATCACCAAGAAATAAAATAGAGAATGGATTTTGGAACATTTGTTGTAGTTCCTGTGTTCATCGGGCAAGAAAAGAACCAATAGAAATCCTTAAATACTATGTAAATGAAGAAATATCTTGGAGAGAAATATGGAAAAGAACTTGAGCGGTTCAGAAAATCTATTGCTGAATAATGTTGACTCCCCACAGTTGTGAGCTTAGGAAAGTATTTTCTTCACACAATTATAAGTACTTTTTCTCTACAACATTCACCAATTTTATAATGAAAAGGTCGTTGTTTCTTTTATTTTCTGTTAATAGATTCAAATATCGTTGATATGCAAAGGCCAATGAAATTTCTCATCTATATTAGCAAATTAGTTAATTCTATGAGTGCAAATAGCTTTTTTCGTTTCTCTAATACCTATTTTCGCTCCCAATCCCGCTTAACATCACAATTCTCTGCTCCAATCCTAATCACCAGTTGTTACTATTTCTCATGTGGAAATTATTGCATATGAAACTCTAAATAAATAGCAATTGAAGATATCAAATCTAACGTTTACAGGAAATCATGGAAATAAATATCGATATTCCAAAACCAACTTATCCACTTCCTCCACCTTTTTCTCTTGTTCTTATATCATTGAAATACATGTCATTAGAGACATAAGTTTACAATATAAAATAAGTATGAATTATTTGTGATTATGACACTTAGCTAAGAAACTCTCAACAATAACAGTAAATAGAAAATTGTGCGAGGAAAAAAGTAAATAAATATTATGCGCATATGTGCTCAACTACCTCTATCATGAATTCATTTGGTGGTTGAGATGGTACCCACCACTATGTAGATGTCGATTTTTTTTATTTGATATTGGAGTGTGTAAATGGTTGAACCAAATTTTATTTAAAAATAACTTGACACGTGATTTTGAAGACCATGGTACAAAGCTAACTGTCACAATGTGTTCCAGCTGGCCGTGTACACATTGCCCCATTATTTCTGACAAAAAAAATTCCAAATAATGCTACCAATCATGAATTAATATTTTATTCCAATAGTTCTATATTCAATTTGATTGTGTATTTGTCGAAAATCAAAGAATTTTCAAACATGCTTCGCATTTGTCACTTTTCTTCTTCAAATATTAACGTTATTCTTCTCATCTGTTGTAAGGTTCACATCTTATCTATATGTTCTCGATTACTGGAACTCCCCGTGGATAAAAGCAAGTGAGTTAATCATATGAGTGCATATAATTTTTGTCGTTTAACTATAAATTTCTTGATATGCTATGTAATCAGTAATTGTTACTATTTAGCATGTGAGATATGTTACAGAGAACACACTCAATAAATAACAATTGAAAATACCAAAGTGGACATTTACGGGAAGTACTGGAAATAAATCTCGAAAGTCCTAAATTATCTCGTTCTTTTATTTCAAACCACTACTACTTTAATATTGTCGATATATGTGTACTAAGTAGCAGACATTTACAAACCAAAATAAATATGAATTCACTTTCATCATAACTATTGTTGTAAAGGTTGTCAATACAACAACACATAAATATTGTGTGTAGATGTAATCAACTGGCTCTAGCACAAAATGATTCCATAGTTGTGTTAATGTTCTATACATGGCGTCACCTCATGTTCTCGCAATTGTCTTTGACATATACTCGACGTAAGCTGCACAATGGACTGATTATGCCAAGATTAGCCGAAAAAATGCCAAAACAATTTACATTTAATTTTTTATGTTAAGTGCAGAGTGCTCTGCACATTATTGCTTTGTTTACAACTACTAATAATTACACAATGTGTTATATTAAATTATAATATGCACTTGAACAATGTATTGATTATGTATCGATCAGGTACTACTTTCACTATCACATCCCTTGTATTATGTCTATACATATTTAAAAAGCATATTTAGATTTAGAGACAATGTATCTTTTGCTAGTCATAGAAGTAAGCCTTAATTAATTTTCTAATAAAATTTTATGTGTTTTGTCAAAAATTGATTAAGTTTATTTGACATTTGGCATGTGTAAAAAAATCATTAAAATTTATACCTTGCAGACATGCAGAGAGAGAAATAAAAATCAAACTACCACGACATTGATTTGAGCCGTCAGGAAATGTGTGCGAAGATGTGAAAAGCACGATGTAAAGATTCTTCCAAACATAATCCTTTTCCATGCAATAATTATTTTAGACACTAAAAATTCTTTACCTTTCACATCAAAATAGTAATTCGTTCGGTGTGAACGAATGTCCATTGAATCATTGTTTTGCAATGTTATTGTATAACATAATTGCCATCCTACATTGGTTTTCAATCTATGTAGCAATAAGCCTGTATTGGATTTTGATGTATATATCAATAATTAGTGTTACATTTTCATTGTACGTAACATGGCAGTGAGAAAGAAGCTTTCTTTGTGTGGAGTACGGAACAAGCATGATGAACTCTTCCTTCACATTTTCACACTCCATACAATGAAATTAACTAGATTAAAAACAAATCATTTAAATACTTAACATTACCTGTATTTTAAAATATTAAAATATATAACTACAATATTTTGATAATTAAAATAATAAAACTTACCCTACATTATTTGTTTTCATCGATTTTTTTATTGACTAATGCAAGAACCTACAGTGACAGATACTAAGTGTGTTGCAAATGGTTAATTTGAGTAAATATTTTACACAATTGTCTTTGATTATGGACCAGACCGCCTAGAGTTTGTTGCCGGTTAGAACATGAAATTTATTATTACATTTGTTTATGAAATGATCAATATGTTAAATAACACATGTGAAAAACCAAGGAATATATGAACTAAAATTTATCAAACAAAGATATGTGCAAAATTGAAGAAAATATGCCAACTACACATATTGCATCTGTAAACAGGGAAAATGTAAGTTTGATTAACCATTATCGACTTGCATAAAAATGTTGTATGGGACAAAAATGTGTGGAAAAAAAACTGTGAAGGGCTTAATGTCTATGGAAAATGCAAAACTTGTGTGTATCTACAACAATCTTTGGAAAAAATAGATGTATCGAAAATTTCTACAATGATGGAAATGTATACGAACATGCAAAACTTTTTGGTGCCAATATTCAAACTTGACCCTTGATACAAAGCAAGTGTGTAGATGCAGAATTTCACACAACCAGAAAAGCTCTGCATAAAATATATTCGACCACTCATCTCCACACAATGAAAACGTTCACTTCCCTTCCGCAATCCACACTTTCCACTCACCCTTTCTCTTTCCTCTACATTTTTCTTCTCTCCTATCTCCATATTCAGCATAATGGGAGCTTCCTTAAGACATATACAGAGGGATAATCCAGAAAAATTAATTGATATATACTATTGGTTAGTATTTTCTCAATATCAGTTTTTTTTATTCTGTAGAATGAAATACTAAGACATATTATTGGACGACTACATTTGCGGAGGTGCAACGGGTAAAGATGAGTGCAAAGGTGTGGAAAATGCTTATAGAACATTAACATTGAAATTATTCTATTATAGATAATGCTACTGCTCAGTAAATCCTTTGAATCTACCTTGGCACTCCATGCAATGAAATCATTAATACTAGTAACTATTTCAATTTCTTACCATTAATGATTGCTTCGTTTGACATGCTTTAGAAATAATATCAATATAATATTTTATTACTATAATCCTAAATCTCATTCTCTTTTGGTTAATTAAATCTCTCCTTCCAATAAATATAAGTATTTTTGGCATTTATTTAGTGAACCAACACATATTCAGGACATGTACTATGTTAAATTATTTTTTTATCGGCCATTTTTTTGCTACCAAATTAGAGTAAACAAACTTTGTTATTGGAATTCGTTGAATACTAAATGCATTAGTGATTTCACATTTGTAAATAGAACTCATATTATCCAATATTAAATGAAATTTGTTTTCAATTTGTGTGAGAAAGAAGTGGTGTGCGGTAAAACAGATATGCAAGCCATACTATGAATAAGTCAATTAAGTAGAAGTTTCTGACATGAAAATTTTGGTTTATGTGTGCATCGGATGTCGAATAAGTATATAATATTAAATGTATTAGCTAAAGTCTATGCAAAAGTAAACAATGTATACAGGTAAAAGCATAAAGCATATCCTCAAAAACTTTTGCAAAAAACATCATTTCAGAGAACTTCGCAAAATCAGTAAACAGATTCAGAATTAGAACAAAGTGATCATTGTTTGTACTTGAAAATTATTTATCAATAATGAAGAACACAATGAATATCCTTGAAATATTTTGCAGAAACATCATTTCAAATCATTTCACAAAATTGGTAAACAAATTCAAAATTAGAACAAAGTGATCATTGTTTGTGCTTAAAAGTATTTAACAATAACAAAAACAATTATAGTAACAAGAATTGTATCCAGATTCAAATACCACTTACCATAGCCATCATTAAAAATAAACATCAAAGATATACTAGATTTCTGACAACCAATATTGTTCTCTGAATTTAGGCTTTTGTGATTCATATTGTTTTATTCCTCTTCCACGGTTTGTCTTTCTTCCATGGTGGCCCCCTCGTTGGATATTTCTATTCCTTTCAATGTTATGAACCTGAGTTATCTCTCCTCTATCATATCTAAATCTCACTTCATTTATTATCCCCATTTTAATTATATTCCCTCGATGTGTGTTCATATTTCATCCCTTACTAATAAATTAACACCCTATCTTAATAAAAGGGTGGCTAATCTCTCTAAGTTCTCTTTTGAACCCTCGGTTTATAGTATCTTGGAGAAAGGTTTAAGGTTTTCCCTTGCTCCAAGAAAAATCCTGGTGGAGAATATTATTTGTAATGTTGAGTATGGAATTAGGGGGTTATCGGATAACATCAAAGATGTCATTAGGCAGGATTTTGTGGTTATCTTTAGAAAGGTTAAGCCCCCTAAGAACAACATCAACAGGCATGAATTTGAAGTCGTTAAGGCTTTGAAAAGTAACTCTAATGTTGTTATTCTCAAATATGACAAGGGTGGGGCAAGGGTTATCTTAGATAGAGATTATTAATGCAACAAAATGTTGGATCACCTCCATAACAGTGGGAGCTACAAGAAGCTGAGTAATAACCCCTTAAAAAAATTATCAATTTGTGTCTTTGGCTATAAAATCTAGAAACTCAGTGAGCTCCATTATCCATAAGCTTATTAAGAGAAACCCTCTTACTCGTATGATCTATGGGCTTCCAAAGATCCATAAAAAGGGTGCCCCCTTAGACCCATTATTAATACAATAAGTTGGCCAACGTATCTTCTAGCCAAATATTTGGCTCAGAAGATCAAACCCCTTGTTGGCCATACAAAATCCTTTATTAAGGATTCTACTTCTTATATCAATGAGTTAAAGGGTATTAAGCTTGATCCCAAGATATTCTTGTTAGTTTTGAAGTTGTCTCCCTTTACATCGATATCCCCATCAATGAGGCTATTGAGGTAATTAATCACATTACTGATCTGGATACAGCCAAGTTAGTTGATATTTGCCTTACCTCAACCTTTTTCAGTTTCAAAGGTGAATTCTATGAACATACTTGTGGAGTTTCCATGGGTTCTCCACTCTCCCCTATTATGGCTAATTTTTACTTGGAAGACTTTGAATCCAAGGCATTGGATTTTGCTCAATTCCGACCTAAACTTTGGAAGAGGTTCATTGATGATACCTGTGTCATCTTGCCTCATGGTCAAGAGAAGTTGTATCAAATTTTTCAACATCTTAACAATCAATCTAACTCCATCAAGTTTATTATGGAAACAGAATCCAATGGTAGCCATCCTTTCCTTGATGTTTTTATCTCTAAAAAATATTATCGTTCTTTCTCTCACTAGGTCTTTCGTAGGAAGACTCACACAGAGCAATATCTGCATGTCAAGTCCCATCATTATCCTACTAAAAAATTAGGAGTTATCAACACTTTGGAAACTCATGCCTTAAGGATTTCTAATGAGAGTCGCCTAGAGAATGAGAAAACCCATCTTCTTAAGGTGTTTGAAAATAATGACTATAATAAGCACCAAGAACTCTTTGATTTATTAAAGGAAAATAAAGGTCCTATGATAAAAAAAGAGCCTCGGGATTTGGTCCCCCACATTTTTCTTCCCTTTATCGAAGGGACCACTAACAGGGTCTCCCAGATCCTTAAGAAACAAAATGTTCCTTCCAGTTTTAGGCCCTTGAACACTATTCAGAGTTCCCTAATATCTGTCAAAGACCTAGTGTACCCCAAAAATATGAAGGTTGTTTATAGAATCCCATATTCTTGTGGAACTCCCTACATTGGAGAAATTGGTTGCTCCATAACTCAGAGGATTCAGGAGCATACATCCAACATAAATCATTGTAAGGATTGCTCATCAACTTTGGCGGAATATGTTGAGAAAATGAAGCACCACATATGTATAAAAGAGTCATAGTTCATTGCCACGATTGAACATTTCCATCACCGGAAGTTTAGGGAAGCCATTAAAATTTAGAGAAGTTCTACGACATTGAATAGGAATGATGGTTGGAAGATTAGAAAATGTTGAGCCCTTGCCCTTTCTTCATAGGGATCTTATTTCATGTTTTTTTCCCTTCTTATTGTCCTTTATGTGTTATGTTCACTTCTTATTATTTCCTCTTTTTTATTTAAATTATTTTGCTTTCTCCCTTTATTTTTTCCTTTTCTATCGTTCATTATTTTTGGTTCTATATTTCTTGCTTATTTTTGTAAAAAATATATTTTTCAATTCCTTTTGCCTTCAATATTTTCTTTATATTTATATTGATATTAGTATTGGTTAATTATGTCCTTCCATGCCTATTTTCTTTTTCCTTTTCTTTTTAACTTTGATTATTTTACTTTTATTTGCAGAAACCGGATTATCCACAGTATCATAAAACAATGGTCGACGTTTCGAATCCAAACGGGGATCCATCTTCAGGACGAGAAGTGAATGAAGAATGAAAGAAGGTCGCAGGGGGTCAAGGTATAAATAGTGAAGACTAATGATGATGAGAAGAGCCGACAGCAAATTAAGTTAAATTTATTTAAAATAAATTTTATTTTATTATTGTTAAAAAAAAACTTTATAAATATTTTTTTTTTAATATTTAAAATTTAAATTCTAAATTAATAACCCTATTATAAAATTCTAATTTATTATTAAAAAAAAAAATTATATAAATTTTTTTTAATTCATGTCTAAAATTAAATTCTAAATTACTAAAATTAAACCTAGAGTAACTAAAATTGTTAAATTATTACCTAAAT
The DNA here is from genome assembly GCA_034641835.2 of Pinus albicaulis. Classification (NCBI taxonomy): domain Eukaryota; kingdom Viridiplantae; phylum Streptophyta; class Pinopsida; order Pinales; family Pinaceae; genus Pinus; species Pinus albicaulis. The sequence goes on from CM076577.1 coordinate 797,561,697, forward strand.
TGATTTACCTAATATAGTGTAATTGAATTATTAATTTAAGGTATCTAATTCTAAAAATGTAACTATTTAACTATGTGTTAATAAAGTCAATGAATTTTAATTAATTAAACCCTAATAAATTTTAATTTCAAATTACTTATTAATTAAATCCTAATGAATTTTTTATTTTTAAAAACTTTATATTATATAAATAAGTTAGATTTGAATTTTTATATTATAATTAGCTTCCATTTACTTATAATAAATATTAATTAATTAATTTTTATTAATAGAATAAAAATTAATTAATAAAAATAAATATTACGAGTGAGTGGAATAGGAGTTTTTGTACTGACACGACCCTAAACCTGATTACTAATAAGGAATAGAAGCAAACCTGCAAAATTATATCTGGGATGAGGACAAACCTACAGAGAAAATTTGTCTAATAAGAGGTCGGCAACTGTCACTAATCTCGTATCCTCCGTCCCTGTTGATGTTATGCGGGTGTTTCATAATCTCTAGCGCTTCTCTAATCTTACGTCTTCGATATTGTTCCTCTCTCGCAATGATTTTAGCATCCTCAAGACGTAAGTGATGTTTTGTTTTCAAGGAGTGATCAGCAAGAGCCGAGGTTCGCGATCGCTCATGTTTAATATCGGCACCATGCTCTTTCAGACGCTTTTGAAGAGAGCGCCCAGATTCACCAATATAACTCTTTCCACATGAGCAATCAATCCTGTAAACACCTTTAAGTTGCCCTTCACTAATGCTATCATTAACAGAGCGCATATTTTTTCTAATGGTTCCTACTGCTGAGAATTGTGCAAAAATGTTACTCCTTCCCAAAACCCTGGAAATCTTATGAGTCACCCCTTCCCAAAACCCTGGAAATCTTATGAGTCACCCCTTACAATAACAAAATAAATTTTATTTTAAATAAATTTAACTTAATTTGTTGTCAGCTCCTCTCATCATCATTAGCCCTCACTATTTATATCTTGACCCCCTGCGACCTTATTTCATTCTTCATTCACTTCTCGTCCTTAAGTTGGATCCCCGTTGGGATTCGAAACGTCGACCATTGTTTTATGATACTATGGATAATCTGGTTTCTGCAAATAACTACAACCACAGAAGTTTGAGAAGCATAGTTTACTTTTAGTTATTTTTTCCTTGAATTTATTTATTATATATTTGTATTTCATTCTTAAATATACTAAGAAAAATGTTCAATTTCTTATTATTATTGTAAGAGATTTATACTAATGGTGAATTTTGACTTGTTTTTTATTGGTATTAAAATATTTTAAGATATATATATTAATTTGTTATTATTAATTTAATAGAGTTAATTATTTTATACCTCTTTTTTTATTGTTAAAAATATACTTTTATTTATTCTTAATATACATAAATTTTGATGAGCGGGTTTTCTTAAAAAAAGTTAGTTTATTCTTGAACTTTTATTTATTTTATTTTCATAATATATATATATATATATATATCTTTTTAAAATTCCTTTTTTTGATTATTAGTTGTTCCATTTGAATAATATTATTGGGAACATTAATTATTATTTTCAAACCCCGGTAAATTTAATGGAAATATTATTTATTGCATTTTTTATTGTTAGTAATTTAGTTGTTGTAATTTCTTTGCATCTCTATAGTATTTAACTATTTCCTTGGATCAGACTCTCCATCTTAGTCGTGATTATGAACCATAGAGGGTGGTTCAAAACGCGCTAACCATATATGATTTCACCGAAAAATTTCTCTCTTAAACCAAAACTACTATTGAATATTCATTTTCACCCCGATAAACAAAAGAACATTAGATACAATATAAAATCTCAAAGTATAAAGTCGACAATTTATGCAAACCATCATCTTGGAATTGTCCACAAAATTGGTAAACAGACTCAGAAGTCGTACACCGTAATCAATTTTAAAGAGTAACAAATACAATTTCAATAACAAGAATACTACATAACTATTTATCATAGCTATAATTAAGATAAATGATATAAATGGGACAGATATATCTTATCCAAAACTATTGTTGAGTGCCAATTTTTTATTTTGTAGGTTGCTTATATCGATAATGAGAATTTATGATATCCTAACTCACTAGCTTATTCACCACATCCATTTTTCTTTTTTTTCTCTTTAACTTTTTGCACTTGCATTTCAAAAAATAACAATAATTGTTCCTTAATGAATTAAATACATGTAATAAATGATAATTTAACTCTGAAACAAAGCTATATGGAAAAAGAAATGCATGTGAAAATGAAATTTGTTATGTAATTGAATTTACATTTACGATATTAAACCACTACAAAAGTTTTGGGTGCATAGAATAAAACTTGATTCCTAAAGAACTTATCAAATCTTTATATTTAACCACAAAATTAAATGAATTTGTCTCAGCAAATACTGAAATTGGACTCCTGTGAACTGCAATATGAAAAATGCACCTACAAATAAAAGCAAGAAATTTCATCCATAAATTGGCATAGTTCATGATAACATATCTAACAAACCTGGACATTTAATCGCTAGTAAACAAGAAAAAAATGTTTTGAGATTTAAGAACACTCATAATATGTAAAAGCATAGATCATGGTTGTTTAATTGTCAAATGTTTTTTTAATTTTCAATTTGTTCAAGTGATTTATTTAGCTTGGTATGGATGTAATCTGTCATAGGATAAATTGTGATTTCTTGTTTGATATGTTGAATAAATATATCCTTCTTAATTTCCCTAGCTTCTTCTTGCAACTGTGCAGCTAAAGCAAAGTTATGTTTATTAACATTAAAAAATTTATGATTAACCATTTGCTAATTTCCTTTGTACTAAAATCAGTTATACTATCGAATTAGGTTGCCTTTGCTATGTTTTCTTATCCAATTCAACTGCTAGTGTTTCTCTTGAAATTAATCCAGAGTCACATATTATACGTGGACAATTTAGATGCTGCAAAATATGTACATCCTTGACATAGGCATTTTCTCTTCTATTCCCTATATTTTCACATTCAAAAATAATGTTCTCGAGCCTTTTGATTCTCTTAGACCATGCAACTTTGATTTTCTTCATCCAAATAGAATTCAGTAGTTCCTACCTTTTTTCTCTAGATCAGAAAGTAAATCAAGTCTGTAGCTAAAAGAAGATAATTCATAGTTAATAAAATACTTGTCTCCTTCGAGATCATGTTCAATGCACTCGACAAATGACTTATTTATTTGTACTAAATTTACCAAATTGAAAGTTGATTTCCATGCATATTCAATGATTTGTAATAATTCACATGTATTACTAATAATATATGTTTTCACTGCATTAAGGAGATGTATAGGTTAAGTAAATCTATGTGATGTGTTGAGGGTAGAAATTCCCAACGGTGTTGTCTATATTTGTAATGGATTCATAAACAAAGGACCTGGATTTAGAGCATCTTCTAGGTATTTTATTCTTGTTTTTAGTCTCAAGTTTTCTTCTTCCAATTGGATGACAGACTATGCAAGTATGTTACAGGTAGCTTGATACAGTTTCATGAGCCATGTGGTTCCAATTCCAGACAAATTAACATGCATTTTGTTTTGATCAATAACCTTTTTGTTTCGATCCTTTGTTTTCTCAATATTCAATTTTGTACTACCCCTTTCATACTTTTCACTTTGCAATGTGAGAGAATAGTCATCAAAAGTAATAAATTCTTTAGCAATTTGTTGCATTGTTTTCTGATTTTCTGCTAAACAAGCGCTAACCCAATCAGGCGGCACAACGTTGTCAAATTCTACATTTATAGCTCCTTCAACACTTCATGTTTTCATAAAACTTATATATTTGGTTTATTCACCCATATATTTTCTTTCTGGAGTGAATATTTGATCGGGCTCTTTGTCATTTCCACTACCTGATAGCCCACCACGAACTAGTTTCGTATTTCTAGTATTTTTTCTCTTTGTCTGTCTTGAGGATGAACTTGCATCAATATCATTTATGCAAGGTTCATGTTTCTTTGCATAAGTAGTGATAATTGATTCTTCAACAATTTATTTAGCATTTATGACTAGCCCTTGATTTTTTGTTGATGCATTTTGACTTTCCTTGCTTTACTCTCTAACTTTTGGAAACAAGTTTGAGTACCCAATAGTTTCCAAGTGTGAGCCAAATAGACCCTCCTTATCAAAGGCATTAATGGCGTCAACTTCACTTGAGTTAAAAGGATGTGAAGTCTTTGTGAGCTCTGTAACATGAGTCGCATTTTTCATTGTGATTTCTTCAACAGTAAACGGTAAAGAAATAAATTTTCTTGTCTTTTGCTTACAAATATAATCATCCAGACACGGTATTGCCTATATAATTTAGAAACAAACAAAAAAAAAACTATCTATAACAAAATTTGGTAAGAACAATGACTTACCCTGAAATCCATAAATTTGAATTAGAATACTACTTTATCTTTCTTCATGCATACATTTTCCCCATAGGAAAACATGTGCTTGTGCATATATTTGATAAGACTCTTGTCCAGTTATCGTGCAATTGACTTGCTTTAAAAATACATTGAATTAAACAAAAGTTTAAAGAGGCATTATGATTCCATAATATAGGATACCAGAACTACATTGGATTTTGGTTCACATTGAATTTAGAATTATACAGAAAGTCACGAAAGACATGGCTAGAAACCAAATTTGTTATCAGATACGCCATCATGAAGAACCTATTGGTCCTGGATAAATTGAATAACTAAAAATCTAATTAATTAGAAATTATATCAGCCCAATCAAATACACATTTTTTTGTATGTGTGATGAAGCATATAGAGGATGAATTTTGAAACATTTGTTGTAGTTTCTCGGCCCATTACATGCACTGAGATCCAAAAAAAGTCCTTAAATGGTTGTTTAAACAAAGAAATATCTAGAACAAAAATATCAAAAGGAACCTAACAACTTGGAGAAATGAAATCTCCAACAATGTTAGCCTTACCTACCTCTGACTTCAAGTAATTATTTTCTTCCTATAATTTTGTGTGCATATTACGTTCCGGTAGCTTGAATATCCATTTGAACGCCTTAATATTCAGACGAATCTTTTTCGTTTGTAGCACAATTTTTCTTGTTCTTGAATCAGAACTTTTTGCACACAAATGAACAATTTCCCTGAAATAAAAAACTTATCGCACACATGCAGCATTCGCTAATCCACTAGTCCAAATATTTTTGGTGTTCTCCTCTTCTGTTGGAAGACTGGCATAACACTCATATGCAGTCAACCAATGAAATTTCTCATCGATATGACAAGTAAATTAATCATATCAATGCAAATATCTTCTCTGCTTTCTATGTTAACCATGTTTGTTTTGTACCTAAAAACACTTTCTCAATCAATAATGTTCTCAATGTCGGTAACTCCATAATTTTTTGTTTATGCATATAATCACTATTTGTTACTACTGCAAGCGTGAAATAAGTTGTCACTATTGCAAGTGTGTGTTGAGATTTATATCATGGGAGGTACTCCAAACCTGAGGGTACAGGGTTGTGCAGGAATTTGTCCCACATAGGCCTTGTGGGAAAGCATACCCAAGCATGGGGTTTTGTACCCAAAGTGATGGGCACGAAACATAGAGTTAATTTTATTTTTTGGATCATGGTGATAAGAGGAACACCCTAAAAGGAGCCTAGGGATCCTAAGGCTGCCAAGGATGAGTTGGTTGAATGAGGGAAAATTATTTTTTGTATGTGAATTAGGGTGAAATAACCATAAGTACAGATCAACTAGACTCATGCGTTGTCCTTTGGAGGGCTAATAGTGAACCCTAAAGAGACTATAAATATAATAAGGGAATACCTCATTCAACCACCCAACAAGTGAAATATTCTCTTAAGAAAATATCTCACACACCCGAGGAGATCAAGCTTGAAAGGGAGCAAAAGAAGTCTGTCTTTTGTTTATTTTCTAGCACAGGTACATGGAGGAGTAGCAACTAAGTTTAAGAGCATTTCAATTGGAGTATCAACTGAGTTTGTGGCCTCTGTATTATGGTTAAGGAAATTATTCCAGGGCCGAGTAATAAACCACCCTTATCATTTTTATGTGGAATAAAACATGGCTGAATATACTGAAGTTTCTAATCCAGGAGCAAGACACCAAGTGTTAGTTGTAAGGGCTATTGACACCTGAATTAAATATGGATTATCAAGACAAGTACATCCATGTAAAAGGTGAGGTAAAACGTGGAGGAATAATTTTTCTATGTTTATGTTTTGAGCTTACCTAAAACTGAGATTTGGACCTATGATATCACAAAATTTTAGAGAGGAATGAAAGTCTTTGGAAAGGAAGAAAAGAGGGTTGCAAGAGATTGAAGGTTGTGGAGAAGGGTTGTTGGGTTGAAGGATTTTTCTAAAGGATTTAGAACAACATATTCTAGTTTTTTTTTAAATTCATTGTGTGGTTGATTGGAGGGAAACAAGTAGGTTTCAAAAGGATTCCCTAAGTGTAGACCTAAGAAGGACATTAAGTATGCTAGAAGTGGTTGTGATTTGGTGCCCAAGGACTGATCTTTGAAGGACAAAATAAGGCATCCAAGGGAGCAATTTGACGGGACCTAAGTTGATTGTTGGAGAAGGATGTTTGAAAATCATAGTGGGTAACCTCCATGCCCTAAGTTTATGTTCATTGGAGCAGCACATGGAGGAAATAGTGGTAGAAGTCCCAAATTTTTTAGGAGCAATAGTGGATAGTATAGGAGTTGTTCACAAACGAAGTTGTGAACAACTCACAAGAAGACCCTATATGATGATTCATTTATGGAATAATGATCAGCTAGAGGGCATATAGGTGAGCCGTGTTCAATGACCTAAAGAAGTAAGACTCATTGATAGAGGCAGATTGGTGTTATTGTATATTGGGGGAAGAAGGACCAGCAGTTGTGTTCAGGGTACGTGGATCGTTGTAGATGAGGTCGACTATATCAGCGAGTAGGTAAGTTAGTATCTTGTTCAAGGTAGAATTTTTTTTCAAATTAATAAAACCAAACTCTAGTTTTTATTCTTGTATAAGTGATTTAATGGGGGTTATGATCCCTATTACGGGATCCCTAGATAGTTGTATTATAGATTGATAATATAACAAAGTTGGGTTGTTGAAAATTTGTAAAAAGTTGTCTATTTGTGCACATGTTGATTTACTGTTGTATTTATTTCGATGTGCAAAGTAGTTTGTTGTGGAATTTTATTTGGTTGTATCATATATTGTAAGACCCTAACCTGGATTCTCCATTGTTGTGGAAAAATAACATTGTATCAGAGCTACGTTGAAGGTCTAGTGAATCAGAGTGTGCACAACAAGTACAACTCAAGAGGGAGTTGGTTACATTGTTTTTGAAGGACTAATATAAATGTTGAAGATGTCGGTTGGTCTGTGATATGAGGACATGTTATGAAACCAGCTCCAAAAATAGAAGAAAAGAGAGATCAACGTCTTATAAATAAGCCACTTCGAGGGGGGAACCTCATTTACATTACATAAATGAACAATTCTTGGATGATATAAATGACAAAACCTCCTTTCTATATATAGAAGTCCACGGGGTCACAATATAATCCTAACCGACCTAAGAATAATAATGTAAGGGAACAATAATAACAGTAGTGGATTTTATGGGGCTCAATAATAACAATATGGGGGTTACAGGGGTACAAAAATAACAATAAGGGGGCTACACTAACAACAATAAGGGGATAAACTAGTATTAAAGGGACCTAACATGCCCCTCTCCTTCAAACAAGTGTTTCCCTCAATGCTTGATTATTTCTAGATGCTTTTGTATAAAATTCTCATCCTCCCATGTGGAATATTCAATGGGTAAGTTCTTCCACTTGCTGAGATACTTTGAAATTGATCAATTTCGTAGTTTTTAAGTTCTTGTTTCTGTGACTACTTCATAAATTCTTTCGCTACGATGTTGATCTTCTTGTTGTTTCATTCGATTCTGCACCAAAGTTAGGTTATCCTTTGAGTGTTGGAGAACTTGTTTTTTATGCTCGTTGTGATCTTCCACTACTTTATAATCCATATTATCTTTCATTTGATCCTTAAAACCATCCAACTTAGCCTCAATTTTTTCTTATAAACCATCTATGTCATCTTTGATTTCTCTTTGTAAGATTGAAATTTGTTTCACTTGGTACCGTAATTTTGATATATCATGCTGCAATTTTTCCTCTTCATGAGTCATAGTAGAGTATTATGAGGTCTTAATGGATGTTGAATTCTTTTTAGTGGGAATTTTATAACCCAATACTGATATCTGTGCTTCAATACGCCCTTGGAATCACTTTAAATTGATTTTTCAAATAAGACTTATTCAATTTGAAAAAAATACGCATGTTTTTTCTTGATTTTGAGGAGCTCAATATTGAAACTAATGTATCTCTATAATTTCCTATCTTTAATATCTGAAATTTGGTCTTGTAGTAGCCGTATGAAACTTCTTTACAATGCCACAGGTTTGACCTTATTTGGATTCTTCAAGGCAAAGTTATGTCCAATCTCCCACAATTTCCTAATTATGGACTAGTTCAGTAGAGCGCATTTGTACAACGTGCCACGTGTCATTGTTTCCTCCTTCGACTCTGGAATTAATACATGAGAAACTACATTCCATGTAATTTTTTCCACATTTTACATCATTCCAATCTGATGCTCAGAGAGAGAGTTATGACAATTTTCCCAAAGTCACCTCTTTGAGATTACATTCAGGAGCCTACAAAAACCTTAACTTCCATAGATCATATCTCTGAAAATATTGCGAACCAAGATCTGAAATTTTACACGACATTCCTCAGGATATCTTTGAAAATGGGTTTTTTTAGCTTCTGAACCTTCGTAGAATAAACTTTATAGTGAAAATTCCACGATGACATGTTTGAAGCAGCGAAACCCTAGAATCCAAAGCTCTAATTCCAAATGTTATGAAACCAACTCCAAAAATAGAAGAAAAGAGAGATCAGTGCCTTAGAAATAAGCCACTTTGAGGGGGGAAACTCCTTTACATTACATAAATGAAAAATTCTTGGATGATACAAATGACAAAACCTCCTTTCTATATATAGGAGTCCATGGGGTCACAATATAATCCTAGCCGACCTAACAATAATAATGTAAGGGCACAACAATAACAATACTGGATTTTATGGGGCAGAATAATAACAATATGGGGGCTACATGGGTACAACAATAAAAATAAGGGGGCTACACTAACAAAAATAAGGGGATACACTAGTATTATAGGGACTTAACAGGACAGATTAGAAGGGTTTTCCAACTATAGTTCATGGAAGGAAAGGATCAAGTTGGTTCTGATTTTGAATAGTATCTGAGACTTTGTCAAGAAAGAGATCAAGAAGTCGACTGACCCTAAGGAGTTGGAAGTGTATGAAGAGATGGATGAAAGGGAAAAGTTGATCATACTAGATGGTGTCAAGGATCCTTTGATACCTCATCTATCTAGGAAAAACACTTCCCATGAGATGTAGAAATATCTTCAGGATTTGTTCTAGAATAAGAATGAGAACTGAGAGTCGACATTGTAGGATAAGTTGAAAGCCACCAAGATGACAGAGGTTGGAGGAGTGACTTCATATTAGACAAGATTGTCTCAAGTTTCAAATGATCTTGCCACCATCAGAGTGATTTTTACATATTATGATATGGTGAGGATTCTGAGAGGGGTTTACTAATGTGTGGAAGTTGTTCATCAAAGAGATTTTTTCCAAAGAGAAGCTACCAAACTAGAACATGTTGTAGGATAACTTCATTCAGGAAGAATTGCAAGATGAGGATCTTCGTCTAAAGAAGAAGGCTTTTTATGATGATGTGTATCTTGCAGCAAGGATGAAGGGAAATCAAAAATACTTGAGTATGTTGAACTATTCAACTATGGCGAGTATGGTCATTATTCGAAGAAGTGTCCAAAGAAGAAGCAAGGAGATGATGAGAATAAGAATGGGAAGCAGGTTCCAAATTTTGTTACTTATACCAAGATAGATGACCTCTACAAGATATTGAAGACTGAGTATTTTTCTTTGATCTCTAATTTCTCTAAGGGTGTGATCGACGATACTGCATGGTACATGGATAGTGGTGCATTGAAGCATATTAAAATTTCAAATAATGTATTTAATACTCTAGATGAGTGGGATTTGAGGTCGTACATGGTGGTGGGCAACAAGAGTCAAAAGGATATCAGAGGATCAAGCCGCGTGCCATTCAAAATGGATTTAGGTTAGTTGATGCAAGTTCAGGATGTATTATATATACCAGAGCTTATATATAGCATATGGCTTATCTTAATGATTGAGCAAAAGGGGTTTGGCAGGATTTTCCAGGATGGGAAAGAGAATCTCAGGCACGAAGGCTCTAGCTATGGTGGAGTGATCATTGGAGTTATAGATCATGGTTTATACAGGCTGACAAGCAATATTACAGCTCATGCGAAGAAGAAACAAGAGGATTCTTGTGGTAGTGACACTTCCAAGAAGGGTGTAATTCATGCTACATGGTATGTTAGAGTTGTGAGCGTCAAGAGTTGGGATAGTGTCGCCATCATTGACAGTGGTGAAGAGTTACTTCCTAGTCTTAGAAGTACCTTCCTCACTAATAGGGATTGTTGAGATTTGTAGCTTGGGAGGTACTCCAAATCCTATGGTACAAGGTTGTGGAGTAATTTATCCCACATAGGCCTTGCAGGAAAGTGTACACAAGTATGGGGTTTTGTACCCAAAGTTTTGGGCACGAAACCTAGAGTTAATTTGATTTTTTTTACCATGGTGACAAGAGGAACACCCTAAAAGGAGCATAGGGATCTTAAGGTTTCCATGGATGAGTTGGTTGAATGAGGGAAAGCTATTTTTTGCATGTGAATTAGGGTGAAATCACCACAAGTACAGGTCCTCTATGCTCATGTGGTGTCCTTTGGAGGGCTAATGTTGAATCTTAAAGAGACTATAATACAAGAAGGGAAGGCCTCATTCAACCATCCAACAAGTGAAATATTCTCTCACGAAAATACATTACATACCTCAGGAGACTAAGCTTGAAAGGGATCTGAAGAAGTCTGTCTTTTGTTTATTTTCTGGCACAGGTACATGGAGGAGTAGCAACCGATTTTGAGATTCTTTCAGTTGGAATAGCATCTGAGTTTGTGAACTTTGTTTTGGGGTTAAGGAAATTTGTATAGGGCCAAGTAATAGGCCACCCTTATCTATGTTATGTGGATAAAAATAGTGTTGAATATTCTAAAGTTTTTAGTGTAGGACCAAGACACCAAGTGTTATTTATAAGAGCTCTTACACCTGAAGTAAATGTAGATTAGCAGGTCCAGTACATCCATGGAAAAGGTGAGGTAAAATGTGGAGGAATAAGGGTTATGTGTTGATGTGTTATGTTTACCTCAGACTGAGGTTTGGACCTGTGAAATGATAGAACTTCAAAGAGTGATGAAAGTCTATGGAAAGGAAGAAAATATGGTTGCAAGGGAGTGAAGGTTCTGGAGAAGGGTTGTTGGGTTGGACGGTTGTTCTAAAGGATTTAGAAAGAAAAAATCAAGTGTGTTTTGAAGGGAATATTGTGGATTATTGAAGGGAAGTAAATAGGTGTCCAAAGGATTCCCTAATTGAATACCTAAGAAGGACATTAATCCTGCTAGAAGTAGTTATAATTTGGTACTCAGGGACTGATATTTGAAGGACAAAATAAGGTAGCCAGCGGAGCAGTTTGAAAGGCCCTAAGTTGAATATTGGAGAAGGATCTTTCACATTCATAGTGGGAAGCCTCCATGCCCTATGTTTGTCTTCTTGGAGAAATGCAGGAAGTAAATGGTGAGAATAAGTCCCAAAGTGTTGAGGAGTACAAGTGGGAAGTCTAGGAGTTGTTCACAAATGCAAAATTGAAAAACTCACAAGAACACCCTATGTGATGATTCATTAATGGACTAATGATTAGCTAGAGGGAAGATTGGTGAGTTTTGTTCAGTGACCTAAAGGAACGGGATTCATTAATAGAGGCATATTGTTGTTGTTGTGGATTGGGAGTAGAAGGAAAATTAGTAGTTTCCAAGGTACGTGGACCAAAAGGAGATGAGGTCAGCTATATCAACGAGTAGGTCAGTTGGTATCTTGTTGAGGGTAGGTTGGTTGCCAAAGGATTGACACCAAACCCTAGTTTGTATTCTTGTATCAATGATTGTATGATGGCCATGATCCCTCGTACATGAGCCCTAGATAGTTGTATTATAGATTGATAATATAATGAATTTGGGTTGTTAAAATTTTTTAAAATTTGTCTATTTGTGCATGTATTTATTTACTATTGTATTTATTCCGTAGTGAAAAGTATTTTTTTGTGCCATTTGAGTTGGTTGTGTCAAAGATTGTAAGACCCTAACCTATATAGTCCAATGTTGTGGAAAAATAACAATGTGAATTCTATTATACATGACATTTCTCAATAAATAGAAATTGAAGATACCAAATCCAACATTTACGAAAACTAGAACAAATAAATCTCGAAATTCCAAAACCATCTCGTCCATTTATTATGCATCTTCCTTCTAAGTTGGTATGAATTATTTGTCATAATGGAAATTAGCTTATAGGTTTTTTATAATAACTCTCACTGCAAAATATATGCTCAATTATCTGTACTATGAAGTGATTTCATTGCTTGGATTGTCCCCACTACTATGTGGTTGTCAACTTTGATTTACAAATAACCTGACACGTGGATTTGAAAAGTTCAGAGATGCATGCAACTTTGGCCAATCATTGCATATTTCTATGCTCTCTTATCTGTTAACCACTCATTTTTTACTGCAAATATGTAATATGTTCCCTAAATAAATTTTAGTTCAAAAATAAATCACATTTAAAAAGATTTCATGAATGTATGGAAAAAGTGTCTGTGAGATGGAACTATGCGAAGAAAATGTGTGAAGCAGTGAGTATGTATAGGGGAAGGAACATGCAAAAAAGACAACAACAATTCTGCACATTCACACATTCCACACAACAATTGTGCATCTTTCATATCTTTTTCACTTATGCAACCAAAAATTATATTAATTTATTATAATACAATTAACAAATATGAGTTATCAAACATTGAAAAAAGTAATGAACAAATACTCAAAGATTTAAGAATACTCATACCTCGAAAGTATATACGATTCCAGAAATCTACTATCCTTATTTCCTTGTAACATTTTAATTAATTACTTATCCATTTTGGACTCCACGTAAGAGTGAACAAAAAGATGTATTGTTTCAGATTATATGAAATAGGTAAGGTTTACAAAAATATATAGTATTACATTTATAATTTCCATTGAACTTTATTGCTTCAAAAGAAAATGCATAGCTTATGCAAGATTAGAATCACACAGTGTACCCAAGCATGAACTACATCATGATTACTATAGTATGAATGTGAAGTATGAACGTGACATTATTGAATACGAAATTTTTTCCAAATGTGATCAATAATTGTCTTATCTCTAGAAATAAAATTTCTAGTTACTTCTTGTAATTGTCTGCACCACATGTACTCTAATAATTGTTTAATTTGTTTGCTATTTGAATTGATGTCAATATTGAAATCTCCAATAAGTAAAAAAATGTAATCATTGGGAATGAATCGTGCCCTTGATATTGCTATTGCTTCAATGATTGTTGAAATAGATACAAGTGGTGCAACATATATATTTATTATGCATATTCAACATTGGAAATATACTTCTGAAAAAACAAGTTCGATTTTTTTATTGCAAGAATTTTCCGTTGATACAATTTCTATGTTTTCTTGTATGAAAAAACTGCATGAAGACAATTTGATATGTTGAAATTGAAATTTTGAAATTCAGTATTTGATGGTGGAAGATTTAGAGGTATTTCATGGATACTGTTAACTCCCTCCAATTTCCCAAGGCTGAGAAAAGAAGCCAAAGTGGTAACCACAAACCAATCTTTAGATTTCGTATCTATCCCTATCGAATATGAGAGGGCTCTCTCAATATCAAGCTCACAGTCGATGGAAATGAATTGAAGGATTTTAGGCTAGTTATAAGCTCAATAAAATTTGATTAGGGTTTTTTATTTAAGTTTTTTGGTTCAAGCTCATAGATCTAGGAACTAGGTCAGGGTTTCAGATGATCAATTGTAGAGATGAAAATGAGGAAAAGTAGGTATGTTATTTGGGTTTTCATTGTGGTATAGGGTTGAAAATGAAGGATCAAAATGATCATATGACTATGAATTCATTCATCAGAAGAAATGGAACACAAACATGAAGATCTCATCAAAACAGAGCTTAAAACTTATGAATTATGCTTAAAAACTAATGAGACGATCATATGAAAGAATACATATGGTTGTAAGGAGAAATAAACTTTCAAATTGATGATAAAACTAAGAAGAAACATAGTCAATAATCATACCATAGGAATCCCAAGATTGTTGCTGCAACTATCTTTTTATCACTGTAAATGGTGCACACTAGCTCCACACTATGATTACCAAGTATCTGAACCCTCACAATGAATTATTTCTGAGTACATATATAAAATAAAATAATATTCCACCTCTAGGGGTCGAAATCTGATCCAAAGAAACTAATTAATGCACCTAATGACTCATAGCCTAATTCTAGTGGAGTTAGAAACAGCTTCCCCTTTTTTAGCTATTGGACACCTAATCCTCTATGGGTAGGTGTGGAAGCCAAACAGTCATAAAGGAGTCCAAGTGACCTTGGAATATGGAATCCAAGAGTCACACTAATGTAATATAAATGTACATCTATGGTGAATAATAATATAACTCACGCCTATCTTTCCTACGTGTGTGTTTACCCTGCATTGTTCAACATGGTATCAGAGCGGCCGATTGCTGGCCCTGCCCCAATTTGAGCCACTTGTTGTGGCCTTTCTTGCCTGATAGTTCATCTGCCTATTTCATTGTTTCGTTATCTAAGACATTGTCCACGCTACCTTGCATTCTGACATAGAAATTCTTCTCCCCTCAGCGTTATCTAAGATATTGTCCAAGCTACACTACATTCTCTGCCATATTCCTCCTGCATTCTATGTCCATTAGTGGATTCAGCTCCTAACTCTGCTCCTGCATGTAGGCAACCACATTTCACCAACATATTTTTCCTCCTACCCATTACCTTTATATTGCTGCCATTTTCACTGTTGCTTTGATTGTTGGTTCAAATCCCACGGGCGTGGTAGCCCATGTCTTTAGGAAATATTTTTGCAGAGCATGAGCATATGAGAGTGACATGTGCCACGGGTTTTTCACCTGGTTCATTGCGTTCACATTCAAGGTCAAATCCACCTCAGATTTCCCACCAGAAAAGAACATGATTTTGGAAACAGTTGGTGGAACTCTTCTTCGAAGAAGGTTCAGGGTATATTGGGCAACAGTTTCGGAACTGGCCCTCTCCTTGCACTCGGCACTAGGGGTAACTATGCTAGGCTTTAGCAGAATGCCTTCGAACATCACGTTGCTCTCCAGTAGGTAGAAGAAGACCCCAGACCACACCTTCAATGATAATCCCTACATCAAAATTCAATAAGGTTATCTTGAATAAATATAGTGTATAATGATCCAAGCAGTCACAAGTGCTCACGAGCCAACATACGATGGAGTGGATTTTGTATTAAGTGATATTTAAATATATGAGGGAAATCCCAATGTCAAGCGTTGTGCGTTGTATACCCAATTATTGAATGTCGTGCTTTGAAAGAATTTTGTTTAAAACTAATTACCGTGTTGTCTCTTCTAGTTGTTTGTGCAAACTCTGATTATCTTCCAACAGATCCAACCTCCTCCACTCGTTGGCCTCCCTCAACATCGTCGGACTCTCGTGGCTCCCCTAGGCCCCTCAACCCTCGACTCCACGTTGCCTCGACCTCTACAATCGACATACCAGTGCTTCCCATTTTGACCGTAGCACCACTCCTACGCCTACATTGGCTCCCTCTCGTCCACGCTGCCTCGTCCTTTCCACCGTGGCATATCCTCCATTACGCAGTTCTCCTAGTGAGCGTTGAGATTTAATTGTGGATTGTGTGTCCATTATTTGTGTTGGTCCATTGATTTTACATTGTACGTTGGTTGGGGAACTCGACTTGGCAGCTAAGTGTAGTGGTGTACCCCAAGCGATAACTATTCGTTGTCTTTGCTGGAAGATCATTATGGATTGCCTGCAATCCCCAGAGAAATTGTTTGTTGTACCACTACATATAACAATGCTAGGAAATTGGGAGTAGCATATTGCTAGAGGTGAGCTGAGCGTATTGCGTATTGTTGAAGCTGAGCATTGTGGTGCTGGTTGCGTATTTCTATTCGTCCTCCTACATCGTCGCCCTTCCTCCATTACACTCTGGCACTCATACCATTGTTATGATACGACTGTGCCCATTCTAGACGTTGCTTCCTCCATTTGATACAATTGTGCCAGCAAGTTTCTCGCACCCCCTCCCAATTTTACGTATTGAAGAAGTTTCTCTCATCATGGGCTTTAGTTGTGGGTTACATTTCTTGAATTAGATTTGACTCCTCAAAGTTCGAGCTCCCATTTCTGCGCAAAACCACAAACTCTTCATTGTTATAATCATTTTTTCAAGCGGCTACGGTTTCGAGCTACTCGTTGGTTCCTACCATTACCACGCAAAGGCTTGTGTTGGCCAGAGCATTGAGAACATTCAGATCGAATTCAATAAACGCCCAGAGGTCAAGATATCACATCCTTAAGACGATGTTTTCAAGGGTTTTCACGATTTGTATGTGAACCTCCTCTCTGAAAGATAGCCCAGAAAATATTGGTATGGTAATATCTGTGAATCCTTGAAATTTGTAATGATATGTTGCATGAATATTGTGCTAATGGTATGCTGGAGGATGGCATATGTTGAGATGCTTATATGAGGAGTATCAATGTTGTTTTTTGAAGGCCATGATACAAGTCTTTTAGATTAATATGGTAGGCATATTTCCATGTTGTAATTTTATATATCTGTTGAGCCATTTATGTTGAAGATTGTGTGAGTTGTTTTATGCTCTGCATAAGTTTGGTCTCCTTTCGAATGTTTTGAATTCTTATTGTCGATAATTTTTCCAACAATGGCTCAGGAGCCACTTTTCTATAGATGGTGGGATGAGAGAGGCACAAATTCTGCAATAGTTGAGGTGCATTATCAGTTGAAGTCAGTGCCCTCAGTTTCTTTTGCTTGAGCTATCTATAAAATGGCTCGAATTAGTGAAGTATTATACTTTCTGAAAACTCTGATACAATCTACTACTGATGACATAGTGAAAATCAACAAAACCGTTGTTGCTGACATTAGAATCTGTCTACAAGACTCACAAGAAAAAATTGATTTTTTGCAGCTTGAATCTCAGCTACAACAAGAGGAGCTATAGCAAAAGTGTTGCCATTCTTAACCTGTTTTTGTTCAGAACATTGAAAGAGAATCCCAAATCAGCAAGCCAATAATTTTGTGGTTGATTCACATTCAATGCCCAGCATAAGAAAAGATTTGCATGCAGAAGAAAAAATCCAGCCTGCACCTCCCAAGCCCATCATCAGACCTTGGGAAGAGCTTGTCCACAACAAGCACATAACTGGTCTTGGATATGACAAGGATTTTTCCTTTCATATTTCGTAGTACTCCAAGCCCATCAAAATTCAGATTGTCGGATTTCTTCATGATAGTTCACCTTTAGCTATTCGAGATCCTGCTCCTCTTCCAAAGCAGCAACAACAAATTGAAAAATGGCAACACTGTGATCGAGTTGGCCATATGAAAGATCACTGTTTCGATCTTCACCCATGCAAGCACTGTGGTCGGCAAACCTATTCTTCACACAAATGCTTCAGAAACAAGCCTCTTGCAAGAAAAAATATTCATCTATGGATCATTTCTTGGCAATGGGCATCAACAGCCAAGAAGATGTTTAAGTCTCATGTCAGAACTTGTTCTCAAATATTGAACAATATTTCAGTTGAGTTTTCACCATCATATCACCTTGTACCTCACAAGGGGGAAAATGGTGGTCATCTACAAGCTTCCAAGCCACATCAAGCAAGCCTAAGCCACAATTTCTCATTCCAAATTCAGAGTTGTAGCCAGAGACACAACAGTTCAAGCGACCCTGAGCCACAACTTGTAATTCCAGGTTCAAAGTTGTAGCCAGAGACACATATGCCCATGAGCATTCCTTTTTTTGGTGAACAACCTTAAACCATCCATGTGAGGTTGATATTATTCCTCTTCAAAGAATTCGGGACACTTCCTCTAGCAAAAGACTTCAGCTTCTTGCCAGCTTTGGTAGAGTTTCAGGAAATGCATTAAGAATTCCAATGTTGGTGGTCATCCTTAAACCATCACATGTTTTATACCTCCCTTCTTCTAGGTTGAAGGTCTCCCTATTCAAATATGAGGGACACTTCCTCTAGCAGAACCCCTCAGCTTCTTTCCAAATTTGGAATAGTTTCGGGAGCTGCAATAAGCGTTCCAGTGTTCGTGGTCATCCTTAAACCACCTCTTTATGCCAAAATTTTAGAGAGTTGATTTAGCCTAAGTGCCACCATGTATAATTTTCAGATTTGTATTACAACTCTCTTCTTGGAGTCACACATATCCCTTCAGATTAAGGGGGGGAATGTTGGACACCTAATCCTCTATGGGTAGGTGTGGAAGCCGAACAGTCATAAAGGAGTCCAAGTGACCTTGGAATATGGAATCCAAGGGTCAAACTAATGTAATATAAATGTACATCTATGGTGAATAATAATATAACTCATGCTTATCTTTCCTATGTGTGTGTTTACCCTACATTGTTCAACATTAGCTAACAAGTTGAGATTTTGTCTGAAGTCATTAAACATAAGATCCTTTAACAAATATGACTATAAATAGGTTCATTAACCATAAAACATCTCATGATATAGTTATTACATCAACCATTTGGAATTTTTTACCTCCATGTTTCAAGGAACATCCTCAAACCTAGAAATACAGTGAAAATTTACAGAAGTGCAGTGTGTGGCAGCAGAAGCGTAATGAAATTTGGAAGGTGATTTGGAGGTCTTCCCGGAGGTGTTTTTGGCTGAAAATTGTATGGTTTGAAAGCTGGAGATGTTTGATATACAATGGAGCCATCAATAACTGCAAACACTAGCTCCAAACCCCTGAAATATTGACTTGATATCAACCTATCCAAAAACGCAGTGAGTGGTCTGAAAAGGTGGCAGAAAGGTGGAAAATAGGTGCTTTTTGACCTTTTTCTAAAAATCCATGAACTAAAAAGTAACCCCAAGAATATTTCGGGTACATACTAACCAAATACACCTCCACATGCTTTTCAATCTTCATTTGGAGTCATTGAGAAAAAGCGCAGTGAGCACACGTTGTGTTTCTGGGCAGTTAAATTTCTACACTTTTTGTAAAAGTATGGGTCAAGGATGAAGCCATATATCTTTAACCATAATACATTTTACAAAACCAGGAAACAATTTTGTAGATAAGGTTGTTGTGAATAAAAATCTTTCTCAGTTTCATGAAACTAATTTCCATATCATCGTCATCCGTGCCACAAAAGAATGACTAAAACAGGGAATTAAATTGGAAATTTTGATTTTCTGAAAAATAGACTTCAAACTTTACTACATATCTCCTAAATCATAACACCAGTGTATAAACTGAAGGAATTTTTTGTTCTTTTGTGTGTGATAGAAAAAAACCTCTTTCATGTTTGTAAAATTCATCTCCATTACTTCATAAACTGATTTTTAAGCAAAATTGTCCCTATGTGCAATGTAAACCCTAGCAAATGATCAGAAAACTCAAATTTAAAAAATTTGTCTCCTTTTTCTTTGATTTTTTTATTTTATTTAATACAACCAGTGATACATCAGCCAATAGGTCTAGCTTATACTATTAAATCATGATGGTAGCCCACCTCTTCTACTTTCCCACAAAACCCTAGGTAGCCTACTTGACCAAATGACCTCTTGATGAATTCTGAAGCATTGATCTCCTATATATGAGTTAGCTCATGCTTGAGACTTGTCCCCCCTTGTTGTATTTCTTCTTTTCACTAGCCATGTTTTTGGTTTTCTTGACTTAAAACCCTAGTTTGATAGGGGAAAGGGTAGGGGTTTAGGGCTGCAAAATAGGGAAAACAGAGAAACAAGTTTAGGGAGGGAAATGGAGGGGATAAGAGTTAGGCAAAAAACCGAAAAAAAAAAATAAAAAAAATAAAAAATATCTATATATATATATATATATATATATATATATATATATAAATAAAAATTAAAAATTAAAAATATATATATATATATATATATATATATATATATATATATATGGGAGATAGGGATAGGTGTAAGGGACACAGTGGAAGTGGAATTTCATAGAATGGGTGAGCGAAGGAGGGGCAAAAGTGGAAAACACAAGGAAAACCCAGAAACGCGGCAAAAGTGCAGTGTGGGTTTGAGTTTCTTGGGAAAAGTGGTGAGATGGTGAAAATTGGTATGGGAAATGGTTGGGGAGGGTCTATAAAGTGTATACAAGGGTGTTTAGGCAGAAAAAATATGTATTTTCTCCTTGGAATAAAGAAAAACCATGAAATCTTAAAAACACGGCATAAACCCCTAGGAGAGGGATTTTATCACTTTTTGAAGGAAATCACTACATGAGAGGGCTGATGAATGCTTCACTTACTTTTTTAGGAGTGTTGAATACTTCTGGGATGAGAAATTACCTGTTTCTTTCTTTCTTTGACCTTCAAACTCAAAAACGCGGTGTATGTCCAGAAACACAGCGTATGTCCAGAAGTGCAGCATATTTCCATAAGCGTAGCGTATGTCCAATAAAAATGTAGCGAGCTGATAGGTAAGGCGTTTGGTGATGAAAATCAATGCTTTGATGGTTGAGTTTAGTCACAATGGTGGAGGAAAGCTCTTGGAGGATGAAATTAAGTTCTTGAATGCTTGGATGGTCTTTTAATAGCTTGAAACTCAGTTTTTTTATTTGGTGGTGGTGTAACATCATATGTACTTTTTAGAGATGACTCGATGAGGTAATTGTACTGCATCATAATTTCTTGAAAATAAAATGTTTCCTTTTCACTTTATTCCCTAACTTGCTAACTCCCATGATGATGGCCCAAATGATGGACAAGACTCCCTTTTTGCTTTTTATGACTCACATTATGATGACAATCAAATAAAAATCCTAGACCATGATCTATATGATGGCACTTTAACTCTTTTGATGACCTAGGACACCTAAATGATGACATGACCATGAGAAAGTGGAGGGAGTAGCACTAACCTAGACAATAACTAATGACCATATGACAACAGAGAGATATCAAATTTTTTTGAAAATCTTGAAATTATAACCATTTGACCCTAAGACCTTATCAATCACATGGAAAGAGTACATTTGATCACTTGTGACTCATAGAAACTAACAGATACAAAGAAACATAACATTCATTATATATTCATCACACTAATTTTAATTCACATGAGCATGTATACTTCATGTATTCAAAGTTACAATTGTTAAAGAGCTCACACTTGATATCAACTTCTCTATGTATCCTGATTTCCATGATGCTTCAGTTCTTAATAATTTCAGTTCTTCCAATATTTTATTATTCACACAAAAGTTGTTGTGTGTTAATCTATAAAGAAGATACAAAAATTCCATGGTTCTAACATGTGACAATGTTTTTTAAACTAGTTCATGTGTCGAGATACCACTCGAATCAAATTCAAGTCCATTCAACATTAAGCCCTCTAATTGATGAATTTTTCTAGCACAAGATAGTTGTATCGGAAATTATTTTGCACTATAGTTGTTAATCTCTTGCTATGACATGGAAATGGTTTTGGAACATGTAATATTGGATAACACTTCAGTGAAATGTTTTCTCCATATAGTTAATGATACTTGTTTCTTTGCAGTTTACCAATTTCTTCATTTACAAATTCTATCCATAACACATCAACATTTTTGTTATTTTTCATCTGTTTTTTTCATATTTCGTTCACGCCATTATAAATTCCATCCTCTGTATTATATTTTCCTGCATATAGCTCAACAAGAACATTTCATTGATAAGGATTCTTGATGGTAATCTCATTGTTTTCTAATATGCTACATATCCTAAGTCAAATATTGTTCCTTAAATTTGTTCTCGTCAATACGATATGGGACATACAGCATTAATCGTTTTCTATAATAGTTATCAAGATCAATATGTTTATTATAATTTACGTATCTTATAAATTTTGGTATCTCAATTCCTCCTCTTTTCCTGCCTTGTAGTGTATAGAAACATGAAAATTTCACTAAGGATACATGTTAATGTTTTTTGGTCATTCCAGATAGCATTTGATCATTGATAAACATGCTATGTTTTCTGAATCTCTGGTTCATGCTCCAACTCCTTTGGCTTTTTATTAAAAACATTAAATCATCTATTGATGAAGTTTTATTAAATATACATTTTCTTGAACTAGTATTCAATGGAAATGACAACACTATATACAGTTTGTTGTGCAAGCATTTTTTGTAAGTTCAGTAAAGCTTTTCCAAGTCTTACACTTATTTCTATGATATCAGCATCGATTTTTTGATACTCACCTCATACACGTTTCAACATCGACGTCATTTATTTATCTAGATTTGTCATATATGAACTAAAATAACTAGTTGTAGCATATGAGTCAAGTACAAATTGGGCATCAATATTTGTACCCTAGATTAATGGAATATGTCGAGAAAAGTTATTAGTCCATATGTCTATTGGTTCTCTTTTCAATAGAATTTTTCTTTGTTTCAAATTACATTGATATAATCAGATTCACTTATACCTAATTTTTAAGAAAACCATCAAATTTATATGTCTCATCATGTTCCATATTCTCTATTTCATCAAATATCATTCTTGCGGATTTTTTGGTACATTATCGAATTCCATGGACTCAAGTATTTGTGTCTTTCACATTGGTGGAATTGGAAAATTAAACCTACAATGCATTTGTTTTCCTTTCCTACAAGTGTTTGTATGACGATGATGTTCAATAGTTTTCAGATTTGCAGGTAGTTTAGTTGAATCACGGCACAAGTACTTGTGAATGAAACTTTCAATTTCTAAGTTCGTACTTGTTCCATAGATAGGAGCATTTTTTATCCAAGCAATCCATGTTCATGTTGCCTTCCTCCATTTTGGAATTTTGTTGAAAATAAATAGTCAACGACATCACCAAAGTACTTAGACTCATGTAAAATTAACTGGAGTAGAGCGTTCATTCTACCTCTATAGTATCATACACAAGTAACGGAGTCATTTCTAATCAAGGTATCAATATCATCTTCCTCTACATCTTTAATTGGCAGTTTTTTCTCTCGATGTATTTGTTGCAAATCCTTTACTAAAGGCTCCCAGATATGTTTATCACTGCTAAACAACACAAACAAATTCGGTGGACCAACTATTGGATCATCGTATATAAGTTCTTGTGAAAATGCAAAAAATACTCTGACGATGTCGGCAATCGTCTAAGATCCATATACGCAATGTTCAACTCCAAAATGAGCTTCAAATTTTCCTTTGTTTTAATGTCTCTAGCTATTATTTTTTTTCCTTTTAACTTCCTTTTTTTTATACGAATCCAAATACAACTAAACACTTGATCAAGGATAATTTGCATTGTTTTGTAAAAAAAATTCGTTATATGATACACAAAATCATGATCTTGATGCAAAACTTCCCATCGAGAAATATCGTGATATGTAAAGTTTCTCATAACACTGCCTGATCATTTTTCCTAGTAAAACAATGTGGGAAAGCTCATCTCTTCTGAATACCTATCTCTAAATATTCCCAAATGCATATAGCCTTCACCCAAAGCAATATTTATTTCATTATTACGAAGATCATAAGTACTATACGAATTGCTAAATCCATGTAATAGTGTCTTTGTTATTTGATCTTGATCATAGTGATCATTATCATCATTTATTTTTGTCTATGTCTCACATGCATATGCATCCTTGTTTTGATCAAAGACTAGTTTCCAGCCTTTGTTTATTCTGACATTGTCTAGTCTATAAAATGGAGTTTTACGTAATCGTCTTAATTCCTTCATGACTTTATGAACATGTATTCACCCCACAACAAATATTCTTTTAAACACTAAACATCTTTTAATTGCCATAACCATTGCACTAGATTCATTTATGTCATGAGGAATTGTAATTTAAATTTGAGATGTGTCCGCACGTACATTCATTAGTCCACCAGTCAATTCCAACTGTGGTTTTCTAAAATTTTGTCCAAGTTCTTATATTTTCAAAAATGTTAATCTTAGATATATTATTCTTTCTTCCAATTCATAAAGTTCTTTCACTATGGAACTTTTTATATTACGCCTAATCTTCTTTGGAACTGAAACTTTGATAATTTTGTCATTATCTAATGCTTTTTTGCATTTTTTTGCATATACACTTACCTTTGGACACATTTCTCAATTTTTTTTCTATGACATCTCTTTTAAACCATGTTTGATTTCATATTGCACAATCATTAACTGGAACATGTTGTATTTTCTTAAAATATTGTTGTTCGGCCAATGTTTCAAATGTATAATCGAACATCTGTAACAATTCCTTATGTTTATGTGGAAATATCGTATTGTGTGTTGATTTTGGTCGCTTCGATTGTCTTCTAATTAGACATGTTTCAATAAAGTTATTGTTTCTTATGTATTTTTTGATTTGATGCAACAAGCAACGTGGTCTCTTGTTTACATTGATAGGTTTTGTATTAAGTTCCATAGTATCTTCATCTATGTTGATGTTTTTAAAGCTAGAATTTAACGGCTTGCATAGTTTTCTAACAAGACTTGTTTCAAAAACGTCCTTGCTTATTTTATTTTTTTAGTTGATGCAATGATAGGCACAATCTCTTGTTTGCATTGATAATATTGGTGTCAAGTTCTATGACATTATCATCTGTGTTCACCTTTTCAAACCCATTCACATTAACCTCACTATGTTTTTTATCAGGATTCTTCTATATATTGCTTTTCATTAATTGCTTCAATCGATGTGAAATTTTTTTCTCTTGTACTATCTCTTTCAGAGGTTCATAATTCAAATGACCTACATTCGTTCCAAATTGCATAACATGGAATATCGTTGTGTCTTTCTCAAATGCACGAAAATCAACTACAACATCCAACATATCAGCAGACCATATGTATATAGTTATATTCAAGATATATCATATCCAATCATAAACAAAAAGGCCACTGTTTATCTTCCTTTTTCCATATGGCATTGCTAATTGTATAATGTATCCTTGCCAATATATTATTGCTTTATAAACAGGGAACATCATATCCATTCTCTATCAATTGACATATTGTTTCAAAATAACTTTCACCGTAAATAATCTTGAACCCATAAAATTTATTAAAAATATGTCTACTCATGGTTTCTTCTATTTGCATCTATTTATGTTATGTTTTTCAATATGTTTTTATATTTATTATATGTTCATGATCGATTCTTATTGAACATTTTTTCTTGCACATAAGTGGTTCAAAATGTCCGACAATTAGATTTTCGTCATGGAACACTATGTCGTAACTTTAATTTCATAAATTTGAATTAAAATGAAAATAGATTTTCATTGTTGTCTTTGACTAAAGTCTTATGGAAATTTTTATCCAATTCAATAACCAATGTATAAAAAATATGTCCCACCAAAGTCCTCGTTCTCCCGCAGTCATATAAATTGAAATTGATCTTGTCATCCTTTCCAAGTACACATTTGGGCTATTTATATCATGCATTGATACTCATAAGATAATATTGCTTCAGTGTTTCTTTCATGTAAACAATTCCTGAAATGTTTTATCGTTCCTTCACGTAACTTTGTTGGCATGTATCTGAAATGCAATAGAGTTCACATAACATTGAATAGGCCATCTCATATAGCATATGCAAAAAAAATTAAATGAAATAGATTATGTTTCCTTAGAATTGCATATGTATGATATCTTTTTATAGTAAACAAAGTATTATATGTTGATGATTTAGCAATCACACTTCAAACATGTTCTATATTCACTATGAGCTATTGTTGCACGATAACCATTGTTATCACTCTGTAATTTCTCTAGGATGAGGAGAGAAACTCAGAGGTAACCACAAACCACTTGGAAGTTGGAATCTATCCCTTCCAACTTTAGAGAGGGATCTCTCTGTCTGAAATATTAAAACACTTAGATGTTAGGCTAGGTATGGTTCTCAGTTGGGTATAAGTTTAAAGTTTCACTAGCAGGAAGAAAGACGTATCCATTGGGCATGGAGTCATGTCTATCCGATGAAGTTTCCACTGATGAAATGAAGAGGAAGAGGAGGCTCTACAGGGGCAGGGTAGGTAATATCTTTATAGTTTTCAATTTAGATTCATTGTAGGAGATTGAGTGGAAGAAAAATGTAAAATGAAAATGGAGCATCAAACACTAAGATGAATTCGAACTGTCATTTAGAAGAAAACATAGAAGTCTAGCAAACTGAATCAGAGCACTTATTTGAAATGAATTCTGAAATAAATATATTTGTTTAGCTAAACTAGAATACACATTTAAAGCATGTTTTTCATATAATATAACTTACAAATAAGAATATAACATCTCCAAAGAAAACTAACACAACAATCCATGCAAATTCTACTTTTGTCTTTCATCCACTGGGAAATCAAGAAAATACAATGTACACAGTGTTCTATCTCCTAAAACATGACCAACCAACCATACTCTTACACAATGAAACTCATGAAAATATATACAATTAGCTCATCCCTGGACTCAAGGGGTCGACCTCAACCAGTTCCCCAAAGATAGAGTCAGTTACATTAAATTCGAAACTACCTCCTAGGAATAGCGACTAAATTTTTGAAAATAGCAATCAAATATTAACTCTTATCTATTTAACCATGATATTTGTTACAAAACTGAAAGAGGTTTTTGTATATGATATTGTTCTTGGGAGAAACCTATCTCATTTTTCATAAATTCCTCTCCAGCGCCTCTGAATATGCGCCCAAAAATGATGACTAAAACAAGAGATAACAAAATCTGGAAAAAAAAAAAAAGGGTTGTCAATATTCATTCGAATATTCTAAAATATGACACTTGTGAATAAACTGGAGGAGGTTTTTGTTATGTGGCTCATCCTTAATAAAAACATCTTCTATTTTTTTAAATTCATCTCCATTTGTTCAAGAATTAATCTTGAAGTAAAATTTTCCAGAAGCGCAGCGTAAACATGCAGTTACTGTATTTTTCAAATATCTCTTAAAAAGTGAATCGAATTGAGCTAATTTTTTGTTAGAGAGTTAAAATAATTATAATGTTTCTCCAAAAAAAATTAGATAAATCCTACACACGAATTTCGATAAAATCCAAAAATAGTTGTATATGATGGTGGCTTGTTTCTCGAAAACCAGGAAGCATTTTGACTTGAAATTAAGTGATCTTATTCATCTCACCCCCATGCATCTACTATGAATATTTCATGGAAAATTGGTAAAAGGTTTAAGAGATATGGTGAAAATACGGTGACTGTGTGAAAGTGCAACACAAAAACGCAACGCTCTAAGCTTACACTACCTTCGTAAATCATCTGAAATGTTGAGGGTACTGGATGGCATGAAATGTTCCATACAACATTTCAAATCCATGATAAAATTTCTAGTCCATACACAAACCTTCAAACCCCAAACCTTATTTTTGTAGCAGAAGCACAACGCAGTTGCATAGCACACCTCCATCTTCATGAATTGACCAAACATTGATCTTCTGAATAACAAAAATGATTTGGAGTTGATCCAAATATTCACAAAAACCTCCTACGTGGAAAAAATTGAGAAAAATATTGATTCCCCATAAAAATTTGATCACTTGGTAGAAGCACATCACTCCTAGCAGACTTTGGATAGCGAACCTTTTCAATTGTTGTATTGGAGTGATGTCATGACTTATTATGATTTGACCCTCTAACTAACCCAAGAGACCCTACAAATTTGTGCCCATGATGAAAATACATGACATCATGACCTCACTCATGATATTTTGATGAAACATGACCCTAGACCCACTTAACTCAGCCTCTCACGACATCAATGACTATTTTCATGACTCTTGGCATACTTTGACATAATTACATCAAATAATGAAAATTTTATTCTAAACTAATACCCATAGCTTGATCGTCTACAAGATAATATCCAAACCATTATACATTTTTCAAGTAAAGTTGAAAGGAAAAACTTGTTTTCTAAATACTATGAGTATAGGATACTAACATTGGCTCCAATGGGGATGGAATCCTCCCTGTGAGGTGCCAAGAACACTGTAGACTAGTATCCTGACCATTGGGATGATCCCAAACTCAATTTTCCAACTGTAGCCTATAACCTCTCTCTTCAAAATCTTCAACACACAACTCCAAACTGAAAATGAATGTTGAAAAGTAATACCAATATACCAAAACAAACTGTTGGAAACTCGCACACTACTGAAATGGAAATCTGAACTGAAAAATATGCTCAAACCATTGAGCTTATTCACATTGTTATCTACACTAAATTGTTGAATAACTTTCTCACACAAGTGATACGAAATTTTCAATGAATCTAAGCAAGGAGATGGCCACTCACTGGAATTCTGCTCACACCCTCTGTAAGCTGAGAGAAAATGATACTTAATGGAAACTTAAATTATAGATGAAACTAAAACCCATGCTCAATAAACAACACAAAATCTAACTTCACTGATGATTCAAATAGGTTGGCAAAAGAATATTGAAGAATATGCAAAGTGATCTCTTCTCGATGAATAAAAACAGTAAGAGAAGCTTCACATATTATTATTGGTTGTTCTATGTTTTCAGTTTCAAAATCACTCTCAAATATATTAGCATAAGTTTCATTTTTACTTTGATAGGAGTGAAGAGAAATAATTTCTTGCACATGATCCTCCTACATATGTAAGAAGCTACCAAAAAGGACTAGTTCACTACCTAAATTTTCCATGCAAATAATTTCAGAGGTTTGATTTTCGTAGACTTTTTCATGAGACAAAAATTCAGCGGAGGAATGACATGAAGGAAAATTTGAAACATTGTCTTCATCCCTTTTTTGGTCACATTAAAATTAACAATCTTGCTGCAAATCATCATTAAAATAATTGGATATAACATGGCTTTCATCATGAAAATATGATTGGTCTTAAGTCAAGGAAGAAAAAAAATTTTGATGGAAATTTTCTTGTGTATCAAGGTTGCTAAACGCTACTAGTTCTTCCTCTTGATCACTTAAAAAATGGCAATACTGTTGAAAATGTTCATTCAACATAGGAGAAAAAACATGAACATCTACATCAAGATCTTGATCAGCTTCGTTAACAGTTAAGGAAGAAACTACTACCTGTTGAGAATTTTCTTGTGTCATGGTAGCTAGCTTCTAAATTTTTACCCTAATGATGGAAATGCTTCTCATTCAAATCCTCTAGTTTCTCTTCATTCATGAACTGATCATCTTCATAAAAAATTTCAAATGCTTAATAATTTTTTTTAAAATGTGTGTAATAGTCTTTGACCAACAACAAGGAAGGATGACATTCTTTATATCTCTCATAATATATTGTATGAAAATATATAAGTGAATATAAAAAAGCATTTGGAAAACTTTCATACCATGATTTTGTATTTCCCTCCAAGGATACCATGAACATCTTCATGAAAATCAACATTTAGCCTACGCACATGCATGTTAAATTTAACCAAGTGAAGTGCAACATCATCTCCTACCTGATCTTAGAATTTTGGAAAATAAGTTTTCCAATCAACATGAGGCATGCAATTTTGAAAACCATGAATGTGAGCACAATTCATTGGAACATACCTTTGAGCTGAATTCATTATTAACCAATAGAGTTGCCAGTAAAACTCTGATTTCTAGATCATGCTGCTAGTGGAGTCTTTGGATCGAGCTGAAACTTGATTGGATTCATAAGGTGAATGGTAGAGCCTTCATGTGTGTGACTATTGTCCACCATCAACAATCATATATGAAACTTTAATGATTTTTCTCGGAGAAGATGAAACCTTTCGTTCCTCAGTAACGACGCCATAATGTTATCACTTTGTAATTTCTTCAGGATGAGGAGAGAAACTCAGAGGTAACAACAAACCACTTGGAAGTTGGAATCTAGCCCTTCCAACTTTAGAGAGGGCTCTCTCTGTCTAAAATATTAAATCTATTAGATGTTAGGCTAGGTATGGTGCTCAATGGGGTATAAGTTTAAAGGTTTGTTGGCGGGAAGCTAGACGATAAATCCATTTGGCTTGGAGTCATGTCTACCTAATTAAGTTTCCATTGATGAAATGAAGAGGAAGAGGAGGATTTATAGGGGAAGGGTAGGTAATCTCTTTGGATTTTTAAATTTAGATTCATTTTAGGAGGGTGAGTGGAATAAAAATGGAAAATGACAATGGAGCATCAAACACCAAGATGAATTTGAATTGTCATTTAGAAGAAAACATATAAGTCTAGCAAACTAAATCAGAGAACTTATTTGAAATGAATTCTGAAATCAATATGTTTGTGTAGCTAAACCATAAAACATAATTAAAGCCTCATTTTCATATAAGATAACTTGCAAAGAAGAATAGCACATATCCAAAGCAAACTAACACAAGAATCCTTGCA
Organism: Pinus albicaulis; assembly: GCA_034641835.2. Lineage (NCBI taxonomy): Eukaryota > Viridiplantae > Streptophyta > Pinopsida > Pinales > Pinaceae > Pinus > Pinus albicaulis. Next base: position 797,592,572 of record CM076577.1, read on the forward strand.
AACTTCCACTTTTGCCTTTCATTCACTAGAAAATCAAGAAAATACAATGCACACAATTTTATATCTCCTCAAACTTGGCCAACCAACCAACCTATTGCACACTCAAACTCAAGAAAATATATATAATTATCTCTTCCCTGGAACCAGGGGGTCGAGCTCAACCATTTCCCCAAATATAAAGTCAGTTACATTAAATTCGAAATTGTCTGCTAGGAATAGGGATCGAATTTCTTAAAATAAGGATCAAATATTAACTCGTATCTATTTAACCATGATATCTATTACAAAACCGAATTATTTTTGTATATGACATTTTTTTTGGGAGAAACCTCTCTTAGTTTTCACAAATTCCTCTCAAGTGCCTCGGAATCTGTGCCCAAAAATGATGACTAAAACAAGAAATAACAAAATCTGAAAAAATTGGTTGTCAAGATTCATTTGAATATTCCAAATTATGACACATGTGAAGAAACTAGAGGATTTTTTTCTTATTTGGCTTATTCTTAACAACACCCTGTTTTAATTTTTCAAAATTCATCTCCATTTGGTGAGGAATTAATCTTGAAGTGAAACTTTCCAAAAGCGCAACAAATGTCCAAAAGCGCAGAGACTGTGTTTTTCAAATCTCTCCTAAATGGTGAATTATATTGAGATGATTTTTTTTCATAAGGTTAATATAATTATAATTCTTCTGCACAAAAAATTGAGTTGAATCCTACACACTGATTTCGAGAAAATCCAAAAATAGTTGTAAAAGATGGTGGCTTGTTTCTCGAAAACCTTGAATAATTTTGACCTGAAATTAAGTGATCTTATTCATCTCACCCCCATGCATCTACTGTAAAAATTTCATGGAAAATAGGTACAATTTTTAAGAAATATGACGAAATTACAGTGATTGTGTGAAAGCGCAACGCAGAAACATAGCATTCCAAGCTTACACTACCTCCGGCCATCATCTAACATGTTGAGGGTACTAGGATGGCATGGAATGGTCCATAAAACATTTCAAAGCCATGAGAAAACTTTTAGACCGTACACAAACCTTCAAACCCCAAACATTCTTCTTGCAGCAGAAGTGAAACGCAGTTGCATAGCACACCTCCATCTTCATGACTTGACCAAATATTGATCTTCCAACTAATCAAAATGATTTAGAGTTGATCCAAATATTCACAAAAATATCCAACATGAACAAAAGTGCCAAAAACCATGATTCCTTATCAAAATTTGATTCATTGGTAGAAGCGCGGTATTCCCTGCATACTTTGCACAACGAACCTTTCAAATCGTTGTATTGGAGTGATATCATCATTGATTGTGATTTGACACTCTAACAGCCCCAAGAGACCCTACAATTTTTTTCCCATGATGATAATACATGACAACATGATCTCACTCATGATATTTTGATGAAACATGACCCTAGACCCACTTAACTCAACCTCTCAAGACATCAATGATTATTCTCTTGAAAAAATTTGGCATAATTACATTGAATAATGAAAAATTTATTCTAAAATAATGCCCATAGCTTAATCTTCTACAAGATTATAGCCAAAAATTTATGCATTTGTCAAATAAACTTGAAATACAAAACTTGTTTTTTGACTACTATGACTATAGGATACAAACAACCACAACATAAATAACATATAGGAAAATGAACAATGCAATATAACTACACATAATAAATCCAAAAGATAAACAAACAAACAAACAAAATGCACACATTAATAACATATGCATATATGCACGTCGTTTCCCATAAAACTATTATGTAGGAATGAGATTTAGGATCACAAAATAAAGGAACCACGATGTACCTGATAAAAATATCATAAAATATGTCCTTGTATTCAAAAATAGCTTCTGTGCATAATTCTTATGATAATAAGAAAAACACACAACACTCTTCGCTATCGATTTCAAAAAATTTGGGAAAAATCATTCGTAACGAGACCCTTCGAGAACTAATCAAATATGTGTTGGCAACATGCATTTCTAAAAAATTAATGATGAACACCTGGCCAATGCAACTACAGACACATTACTTGTTAAAATTACGTTACAAAAGCTTCATTAAACTTAGAACTTTTAATTTTTGGTTTGCGCCAACACATTTCTTGTTAAAATTATGTTACAAAAGCTTCATCAAACTTAGAGCTTTTAATTTTTGGTTTGCGTTGGATGAAAATTTTCACACCTCTGCATGCATTCTCCCTCCGCAAAGTTCTCCCTTGGAAATTCCTTCCGCACTATATTACTTTTTAAATGGTTGAATCCTTTTAATATTAATCACTCTACACAATGTATTAATGAACAGTTATCATGCAAAGTGCGGAGAAGCGAAGGAAGTTATGTGGAGTACGCATGGGTGAAAAATACTTCTTCATTCTCGAAATTAATCTAGAGTCATATGTCATGCATAAACTGTTTAGTTCCTACAAAATTTGTACATCCCTGACATAGGAATCAACTCTTTCCTTCCCTAAGTTTTCACACTCAGAAATAATGTTCTTCAGTCTTCTCATCCTCTGATACCATGCAGTTTTGATTTGTTTCATCCGATTACCATTCGTCAGTTCCTGCCTTTTTTTCTCTAGATCAGAAATAAAATCAAGCCTCTGGCTAGAGGCATGTAAATCATTGTTTACAAAATATGTGTCTCCTTCGAGATCATGTTCAATGCACTCAATAAATGACTTAGTTATTTGCACTAAATGCTGCAAATCTAAAGTTTTTTGCCATGCATGTTCAATAATTTGAAATATTTTTCATACATTACTCATAATATATGCATTCAACGTTTTCATTATGCGAATGTGACAGTGGAATCAAAAAAATTATTGTACGAAATGTTTCTCCGCCTTCCCTTATCTCCAAACATAACTCTGGTCCGCACCTCCACACTTCGCAAATGTGGGTGCCCAACAATGTGTCTTTGAATTAACAAAATGTGGAGGTGTTGATTCATACATTGTCTATATACATACATTGTATTGAACATAGTTAATAGTTATGCATAAAAGGAGACTTTAACATGTTTATTATGTTCAAATATTTTGGTTTTTTGATATATTATCTATGATTGCAAACTAATTGAACTAATGTATCCGAAGATATAGAATATCCCAAAAGAGATTTTATGTTCCTTGATTTGGGCAACTGCTTGAAACCGTTGGTTTTTTATTTCCATTGTATGCGATTTGACTAGTATTTCATAATAAGTATTCGCAAACCTATAGTTCTGAAAACCGCACATTGAAATGTAGAATCAACTCTATATCAAATAAAATGTCTACAAATTAAAGTTTGTATTCCCTACTCTGTGTATTAAATTCCCCTTTGCATAATGCAAAGAAGAAACTTTAATTCGATTTAGTTCACACTCTTTACAAATTATACCGCGCACAGTTTCTCTGCACACCCTTTCTCCTTCCTCTGCATACCAAAATTAGTATCTATTGTCCATAGATACGAAACTTTGTAAAAACCGCTTCGAATTTGTGCTATATCCTCGTCTCCTTCTTCGCACTCTCTTACCTCTACACACATTCACCGCTCCATGCACCTATTCTCAAACACAGTGAAACATGAAAAATTTTAAGATGGAAAAAAAGTTTAAAACGAAATAAGAGCACTTATTGATTAAATTCCCCACCCCCCAACCCATGCTCTTTAAAAAATTCCACAGCACATATTTTCCTTGCACACCCTTTCTCCCGCATATTATTTCTCCTTCCTCCCCATTTCATAAAATTAGTCTTTGTTATCAAGACACATTAAACCTTACAAAACCTACTTCAAAATTTGTGCTATATATGCGTCTCCTTCTCTGCTTTCCCTTATATCTGCACATACCACTTCACCCGCACATCCTTCACGGCTCCATGTACCTATTCTCCTGCACAACGAAACCTAAAAAAGTTTAAGATGAAAAAAAAAGGTTAAAACAAAATAGGAGAAAAACAAACTAGAAATACATTTCATGGCATCAATATCAATGTCATTTTCAGAGTAGTTATTGATGAAATCCCCGCGCCACCCCACCCCCCTTCCCCCCCTTATGTAAAGGACCTACTCAAAGTAAATGCCAATGTCAAAGCATTCACTCACGGAATGGCCACTTAGAAAATTAACCTTTTTTATTTTAAAATGATTTGACAGGCATTAACAAATACCAAAAGTAAATCGCCTTCTAACAGGGGAATTATATCCCATCACAGCTTGCTAAGCCAATCGAAAATTGGAAATAGGATTTCTATAAATTAGAAATATATTTTTGAATGTATGAAAAAAAAAAAATTATATATATATATATATGTATGTATGTATGTATGTATGTATGTATGTATGTATGTATGTATGTATGTATATATATTCAACATTTTCCTGAAACTTTGGTTAAAATTGCCAAAACATAGCAAAATAATGCAAAGTCAATGCACTTTGACCGCGAGGTAAATGCTATAGTGTCTAGCAAGGAAAGGACTAACAAGAACATGTTAGAAGTTTTTAAATATCACCTAATTAATTTTAATTTTAACCATAACAATATTATACATTTATGATTAGAAAGACTTCTTAAAAATTATGTAAATCATGTTTAGATATAAAAAAAATGTTGAAAATTGGACTAAAAATATAAAATTAAATTCTTAATAGAACTTAAATTATAAATAAATCTATCACGATCAATTATAAACCTACATGATTATTAACAAGACAAACTCTATGCAAGTATATGCTAACTTTGTGATTTCTTGCCATGGACTCCATGTTGAGTTTGTATGCTTTAAGTGAGACACAAAGGATACTTTAAAGATGCATATATGGATATATCACAATGACAAATTAATATCAATATGCCATTTTCATGTGCATTAAAATCAATGAATGAATAATAAGATAATTAAACTATCTTCTAATTTTTACTATCACTTTCAAGAAAGAAGTTTTCCAGCGATATTAATAATAATTTATCGTCAATAATCACTTTTTTAATTCATAAATAAGAACTATATTAATCCTTAGAAACACAATATGTGAATAAATAAATAGATAAATCTTATTATTGAATCCATGCTTCCTAATTGTCTACATTGACTTGGAAATTTGATAAAAAGTAAATAGCTTGTGTATCTATTGACGGGAAAATTTGTTCGGCCAACAGTGAGGGATCTCCCCGGTAAAAAGTCCTGATTATACTTTGAACCGTTTGTGATAGGGATCCCGTCTAGGGTGTGGGTCCGGCTACCGCTGAATACTCCTTCTCTTGGACACAAATGAGCCCTGTAGAGTTATAGACATACAGTTATCGGATGATACAGGATGAAATATCGATGATTGTCAATGAGCATAAAACACTACGAATAGCAAGATGAAAGGAAACACGTAGCTGAAAGTGATGTTGTTAGCAGCATATCACTAAGATCATGTTTGTAAAAGCTGTTCGAAACATAGAATAAACAGTTCTACCTGGCAAGAACAACCTATACTTACTTGGGCGTTTTCGTGAATAAGATAGATGTCAATAATGAAGTTACAAACATATTTTAAGGTAAACAACATACCATTATTAACACATTCAGTGAGCTGAAATGCATGAAGAGTATAAGCAAGAAACGCAGATCAGTTAATCATAAGATGTCAGACATATAAGAAAATATTCATAGTATTAACACATCGATTCTCATCAGATCCAACAGTGGATTTTAGACAAATGATTGTATTCATTCAAAAGGGGTTGTTCAATGCTTTACGATTCTCTTATCTCCTTTGCAGTCCAAAAAAAAGGTCCATTACAAGTCCCTCGAAGGGAGTATATATATGACCAAAATGACCCTTGGTTGTCTTGACTTTTCGCCTTCTCGCCTGTTGGTATGCTTTGCGACCTGAAGGAAAAAGTGACCTGCGACTTGTTAATGGATGATGCGACCTGCGACCCCTCCTGAAGGTTGTGATTTAACCTGATCGTGGAAGTATGTGCGTGATTACAAGGCCGGGAACATCTACTTGCTGCTCTTAAAGGAAATTCTGCCATGCTTGATAATCTACAGCAACTGGGGAGATCAGAGGAGTATCTTCCCTTAAACTATGCAGGCATTCTAACGTGTTCAGGATCAGAGTTTCTCTCTTGATCGTGACCTCGTTGGATAAGGAAGCCAATTTGGTGTAAATCTAAACTGGTGTCACGACGAACTTAAACAAGTTCTCCTACGATGCCAGAAGATCAGGTGTAGCGACAGCTTGTCTAATAAGTTGCAGAAATGCCTGAATTTCATGATTTACCTATTCCCATGTCTTTTCTTCACCCAGTGTACCTAGAGAAGGAATATGGTGCAGTTCATCCAACGAGTCAATGCCACTGATCAAATGCTCATAGGTGGTCATCACCCTCTCTAGGTCTTTGAATAACTTCTCCTTAGATTGCACCTTCATGCGAATTTGGACCTTGTCATTCTGAGTGTGAATCCAATCTTTCCTGGGTAAAGTTTCTGGAGCCTGTGGATATATGTTTTTCCATTCTAGCATTCTATCCAAGGCTGTGGAGGCTTCTTTCAGTTTCTCGTTCCTTTTCTTATTTTCTTCTTGAGCTCTCAGTACAGGTACAATTGCTTGCTTTATGGTAAACATTTCCTCGTATACCTGCCTCATGGTGGCTTCCAGTGTCACCAACTCTCTTTGGAAAGTGAGTGGTACTTCGTTAATAACGGTGTCTCTATCTTGAAGTTGTTGGACTTATTCCCTTAGTGCTCTTTTTTCTTGCTTCAACCTAGCTTCCCTTTGTTCGGAGTCTTGTAATCTATTTTGTAGGGAGAGAATTTCCCTACTCATCTGGCTCACGTTTTCTTCTGTGGCTGCGGCAAAAGCAGTGTTGGTTGATGCTATCATTAATGGATTGGTCCTAGTGTCTAGGACTATATCCTTTTCTGTTGTGGCTGTGAATGGCATGGTAGGGTTCCGTGCTAGGCATCCCCTCTTTTCCTGCCTGATTTTGAATGTGAACTGGTCATAAGTGAGTTTCGTCAGATTGAACACTTCCTCCTCCTGTCCTTCGGAGGTACCCAGTTCTGAGAGCGCAAAACGTGTGTTGATTGCAGGAACTTTGATGGCCGACAGCTCTGTCTGTACCCCTGGTACTGGAGGAGGTGTCTCAGTTTCTTTGGAAGAATTGTCTTTCGATCTTCGATCCTCTTCCTCTTTTCTCTTTTGTTCTGCTTCTTCTTCCAATAACCGCTCCGCCTCTACCTTATCATGTTCTTCCTTTTTTCTGCGCTCAGCTTCTGCTTTATCTAGTTCTATCTTGAGCTGATGCTCAGCCTCTGCTTTTGTTTCCTCTTCTTCCTTCCTTTTGCGTTCAGCTTCCACCTTATCTAATTCTATCTTAAGCTGACCCTCAGCTTCTTCTTTTGCCTCCTCCTCTTCCTTTCTTTTGCGGGCATCTTCCGCCTGTTTCTTCCTCTACTCTGCCTTTAGGTGTTTTTTATGTTTATCCTCCTCCTCTTTTTCTCTCTTTTCAGCTTCTCGTTGAGCTTTTGCTTCCTTTTCTTTCTGTTGGGCGGAAGAGCTATGGCCTGTGTTAGTTCGGGGCTTCTTGGCCTGGGAAGACGAGTCTCCTCCTAATTCGTGGATTCTCTCTTCCAGAGTTTGATCATCTTGGTCCACCCGATCAGTCAATGCCTCCGGGGTGAGTTCCCTATCCTTATTGTACCAATTACTTACCCCATCTTCAGTTGGGCATTCAGTATGTTGGTAGCTCCATTTAAATTTGGCTCGTTTGCAATGGGTAGGGACTATCCTCTCAGGATCGTATGTCCGGTGATCCAAAGCTGGCAGAAAGAATCCTCTGATTTGCTCAGCTTCCGCCTCTACTTCTCTGAAATCCTTGACTATATAAGCCTCGATGGTGAGTGGCAGTGTGGGCCATGGCTTCTTCTTACCTTTAGTAAGAACTTTCGAGAAGCTGGATGTCATCTGATAACATGTTTCCTGAAGTAGCATCCTGTCAGTAACGAACCGGGGCATTGCATGGGGAGCCTTGAATGAACCTAAGACTCAGATAAATGTGCCTTCTACAAATGGAAACCAATGTGCCACCTTGGTTATCGATTCCATGGCTCGCCAGGACATGCATGGGGTATCCTGACCGAACAATTTCCCGTAGAGTACAGGGATGAAACTGTGTACGATTGGCTCTATATCCTACTTATATTTGGAGTCCCAGAATACCTGAGACTCCTTGTGGATTGGGCATGCACGCTCCTGATCCCAGTTGTGAGCCCATCCCTCAAAGTGGAACCTGGCACAAATTGCATCCAATAGATAGGATGCCATGTAAAATTCGGACGAGTATCCCTCCTCGGGTGTTAGTGTTGCAGATATGTTTATTTTGAGGGCTACTATCAGTAAGATGGCCCAATTGAAATGGGTGCCATGTACGGTAAAAAAGTACATAAGGGATACCCAGGAACCGCTAAAAGTGGTGGCATCGGGACAACCATACATTCTACAAAGCATAGCTGCTACGAGCTTATAGACCTTCCTAAGGCCTGCTACTTGATACTCCTAGTCCTTCTTGACTTTGAACTTCTCTGGTTCTTCCCACCATCCTCTCAGGGTGTCTGCTATGGGAACTGCATGGGTAGTGGCCCATTCCTCTGTGAACATCTGTTCCCGGGCTGGAAGTGCGTAATAGAAATCTGCATCCTGGCCTTTTAAATTTGCAAAATCTTTCCCCTCGTGATCCTGAATCACCCAAATCCTGGGGTCGATATTTTGTATGATCCATTCAATAATTTCGGCACATGGGAATATAGATGGGTGAATCCCTGCGTAGTGAAGCTTTGACCTCTTAACTTGCACATATACCTGCCGGTCTGGGAGGTCCTCTGGAAACTCAAGTTGTGTGAACTCTTGGTATACTTGATACCAACTCATGCTTTCTCCTCTGCTAAATATACGTGCGGTGTCCCCATAGATAGGGGGAGGAGATATAGGTATTTCACTTTCTGTGATCTCTATCTCCGGGCTCTTATTTTTCCTGCGAACTGCCGGAGGCCCCATGTCGCTTGAGGATGAAGAGACGGAGACGCACTCTAGCATTGCTTCGAGGTTCCCTGGCATGTTCATAAAACAGTCCCAGGATAAGACAGATTCCATATTAATGAATGCTTAATACTGCTTCTAACTCTGCCCAACTAAGGTCAAGGAAGGGGTGAACCCACGACTTAGCAACCCATTCCCTGGGTCGTTGAATCGCGTTGTTTAAAACTTCAGAGGAAAGTGACCCTGCGACCTGGTGACTTGTGACTAGGTCGTGAGGTCGCTGAGTCACACTGGTCTAAAAATTTATGAAGATGCGACCTTGAGACTTAGCGATTTGCGACTGGGTCGTCGGGTCGCTGAGTCGCAAGGTCGTAAAACTTCAGTTTTGAGAGATACGCGACTTGGCGACTTAGCGACCAGGGACCGAGGTCGCTGGGTCGCGGGGGTTGCAAGGTCGTGGGTTCAGAGGTCGCACTAGGGCTGGGCGGACGATTTTGAACGGCGACGTGGTTTTTTACTCAATTTTAACTTAAATCAAATAAGGGGAAACAAGGAGGAGAAGTAATATATTGAAGAAGAAATGGTCATTTGAGGAAGAGACTAACACAGGCGAGGATGGTTGGCTTCATCTACAAGTTTTGCATAAGATTGACAGGGTTTGGAGACTCAGAGGATAATGTAGGTTCTAAGAGGGTCTTAATGGAGGATAGTTGGTGGCTTAAAAGGGCTGAAATAAGGGGGGAGGGGGAAAAAAATAGAAAAAAGGAAACAGCAGGAGGATTAGGCAACTTACCTGAAAAAATTGTGCTCCAGTTGGCCTGTCAAAAGCGTTTTTTCTCTCCATCGCGTGGGTTAAATGCGACCTATGCGACTCTTCTATATATAAAGGGGTCGCGCGTTCGGGCAATAAATGAGGTCGCGGGGTCGCGATAAGACCGCGTTGATGACACACGCGACCCCGCAACCCTGCGACCTTGCAACCTGGGGGCCGCAGGGTCGCAGGGTCGCTAGGTCGCAATTGTTTAAAATTGAATGGGATTTGCGACTCAACGACTTGGTGACCTGATAGGTCACAGGGTCGCTAGGTTGATTATTGGAGAAAATGACCTACTCTGCGACTTAGTGACCTAAGACTTTTGAAAGATCAAACTTCAGTCTTGACACCATATTTCAATGCATCGAGGGCTCAAAAATTTTAAAAAGGGGGGAAATTTTGGAGGTTTTTGTAGCGGCTACAATAGTATCTTAAACCTCTTTTAAAGAATTTCTCTCCATTTCTATAAATATAATTTGGTCAAGCACTCTTCCTATCATTTTTCAAGCTTGAAGCCCCTAAAGATGGGTGAAGTGTTTACCCGAAACTTCGGGCATTTCGAACATAATATACAGGTGTCCACAAGATCTCAACAAAATGACGTCAATGACTATGGAAATATTCACGCCAAAACTCTTTTAAACAACAACGAGAAGCACTAAGAGGTATCAATAGAGAAGCAACGACTAGTAAGCAGCAAGAAAGGACCTGTAGTGTGGGTTGCTTTCATGGGTAGTGTGGCAACATCGAGCAGGGAGTAGGGACTTGAAATGTGGGTTGCTTTCGTGGGCAGTGTGGCAACAGCGAGCAGGATCTGCAGTGTACACGTGGGACTGAGAGGAGGGTTCTGTGTGGGTCTTAGAGTTGCACGTGGGACTGAGGCATCAACGAGAAGGAAGTGTAAGGGTTTATGCTTCCTCAGACTTATAAAGTAAGTTTTGTCATTCTCTAAGGAACAAAATTGCAGGAACAGATCTGCCCCAATTTCCTCTATCTTTTTTTAAATATAAATTTTAACTTTTACTAGGGTTGAAGAAAGGAGAAATAATTTTGAACTGCAAGTAGAATTAGAAGACAACATCAAAATTCCATTTAAATCCATGTCCATGCCAGAATTAGGTCAAGGAAATATTGAAACAGAAGATGCTAGTTCTATTGTTAGTAAGAAACAAATGTCAGTGGAAAACATAGACCCTCACAGTCTTGGATTAGTAATTTGGACTCCAAACTGTGTGAGACAGTGAAAATGCCTATAGGGAGATATCATGACTTAGAATGGAAACCCCTTTTACCAATGTTTCAGCAAGTTAACACAAACAACTCAACCGATAAGTGTATTTTCGTATATGAGAAGCAACATTTGGGGATATTAAAGTGCATACAAGCTAGGAAAACTAGTCAGTTGAAGGAAAAAATACTCATTATGATCTTACCAAAAGTAATAAAAAACAGCTATGTAGCAGAAACTACAAGGGACCATTCAATAGTGAAACATATTGAACAAGGAGGTAACAAAGGAAAAAATAAATAGGCCTTGTCTTCCTAGGAAACATACAATCAAATGCAAATCAAAACTAAAACCTATACATTAATAAAAGGCAAGAGTCAGGATGAACATAAAATCAACAAAGAATTATACAGTCCCACAACCTCACCTTTAGTATGGTCTCCAGAACTATAAGTAAATGAGCTCATGACTGTGAAAAAAAAGATCAAAACTTTAGAGGCAAAGGTTCAGCAGGAAGACAACCAGATAAATAAAATCACAAAATCTAAAGGGAGGATTGAAAGGGAGAACATGTATGAAGCCTACAAAACAAAATGGAGAAAGGACGGCAAGATCTAACCAACCTAAAGCAAGAAATGGAATAGACAAAAGCAACAGAAAAATTCGCTTAGAGCCAACGGGAGTGGCTAGCACAATTTAGATGGAAAATTTCTAATCAGTAATGGCATACATGGAAATAAAATAAAAAAGATAATGGAGAAAATAAAAGAGGCTAAATCCTGGGCCCAGTAGGTAAAAGAACCGGAAAGTGAACAAAACAAAATTATAGAAAAACAAACCAAGAGACAAATGAGAGAGGAAAGGGGCAAAGATGAAAAAACGAAAAATATCATCATCAAGGTTTGAAGTACTTTGGGGGAAGAGAGATAACATATATCCTATTAAGGAAATTTCTCAAGGATGACATGCACTGGACAAGTGAGATTCAACAAGCAAGCAGGATAGGAAAGATTATGGGAGTAGGAAGGAATAGACATGTGAGATTTACTTTAAGAAGCACAAAGGACAAGGCGGGGATCTTCAAGAATATAGGGTTGCGTAAAGGCCCTCGTATATACTTAGGTGAAGACTTAAAACTTTCCCAACAAGAAGAAAGGAGGAAATAATTGGAGAAAGCAAAGTCAACAAGAGAGGCAGGAAAGTGGGCATGGTTGAAAAACGGTAAATCCCAAGTCACTAACAGGCTAGCACACAAGAAATAGGGATTCAAGGCCCCGTGGGAGTACCTAAGCATGGTAATCTAGAATTATAGAGGCTACCCATGGAGAAGGGGACTGAGGTTGGGGCCCATAGCTGAGGATAAAGACATTATTTTTCTTATGGAAACACACGAACACAATGGATGTAGAATTCCAAACTTCAAAGGATACACTAAAATATTTTTTTGGAATGAAGAAACTAAATCAGGTAAAGGACATGGAGGTATAACGATCCTAATAAAATAAATATGGACCAGGATTATAAAATTGGAGAAACAAGACCCAATTAAACAATTTGTATGGCTGAAAATAAAAAATATGGATGCAACAATATGGATGGTTGCTTATTATTTTACTCCAAAAAACTCAAATTTATACAAAAAAGTAACCTAGGAATTGAAGACCCATATGCAGCATTAAAAAAAGATATTTCAAACTTTACAACTAAGGGATAAATATTCCTAATTGGTAATTTTAATGCTAAGACATCAAACAATCAATCTATTCAATTGACAGTGATATGGGAGAGGATAACAATCCATTATGGCTTAGAGAGAATGAAGAGCACCCTTGGAGGAGGACATCACAACATGAGAAAGGGAAGGTTTCACACTTTGGAGAAGAACTATTAGGCCTTTGTACCATACGTGACATGGTTATATGTGTTATAGGCCATTTTATCACATCCAATCAACGTGAGTCTCCTAATGGGATCAATCAACATCTTATCCCCCTTGTTTTCATCTTGCATAATTCCCTAAGCATGTACCTTTCATCCCTCATAGTTTCAATACTAAACTTCTGTAGGTTGTAACCCTGAATAGAAATTATCTACACACAAATCTTATAACAGAAAATAAACAATAGCGAGAGCATAAACATAAAACAGATAAACACAGAGATTTTCCCTTGGATCCCAAATCAAAAAGACTAGCTTGATTTTTCATTATATTCCTTTTAGTGTTACAACACATATATATACATGCCGAAGCATACATAAACCCCAATCCATTAACCCTGGATTAGAACATAACCGTAGTTCCCTTGACTGGATCTACGAAATACCAGGGGACGAAAACCATCGTACCCCAAAACCATGTGCAAACTCATGCACAAAACATGGGTGGGTCCACTTATGAATGGGTCTGCACACCAAAAAAAAAAATTGTCGGGGCGCGGCCCTGGACCCCAATAGGGGGGCTGCCACCCCCCCTGTGACCCCCCTACTGCGCCCGGTGCAACGTACAGTGCGTGGAGCTATTCGTGGAAAGAATATAACACATACCCAACATTCTCCCACTTGTTGTTTTCTTTCCACAGGGGGCCACAGGAGAGCTTAGTCATTGGGCCAATTCTTCAACACCCATTGTTTCTCTACATGAAGAGAACTTTTGAGTGCTCACAGAATTTTTCAATGCATCTGCAACATTCTTCAAAATGTCCACCTTTACCAAAAACACCCTTTTAGCCTCAACCATATATCTCACAAAGTGATATTGAACATCAATGTGCTTTGTCTTTGAATGATAAGCGAGGTTCTTAGCGAAAATTGCACTTTGTCTATCCATGATCTATCCTTATAGCTTGTTGTACCAACCCCATACTTGAACACAATCTACGAAATAGCTTGCTTCCTTGCTTGCATGAGTGGGCGCTATGTATTATGCCTACGTAGTTAGAGCCACTATTGTCTTTTACTCATCCAAAAAGTATTTGCACCTCCAAATAGGCTAAACACGTACCCACTTGTAGATCTTCTTTGATCCAAATCTCCGGCCAGTCTGCATCAACAAAACCACGAATGTCCAACATTCTTTCCAATCCTGGTCTTCCCTGGTAGCACAAGCCATAATCCTTTAGTGCCACATAAATGTACGAAAACCTGTTTCAGCATTTGTCCAATCTTTCCTTCCTGCAGGTTTTTGACATAAGCCTGCTCGATACTCCCATTCGATGTGCGATATCACAGTCACAAATGCAGGACCATTTTGCATATATCGAGCACACGCACTTGCATATGGAACACAATACATATCCTCCTCTTTTTCTTTTGTCTTGGGACACTGTTCGGCAGATAGCTTTACACCTACAGGAATAGGAACATTCACCGGTTTACTATCCTGCATATTGAACCTCTACAATATAGTCTCGACATAGTTCCTCTGGTTTAAACAGAGCTTCCTCTTTGCTCAATCTCTCTTAATTTCCATGCCCAAAATATAGTTTGCGGCACCAATATCCTTCATGTCGAATTTGGAGAACAACTGGGTCTTCAAATCTTGGATAATTTATTTGTCATTTCCAATCAACAACATATCATCCACATACAAGACCAAATAAATAACACGATCACCAATTAATTTAAAATAAACACAGTGATCCTCCTTGCTTCTGGTGAAGCCAATTCCCTGTATATAGGTATCAAATTTCTGATACCACATCCTTGGTGAATGTTTTAACCCATACAAAGAGTTCTTTAACCTGCATACCAGCTCTTTCTTCCCCTTCACCATAAATCCTTCAGGTTGTTTCATGTATATCTCTTCTTCTAGATCCCCGTGAAGAAATGTTTTCTTCACATCCATCTGTTCTACCTCAAAATCAAATGCAGCAACAACGGATAAAAGTAATCTAATAGAAGTAACTTTACTTGGAGAAAAATATCTTAAAATCAATTCATTTGCAAGAATAACCTTTAACTACCAACTAAGCTTTTTATTTCTCCACCTTGCCTTCTACATTCATCTTCTTCTTAAACACCCATTTGCTCCCAATGGGCTTCCTTCCAGCTGGCAACTCCACCAGATCCCATGCCTCATTTTTGTGCAAGGGTGCCATTTCATCAACCATGGCCTCCTTCCAGAGTTTTCCATCCTCTGAATCTACTGCCTCCCTGACAGTTCTGGGATCATCATTAGTTATAGTTAAGGAAAAACATGAACAGAAAGCAGATGGAATATACCTTTCTGGTTGTCTTCTTTCCCGAACTGATCTTCTCATAGCTGGAGTTTGTGGCTCTTCCTCTTCTAAATCTTCTTCTGGTGTAGAGTCTGATTCATACTCCTTTAGCTCAAACTCTATATTTTTAGGTTCCTTTGGTATGAATTCATGTTTAATAACATATTTCACCTCTCTGAACACCACATCTAAATTTGTACACAACCTTCCTTGTTTCTTGGTTCCAAGCTTGTAACCTTTTAAGCCATCCTTATACCCAATAAGATGCCTTTTTCGATTTATTATCAACTTAGTCATTTTCTCCTTTGGAACATGTACATATGCATCACATCCAAATACCCTTAGATGTGAAAGAGAGGGTTTCTTACTAGTCCATACCTCATGTGGATTCTTATCCTCCAACATTGATGAAGGTGATATGTTAACCAGGTAACATGCAGTCTCCACTACCTCTACCTAGAATTCTTGTCCTAACGCGGTACCATCGAGCATGCTTCTTGCATTTTCCATCTGTGTTTTGTTCATTCTTTCTACAACTCCATTTTACTGAGGTGTGTATGGAGTATTCTTCTACCATGCTATACCACACTTCTTACAGAATCTTCAAATTCCTTCTTTTAGAAATCTCCACTATTATTTGTCCTTAGCACCTTTATTTTCTTCTCTATATGGTTTTCCACTAGAGCCTTAAACTCTTTAAATTGGTAAAATAATTCAGATTTATTCCATAAGAAATATATCCATGTATTCCTTGAAAAATCATCTATGAATGAAACATAGTACACATACTTACCCAATGATCAAACCAACACAGGTACAAACACATCACTGTGCACAAGCTCTAATATCTTGTTCGCCCTCTTAGCACCAGAAGGAAAACTCACCCAATTCTTCTTCCCATATACACAATGTTCACAAAAATTGAAATCCAGAGAGCTATTAGACATACCTTCTACCATACCATTTCTATGCATTATCGAAGGCCCTTCTCTCCAATATGTCCAAGCCTTTTATGCCATAGCATGGATTTTTCTCCAGAGATAGCAAGGCTTTCCACTCCTCTTTCAGGAACCACAGAACTGTTACACCCATCAATAACAGTGCTACCTTGTAGCTTGTACAGAGTTCCAATCCTAACTCCCCGCATTAATAGCAGTGCTCCCTGAACCATCTTGTAGGCATCTTTCTCGAACATTGTTTTTACACCTGCATCATACATCTTGCTTACAGAAATTAGATTTTTGGCCAATGCAGGAATATGTAGAACACCAGGAAGTGTTCTAATCCTTCCACCTTGCAGCTTCAGCTTGACCTTTCCACGTCCGACGATTTAGGCCTTCTTATCATCCCCTAGGAAGACATCACCACCATCATATTTCTCATACTCGCAGAACCACTCCCTATGGGGAGTGAAGTGAAAGGATGCACCTGAGTCAATCAACCATGACTCATGATCTACATGTTTATTTGAAGAAGAAGCAGAATACACATCCCCACCTTCATTCGAGGTGGTTTTTGCCTCTGCAGAAGGAGCATCATCAGATCTCTTTCCTTTCTCAGGAGCTTTAGATCTGCATTCCTTTTTGTAGTGTCCTTCCTTTCCGCATTTCCAACACACCTTTACAAACTTTCCAGGAGATTTAGATCTCCCTCTAGATTTGGATCTCCCACTCGAAACCTTATTCTTGTTTCTATTTTGGGACCTTCCTCGTACAGATAAGGCATATCTATTTTGGCCTTCCATATTTCTCCGTCTCATTTCCTCACAAACCATGGTGAGACAATGTCATCAAAATTCAAGGTAGTTGTGTGCTACTGTGCAATAACGAGGAGCGCTCCACGAGTACGGCAGAACACAACAAGTGATGCACTTATCTTCATCGAGATTTTTAATATCAACGAGATGACATCGGCTTGCTACGATTATTTGAAGGCGTTCGGATGCTCTTGTTTAATTGATTTAGTGTCCTAAATTGCTAACATAAATTATCAACCGGGGCTAGTAAGGCGATGAAGTGTGATGCACTATATGTGCCTAAGTATCCCTTTTTCTTACTTCGTTGTTTTTAGTGTTTTATTGATGTTTTGGGGTTTTTATGTTTGAATCTTAGTATGCTACTCTATGCTAAAAAGATGAAGTTAAATTTATTTCAAAAGGGAGAAAATGAAATGTTAATAAATGAATTAAAACATAGTTTATTTGCAAGTTCTTTTCCTAACTAGAAAATGATGAAAACAAAAAGTTCTAATCCATGGATATTACAGCTTCTAAATGAATATTCATAAAATGAAAAGTAACTCAAAACACTACAACTTAATCTGATTCATTTAGTTAGAGATTTGTTGGAAGAGCTTGTGAAAAAAATTAATTCTAATGCAATGAGGATCTCTTAAAACATAAAAGAAATGTTGAAACAACTTATAACATTACAACTAAATCTCATTCATGAGTTAGAAGTTTATTGGAAGAGCTTTTTGAAAGAGATTAATCATAATGTGATAAGGATCTTCTATGAAGAAAAACAATCAATAACTCACAATATTACAACTTAGTCTCATTCGTGAATTAGAGATTTATTGGAAAAGCTTTTGAAAGAGACTTAACTGCAGTATAATGAGGATCCTCTTTTTAAGTAAATAACAGAAAATGAAATGCTAATAACTCAAAATATCACAATTGAATCCCATTCATTTAATAGAGATGTATTGGAAGAGCTTGAGAAAGAGACTAACTGCAATATCATGAGGATCCTTTATCTAAGAAAATGACATGAAACATAATGCTAAAAGCTATGATTTCAGAAAGCAATCTAAGTAAGGAAATATAACAAAACAAAATTGAAACTGGCTTATCTAGAAAACATGTAAAACCTCCTTGAATAGCAGGGGCCCTCTACTATCAATTTGGTGAAATTCTCAGCTCCTTAAAGTTGTAATCAAAATAGTATTAAAGAACTTCTTTATTGAAAAACTCACAAATCCACATCTCATTCCATCTTAAGCTTTGTTACAAAACACTCTCTATTCCTTTCTCTTCTTCTCCTATTTTTTCACTACCCATGATAGGAGAAAGTTTCTCCTATTTATACAAAATATGAGAAGTTATCTCATTAATGGGAGTTCATGAATCTCTCCCTCCATCTCTAGAGTTACAATCAAATAGGAAATGATAAGACACATGTCTTTCTAGAGTTTCAACACAACTAAAAAATGAGACACATATCCTCTTAGAGTTTCAATACAACAAGGAAATGAGACATGTCCTTATGATCCCATGATCTTCTCCACTCAAATTCGAATTTGGTTTTGGGAGGCCACATAAAGGTCTTTTAGAAGCTTCATTTTGACCTACACATGTCACAAAACTCATAACACATATATAGATATATGAAACTATGTTAATTTTCTAGTTTCTAATCACAAATTCACTTTAAATACATAAAATAAATAACTTTGGAAAACAAGGATCTTAACCCATATATTTATGAAAATGGTTACTTAATGTAGGGTTTTAGGTCAAATGGCTATAGAATAAGAGTTGGATGGTTATGACATAATGGAAATATGTATGAATATGGAAAACACTTTTGAGACTCAACATACCCCCCAACCGAAGTTGTTGCATGTCCTCATGCAACTATTGCAATGATTCATTTGTCCATGAGTTGATCTTTTATGAGTTTTGACTCATATAGATTCGTTCCAAACTTTGCTTTATAATATTTTCTTTGGCAAAGTATAATACATTTGATTGCAACATTTTTTTAATATGGTTGGTTCTTGTGTGACAACCGATTTTTTTGAGCAATGGTTCTTGTGTAACAATGCTTTATTTTCTTTGTTGCATCAAAGTTCATGAAAACATTTAGAATCAAAAACTCCATCAATGAATTGATCATTTGCAAGGCATATAATATTTTGGATCATGTTGCAACAATAGTTGGTTGGGAAGTATATGTGGGTGGAAATGAAATGAAAATGTGTGATAGTGTATGACATGTGGATATGAAATGATGTCCCTTCCCCCCCCAACTAAAGATATGACAATGTAAAAAAAAAGAGTGAGGAATTTTTCCAAAGTTACAATTTTAGCATTCTAATGAATTATATGACTAAAAATTAGAAAACCACATACATTCACTTACCTTAAATGTGGATGAGTTGTGTATACTGAAGAGTGTAGTTGTTGATGTTGTTGGATCAGGAACTATGTCAACAAATGAATTTGATTTGCTTCCTTGTTCTCTCTGTTCTCTTTGTGCTGATGGCAAGATCGGGATCTTTATTGCTGCTGATACAAATTAATTCCTGCTGCAAACTGCTGAAATGATGTAGTCTTCAATTGTTACAAAATTCGATGGTACAATTCTAGTCATGCGAATAAATGTGTTGATGTCGAGCATGAAGAGAAGTCATTGGATTACCGACCATTAATGAATGTCGTTAACCAATGCGAGGCAAACTCACCATTAATGTCAATGAGTGCCAAGGTACCTAAGTACATCTTGCGAAGTGCGAATAGATGGGTTGATGTCGAGCTACTTGCAAGATCTGACGATCAAGGGACATTGATGTATTCACATGATTGTCAACGAGAGAACCTGTCATTAATGCATACAAGCCTCAAGGTACTATTAAGGACTCTAGTCTTGGACCTAGATAATGTGCTGATGTCGATAGGCCAAGACTTGTTAGAAGGAAGGCCTTAAGGAATCCTCCATCATCTAACGCGAGCATGAAAGAATAATTTTTGAAAGACTATGCATTCAATAATTTGCATTGAAGCAAGGTTTATTTGCAAAATGAAAATGATAGGAAAAAGAAAATGTAAATGGACAATGAAAAATGGAAAATGACAATGGGAAATAAGCATGTAGGTGAACTTCTTGCTTTTATTTGTGGAGTAGACAAAAAGTAATGGAAAGTGTATGTGAATGAAGGAAAATGAACAACTAACTCTTGCTGGGAAAATAATGGTGGTTTGCTTTGAATTTCTTGGTTGGATTTACAATTCAAAAAGGGAGGAAAAGTAATGGTCTTGATGGATATGAACATGGACTTGTTCTTATGTTTCTCATGAAATCAGTCATTTGAAAACCAATCGTGCGCACAATTAGTTTCCTTCAATGATCATTTGATCATCCAAAATCTGCAAAAAAAAAACTTGACATAAAGAACATACGTGTGTTCAAAAAGAAGTAGCTAATTTCTTTCTGATTCTTACGCAAAAATTAAATGTCAAATGAAACAGATTAAGGTAAATCAAAAAGTTCTATATTCGGTCCAATTCATGATATCAATAACAATCCATTTTTAAAGAATAACCATGAAAATTAAATCAACTCCCTATTGTCGGATGACTTCATTTTGCAAGTTAAAACTTTATAGAAAAATACACATCAACAATATTAATGCCAAATGTTTAGAAATCATCTGAATAATCTTCCAATTGTCCTACAAACCATTATTAAGAAGGTTTTGTTTTTTTTTTTTTTTTGAATTTTTTTTTTTTTGAATTTTTTTAATGAAATAAAGCATGGATGAAATAATTGTCCTTATGAATATTTTTGAAACAAAGTCATGCCAATGCCTCTTTCATGCAAAATAAAAATAAAAAGCTTGAAATTTCTAAGGTCAAATTCCTAACTATGAAGGAGATGAAGGCAAAGTCCTTCTTAATTTATACAACTTGCATTTAATGCCCATGTGATAATGTGTTTGCCTCAAATAATCCATTTGTCACTCATAATGTGCCACCACACATGAATTCTGCCACATTTTCCTTCAAATAAGGAAATCAAATTCTTGATTATTTCTCAAAATTGAATTTTATAAAACCGTGACTGTTTTCATTAAAAAAAAAAAAAAAACATTTTTCTCTCACGCACACTACAAATTAGTGCTCAGAAGAACCCTGAATTTCTCCCAAATGGTTGCGAATTTCAGAAAGTTTTTATGAGATTACCTAATTCACCCCGTTCCTGAAAAAACCCATATTTTAGTTTTTCCTAATTCGCCTCGGTTTGCTCATAAAATTCGTTTTAAAATCGGGTGTTTTTGACAATTACGCATTTCGTTTTCTGGCAATTACTTGTGGTTTGATTTGTTTTTATTTGCAGGTTTTGAAGTGTAATGGCTTGTATCTCACAAAGAAGTTCAGATCGATCTCCTTCGTTCCAATCACTTGCAATGGAATCTGCAATATTCTCTTCATCAACACTCTGAAATCTTCTCTTCATCAGCAATTTCTTCATATGATACACTTCCATTCTCTGTCCCTGCAATTGAATTTGTAATCTTCTCTTCATCAGCAATTTGTAATCTTCTCCTCATCAACAATTTGCAATCTTCTCTTCATCAATAGTTTCTTCATATGATATACCTTTATTGTGTGCAAATTTTTAAAAATGATTTCTAATAACTGTTGTTTGAGGAAAAACGAATATGGAAAAGAGAAGGTTCCTTTTCTTTTCTTTTTTTAAATTGCAGTGCATGGGTCTTTGTGTGGATTGAAGGACTGCATATATGCGTAAAGCCAAGCCAAAGGCTGGCCTCATGCGTATGTGTGGGTTTTTTAATTGATTTTTTAATAAAATTATATATTATATTTTCAAAAATTCAAAAATATACATATATATTTCATTAAACAAAACAATTATTGAAATTAAAATTTCTCATCATTTTTAAAGTTTATTGTAAAATGAAATGAAATGATGAAAACATAATTTATTATTATTTTTAACATAAAAAGTCTTTTTCTGATCCTCTAGATCACACAAAGTGCAGAAGGAGAGCATACTCAAGAAATTATTTTGTTTTTTTTTTAGATGTAAGAAATAAAGCTACCTAGTTACACTTCCCCGGCAACGGCGCCAAAATGTCTAGTCAATTTAGTGTCCTAAATTGCTAACATAAATTATCAACCAGGGCTAGTAAACTGATGAAGTGTGATGCACTATATGTGCCTAAGTATCCCTTTTTCTTACTTCGTTGTTTTTAGTGTTTTATTGATGTTTTGAGGTTTTTATGTTTGAATCTTAGTATGCTACTCTATGCTAAAAAGATGAAGTTAGATTTATGTCAAAAGGGAGAAAATGAAATGTTAATAAATGAATTAAAACAGAGTTTATTTGCAAGTTCTGTTCCTAACTAGAAAATGATGAAAACAAAAAGTTCTAATCCATGGATATTACAGCTTCTAAATGAATATTCATGAAATGAAAAGTAACTCAAAACACTACAACTTAATCTGATTCATTTAGTTAAAGATTTGTTGGAAGAGCTTGTGAAAAAGATTAATTCTAATGTAATGAGAATCTCTTAAAACATAAAAGAAATGTTGAAACAACTTATAACATTACAACTAAATCTCATTCATGAGTTAGAGGTTTATTGGAAGAGCTTTTTGAAAGAGATTAATCATAATGTGATAAGGATCTTCTATGAAGAAAAACAATCAATAACTCACAATATTACAACTTAGTCTCATTCGTGAATTAGAGATTTATTGGAAAAGCTTTTGAAAGAGACTTAACTGCAGTATAATGAGGATCCTCTTTTTAAGTAAATAACAGAAAATGAATGCTAATAACTCAAAATATCACAATTGAATCACATTCATTTAATAGAGATGTATTGGAAGATCTTGAGAAAGAGACTAACTGCAATATCATGAGGATCATTTATCTAAGCAAATGACATGAAACATAATGCTAAAAGCTATGATTGCAGAAAGAAATCTAAGTAAGGAAATATGACAAAACAGAATTGAAAATGACTTATCTAGAAAACATGTAAAACCTCCTTGAATAGCAGGGGCCCTCTACTATCAATTTGGTGAAATTCTTCAGCTCCTTAAAGTTGTAATCAAAACAGCATCAAAGAACTTCTTTATTGAAAAACTCACAAATCCACATCCTATTCCATCTTAAGCTTTGTTACAAAACACTCTCTATTCCTTTCTCTTCTTCTCCTATTTTTTCACTACCCATGATAGGAGAAATCTTCTCCTATTTATACAAAATATGAGAAGTTATCTCATTAATGGGAGTCCATGAATCTCTCCCTCCATCTCTAGAGTTACAATCAAAATAGGAAATGATAAGACACATGTCTTTTTAGAGTTTCAACACAAATAAGAAATGAGACACATATCTTCTTAGAGTTTCAATACAAAAAGGAAATGAGACACATGTCATCATGATCCCATGATCTTCTCCACTCAAATTCGAATTTGGTTTTGGGAGGCCACATAAAGGTCTTTTAGAAGCTTCCTTTTGACCTACACATGTCACAAAACTCATAACACATATATAGATATATGAAACTATGTTAATTTTCTAGTTTCTAATCATAAATTCACTTTAAATACATAAAATAAATAACTTTGGAAAACAATGATCTTAACCCATATATTTATGAAAATGGTTACTTGATGTAGGGTTTTAGGTCAGATGGCTATGGAATAAGAGCTGAATGGTTATGACATAATGGAAATATGTATGAATATGGAAAACACTTTTGAGACTCAACAGCTCTGTCACCGAGTCTCCATCCTTCATCCTCAAGTTATACAGCTTTTTCCACAGGAATAACTTATTCACCAGAGACTTAGATTGGTACAAAGTCCCAAGTTTTTCCCACAAATTCTTCGCCGTAGCTTCCCCAGATACATTCAACAATACTGAATCTGAGACACACAACAGTATTGTGCTCTTAGCCTTCCGATCCAGTTTCTTCCAGTTTTCATCTGACATTGTTGTTTGTTTATTACCTGGATCTACCGCGATCCACTGATCTTTATCCACCAGCAGATCCTCCATCTTGAGCTTCCACAACTCAAAACTCTGACCATTAAATTTCTTGATCTCTATATTTCCATCGCTCGCCATCTTCTTTCACCGCAAGAATCGATCCCGCAGATCTCCCACTGAACAGGGTCTACCTCGGGCCCAAGAAAAAAATCCTCAGCAGCAAAGGCGTCCCCTTGAAGCCGAAACAAATCTGATACCAAATGTAGGTTCTAACCCTGAACAGAAATTATCTACACACGTATCTTATAACAGAAAATAAACAATAGTGAGAGCATAAACATAAAACAAATAAACACAGAGATTTTCCCCTGGATCCCAAATCGAGACGACCAGCTTGATTTTTCATTATTTTTCTTTTAGTGTTACAACACATATATATACATGTCGAAGCATACATAAACCCCAATCCATTAACCCTGGATTAGAACATAACCGTAGTTCCCTTGACCGGATCTACAAAAATACCAGGGGCCGAAAACCATCGTACCCCAAAACCATGTGCAAACTCATGCACAAAACATGGGTGGGTCCGCACACCAAAAAAAAAATTGTCGGGGCGCTACCGCCCCCCCTTTGACCCTCCTGCTGCGCCTGGTGCAACATAAAGCGTGTGGGGCTATTCGTGGAAAGAATATAGCACATACCCAACAACTTCCCTATCTGAGCTAGTTTGAGGACAAACACTCCTTGAAATCCTACTGGGGTGCATTCACCTACATCTTGCTCCATTGTGGCCAACGTTGGTCACCAGCAAGTTTCCTTCCTTTGCACCTGCACTCGTTCTAGAATTCTGGGAGAATGATCGAGATTCTGAAAGCTTCACCTTCTAGTAGTTCCCATAATTTTTTTCAACTACTTATCTTGGATTGACATTCGGATCCGATCCTACCCTAGTTTCGATTTTTCACCACTTGTACTTTGATCCTATCCCTCCATCAAAGGTGGATCTAAAGCCTTAGAATGGTAATTGGATAAGAACTCCCAACTTACCCCTCTCTCCTATATATTTAACCTCTTGCCTATGCAAAGGTTGGTGAATGAATGGTTGATTATGCACTTATTCTGCTGCAGTAAGTAGTTATTATCTCATGCATAGGGTGACTGGAGGTGCATATTGTGACAAGGAAAGGATGAGGAAACAAATTGGAGGAGCGCTTCTACAAGATCAACTGCCACTTATGGTTATAATATCCTTCCATTTATGTTAATGAAAATAATTCTATGTTTTCCCATATTGATGTTGGTATTTCACTTATTTCAATACCATGTTGATCTATTGAATGGATTATTTAGATGATATTGCATACATCTCGTAGTTTCTTAGCTTGTGTTATCTGACTGTGTGGGATCTAATTTTCGAAATCATAGCTGGAATTGGAGCATCCAAGATAAATAAGGAGCGAAGTGAGTGACAGTTTCCAGGTAGGCCTCACTCCATCATCTATCTACTTTAAGGAAAAGCATTGGGTTCCTTGTCTCTCTGTTGTTCTAGGTTGACCACCAAACCTAGGGGAGATACCTTTGTCTGTAATTGTAAATCCCATATAACAAATTGGCGACCATACTAGGGAAAAAATTATTCCCTTGGTGGTTTTCCTTATCCTTTGTGTTTTATTACCTCCTTGACAGAACTTTGTTGCATCATCCAAACAAGAATAGACCTAGGAAGTGGCTTCATCCAACCTTTTTTGCAATTTTTGTGCCAGAATCCTCGTTCCCAAGCCCAATGCTCCCCGAGTTCCTATGACAGAGCGTTCCACATCACCTAAGCCCACTCTGTCCCAACATTGTAAATCACTAGTTCCTCCTTTGCACCAACGTTGGTCCTTGTTTTTGCACAAGTTTTTCCTTGGTTTTTGAGCCCCTCTCTCATCAACCTGCTTCCAACTGAGTATCCTTGAGTCTTGAGTGTCTTGTGGTCTCTCTAAAACCCCCATTCAGTTTGCATTTGTGTTTTTTTTCATTTGGTAAGAATTGGTTTTTATTTTTCTTTGTTCTTATCGTTTGGTCACTTGCAAACTTGTTTTTTTTTTTATGGTTGATTGCTTGGATGAATTTTTGTTTGAGTCCTCATTCTAAAAATTCTAATTGGATCAGTAATTGAAAATTTTCATCTTATTTTTCTTCACATTTGAAAATTAAGTGTGTTGAAAAGAAAGATATGATGCATTGCATCTAGGGTTTTTCTAGGTCCCTATATTACTAGTATAGTACCTTATTGTTGTTAGTGTAACCCCCTTATTGTTATTGGTGTACCCCTGTAACCCCAATATTGTTTTTATTGTGCCCTTACATTATTATAATTAGGTGGGCTAGGATTATATTGTGACCCCATGGACTTCTATTTAAAGAAGGAGGTTTTGTCATTTGTATCATCCAAGAATTGTTTATTTATGTAATGTAAAGGAGGTTTCCCCCTCAAAGTGGCTTATTTATAAGACTTTTATCTCTCTTTTCTTCTATTTTTGGAGATGGTTCCATAACCATTTATATCAGAGATTTGGATTCTAGGGTTTCACTGCTCCAAACAGGTTATCGTGATATTTTCTCTATAATTTTTTTCTACGAAATTTCAGAAGCCGAATTTTTTATCACACGAAGCCAAGATCTTGAGGAACGTCGTGCAAAAATTTCAGATCTTGGTTCGCAACATTTTCGGATATATGATCTATGGAAGTTAGGGTTTTTTCTGGCTCTCGAATTTCATCTAAAAGAGGTGACTGTGGGAAAATCGTCATAACTCTCTCTTTGAGCATCAAATTGGAATCATGTAAAAAGTAGTCGCAAGTACACGAACTGTGGTTTTCTGTGTATCAATTTCAGAGCCAAAGGAAGAAACAGTGACACGTGGCACATCATACAAGTTCGCTCCACTAAACCATTCCATAATTTGGTCATTATTGGAGATTGGGCATAACTCTGCCTTGAAGAATCAAAATCAGGTCAAACCTGTGGAATTTGAAAGAAGCTTCAGAGGGCTACTACTGGGCCGAATTTCAGATATTGAAGATCAGAAATCACAGAGATAATTTAATTTCAATATCGAGCTCCTCAAAAGCAAGAAAAAGGTGTGTATTTTTTTTTCAAATTGAATAAGTCTTGTGTGAAAAAATCAGTTTGAATTTATTCCAAGGGCACATTGTAGAACAGATATCAGTATTGGGTTCTAAAATTCCCCCTAAAAAGAATTCAACACCCATTTAACCTTTAGAAGGCTCTACTATGACTCATGAAGACGAAGAATTACAACATGACATATCAAAATTACGGTACCAAGTGCAACAAATTTCGATCTTACGAAGAGCAACCGAAGGTGACATAGATGGTTTAAAAGAAAAAATGGAGGCTAAGTTGGACGGTTTGAAGTATCAAATGAAATCTAATATGGATGAAAAAATAGTGCAAAATCACATCAAGCATCAACAACAATTTCTCCAAATGTCAAAGGATAACCTAACTTTGGTGCAGAATCGAATGAAACAACAGGAATATAAACATCACATTGAAAGAAGTTTTGAAGCAGTCACAGAAACAAGAACTCTAAAACTACCAAATCGATCAATTTCAGAGTATCTCAGCAAGTGGAATAACTTACCCGTTGAAGATTCCACATGGGTCGAGGATGATAATTTTATATAGAAGCATCCAGAAGTAATCAAATGTTGAGGGAAACACTTGTTTGAAGGAGAGGGGCATGTTAGGTCCCTATAATACTAGTGTATCCCCTTATTTTTGTTAGTGTATCCCCCTTATTGTTATTATTGTACCCCTGTAGCCCACATATTGTTATTATTTTTCCCTTACGTTATTATTGTTAGGTCAGCTAGGATTAGATTGTGACCCCATGGACTCCTATATATAGAAAGGATATTTTTTCATTTGTATCATCCAATAATTGTTCATTTATGTAATGTATTGGAGGTTTCCCTCTCGAAGTGGCTTACAATTCCAATTTTCATACCAATCAGGTTCTTCACATTTCTTCATATTCCAATGAATTGGGGGGGAATCCTCCCATTCCCATGGTACAGGGGGGAAATCCTCTCATTCCCATAACACAAGGGGGTAGTTCTCCCATTCCCACGACACCCCCCCCCCAAGTTGTATGGCCACTTCTTTTTATTGGATTTGACTGGCAGGATATCGTCTTCCTTATTACCTACCCATCCAGATCATAGTACAAGATTATAATATACCCGTACCAGGAACAATCATAGACGAAGGCGCATCGATTAGTATTTTTTCCTCAACTGCTTGGCAAGCTTTAGGTTCTCTGCATCTTGTCCCCGTTACCCAGATTCTATTGGCTTTCAACAGAGGAACTAGTCAACCGTTAGGGATCCTTCCTAATTTTCCAATTACCTGAGAGGAAAAATCATCTATATCGATGTGATGGTTGTCCAATGCCCTTTGGATTTTAATTTACTCCTTGGCCGTCACTATGTTTATGTCATGTGAGCTATTGTCTCTTCTCTCTTTTGTGTGATATGTTTCCTGCATGAAGGAACAATCATTACCATTGACCAGCTTTCACTCATTGGTCCTAATTTGACTCCCAATCAAAAAACATCCCTAAATTGTACTTATGTGCAAGTGGTGTCTTCCTCACCACAGGTTAATTATGTCGCAACATGTTCCATGCCCGCGTCAACTGATGATCTATTCAGTGATATAGTGCACCACGTACTGGGGGAAGTGGAACCTGATGTTTCCATTAGATCCCTTGATATGCATCCATTCCAGATTTTTGTTCTCCCATCTGATGAGAACCTCTTGGAATCCATGACCTCTTATGGACCATGATCAAGGTTTTCAAGAGCAAAGTTATTTTTCTTGTGTTGAGCTCATTAAAAAATGAAACAAGGTGTCAAAGAAAAGTTCCTTTTCTTGTGTCAAGCTCCTTAAAAAATGAAATAAGGTGTTGGAGTAGGGTTCCTTTTCTTGTTTCAAGCTCCTTAAAAAATGAAACAAGGTCTCTAGAGCACAATTCCTTTTCTTGCATCAAGCTCGTTAAAAAATGAAACAAGCTCTTATGAGGATAGTTATTTTACTATGTCAACCTTGTTAAAAAAGAATTAGGTTCTTATGAGCATAGTTCTTTTCATATGTCAAGCTCATTTAAAAATGAATTATATCCCCTTCCAATTCAAGTCTTTGATTAGACCTCGTAAATTCCCAGTCGATTCTTTCACTTGATCTCGTAAATGAACCTTCATTCCATCCACCTATCAGAAACCAATAGTCTACTTAGGTGAATGAAATGAAGTTTGGGGAGCATGTACCTCGAATTGATTCATTATGCTGGGGGAATGAAAACTAATTTTCAAGCATAGTTTGTCTTCCTTTCAAGCTTGTGTAAAAATGAAACAAATTCCAAGCATAGTTTTTCTCATGTTTCAAGCATGGGAAAAAATGAAACCACCTTCAAGTATTCTCAAGCATAGTTTCTGATGTTTCAAGATTCTATAAAAATGAAACCATTCTCATTTTACCTCCATGATTTCCATTTTTATTAGCATGTTTCTTCCAAATGAACCTTGGTTTTTTCATTCCATCGACACCATATTTTTGGTCAACCATAAACTTTCAATTGGTTGTTTTACCCTTTCCTAAGGAACTGCTACGATGAGTGGTCTTATTAACTAGCCTCTTGACCTTTACGTGTTTTGAGCATACTAGAACCAGTTTCTACCCTTTATACCACTTGTTCCTCCAGGAGGAGCCCTCTTTTGGCTCTTTTCAAACTTCCAAAATATGAAAAGATGGTCGAGAACTTGTCCTTTCGATATTGTAAAATTAAATGAAAAGATGTCTACTCAGTATAAGTTTAACCCTTTTCTGGACTGAGATAGATGAACTACGAAAAAGGAAAACCTTAGTTGAACATGTCTAAGAGGTTCTCTTAAGTATTTTTTTCTCCCTTTTTCAGACTCGAGAGACTATCTATTAAAAGGAACATGTGGAGTTTTATTTTTTGCATCTTTTTGAAACTCTCTAAACATGAAAAAGGTGTCGAGTTTTACCTTCGTTGGACTCGTTATAGCATCAAAAAATGATAGACTTTTCGAACATGACAAGGCCGAACCACTCCTTCTCAGGTTTTGTTAAAAATTCTTTGAGGGATTCATCTAAAGGATGACTTACATATCAAGCATATGTTATCCTCCTCAAGCTTGTTAAAAAATAAAGAGGTAATGACCAATACGGTTGGGGAAATTGGGAAAATGGGGAATTCCATCTTGCTAAATGGTAGTGGGTTTCTCTTGAACACGACACTTTCCACTTCACCGTTGTGGCTATTGGGTTGGGTAATCTACTTATCTTTTGGTTATCATATCACTTTCAAAGCCTCCATTTCGATTTTGGGTCAATGTTTCCAACTCCATTCATTGTCATTATGTGTTCAAAAGAAGTCCTTCAGTTGATGTCTGCTACAATACACTCAATCCTTCATTTAATGTTCTTATTTCCCGATCCAGTTCCATATCAACATCATTATGATCATTTATGTCTCAATCATGATACCCTTTTTCTTTCATTGATGGGGGATACATCACAGCCCTCCTACGACAAGTTGTTTCTTGTTGACATCAACACATCATCTAGGAATTTGACTTAGAAACACCCCTTGGTACCTTAGTGCTTGCATACATCAATGGAAAGTTTCCTCGCTCTCAGTTACAGGTTTAGATCAATGGCCTTCGACCAAAATTCTTTTTGTGGTGTTCAACATCAGTTCATTTACTCACACCATACCGATTGTACCATAGTACCTTGAGATCCATTAACATCATCGGTGGTATTCTCTCGCGCCTGTTAATGGATTACATAATTTTCCAGTAATCAGATGGTGTCTACCATGTTCGACACCAACTCATTGATTCACATGGTTAGACACATACATTAGTTGGTTGTGTGAATGAGATAGAAGACCTCGAATCTAGTTTTATCCATCTGGGCTATGATTTCAGGAGTTATACAAAGATCACAATGTGTGATGGTCATGATCATATAGACAGTCATCCAGTCATGAGTCCATTAGTTTCATCTATGGACACGTATTTTAATCATTGTACATGTTATGTTAGCTTATGAGCTAAATATTGGTATGCCTCACTGAGCATCCAGATGTCATGATAATTGTATTGTAACAGATGAAGCAGCTCGTTGGTTGTCCTTGATCCCTACTGGTCATAAGGTAAAGCACTGTAGTCATCAGTCCCCATATTTGACTTTACGCTTTAGGGGGCATTCTATTATAGGCCATATTTTCACATCCAATCAAAGTGAGCCTCCTAATGGGATCAATCAACATCATATTCCCCTTGTCAGGATATTGCACATAGCCCTAAGCATGTACCTTTCATCCCTCAAAGTCTCAATCCTAAACTACCCTATCTGATCCAGTTTGAGGACCAATTCTCCCTACAAGCCTACTAGGGTGCATTCACCTACAACTTGCTCCGATGTGGCCAGCGTTGGTCACCAATAGGTTTCCTTCCTTTGCGCCTGCGTTGGTTGCAAAATTTCGGGAGAATGATCGAGATTCTGGAAGCTTCACCTTCTAGGAGTTTCCAAAATTTGTTTCAACTACTTACCTTGGATTGACATTCGGATCCTATCCTACCTAATTTGGAGTTTTCGCCACTTATACTTTGATCCTATCCCTCCATCAAAGGTGGATCTAAATCCTTAGAATGGTAATTGGATAAGAACTCCCAACTCACCCCTCTCTCCAATATATATAACATCTTGACTATGAAAAGGTTGGTGAATGAATGGTTGGAAATGGAGAGTGATTATGCCCTTATGTTTTTGTAGTAAGTAGTTATCATCTCATGCATAGGGTGACTGGAGGCACATATTGTGACAAGGAAATGACGAGTCAACAACTTGGAGGAGCTATTCTATAAGATCAACTGCCACTTATGGTTGTAATCTCCTTCCATTTAAATTAATGCAAAGAATTCTTTGTTTTCCTATATGTGATGTTGTTATTTCACTTATTTCAATACCATGTTGATCTATTGAATAGAGTATTTAGATGATATTGCATACATCTCGTAGTTTCTTGGCTTGTGTTATCTGATTGTGTAGAATCTAATTTTGGCAATCAGAGGTGGAATTCGAGCTTCCAAGCTAAAGAAGGAGTGAAGCGAGCGACAGTTTCCAGGTAGGCCTCAGTCGATAATCTATCTACTTTAAGGAAAAGCATTGGGTTCCTTGTCTCTTTGTTGTTCCAGGTTGACCACTAAACCTAGGGGAGATACATTTTTCCGCAATCATAAATCCCATATAACAATATGTAATGGCATGAAAAATTGGCTGAAGTCTAATATTATTACTTGTAAAACATACAACGAGAAAAGCACAATAGAATATGCTATATGCTTTCAAAGGTTTATTTCCAAGTTGTTGAACTTAAATATTGAGTGTTTCCCTATAGAGCTAGACTCTGACCATTTGCCCCTTCTTATTAAGCTTGGCATAAATACAGAAGATCGAAAGGGGGAACATCCCCATCATTCACACATGAAAATTTATGAATAAGGTAGAATTATCTTAAGCCAAGAAAATCAAGAGCTCTTTAGGGATGCTCTTAAAGAACACCTCCAGCTGGCAAAAAACAGCAATAGGGGTTGCAAGGATAACAGAAGAGATAAAAGTTATATCTTCAGTAGTATGTTGATTCCCTTAATAAATAAAGCTTTAAAGTTATGTAGGAGATCTAGGTTGAATAGGATCTCAAAAACCTTCCCAACTAATCCTTGGTATGACAAGGAATGCAAGGAGGTGAAAATATTTCTCAAAGAAGAGTCAAGCAAAGAAAACAAGAGTATATATAAACAATTGATAAAATCAAAGAAAGAAAGTTATGCGATTTCAAGAAGGAAGGAATTAATTTCTTTGGAAAAACATAAGCCCAGAGGTTTCTGGAAAGAACTACAACAAAAGAAAAAGAAAACACAAAAAAATATCAGAGAGGCCCAGTGGTTAGACTATGCAAAACTTCTTTATGAGCGGAAAAATGAGAAAAATAAACTTCCCATAATTGTAGCCTCAACAGAGAAATTTTCGGTTGTGGATATTGAACAAGGTCTAAAGAAACTATAAAATGGCAAAGCGCAAGACATTGTCGTTTTACTGGCAGAATTTTTTAAATGGGGAACGAAGCTTCTAGCCCCACACATCAGGGATATATTAAACAGAGTCAATCAAGATAGCTATCTGGTCGAGTGGAAACCTAGTGTTGTTATATCTCTTCACAAAACCGGAGACATCAATAACCCTTTTAACTACCATACTATTGTGATCAACCCTCTTCTTGGAAAACCTTTTGGGAGCATGATAGAGCGTAGAAACAACGATTGTGAATAAAATAAGGGAAAAAAAGAAAAGGGACAAGTTGGATTCATGCCTAAACATTCTACCATTAATCATTGCATCACTCTAAGACACTTCATTGAAAATTTTTGGGACAATCAAGGTGGGGAAGCATTTTTTTTCTTTGTTGACTTCAAAAAAGCCTTTGATATTTTTCCTAGAGATAAACTATGGCATAGAATGGAAGAAATAAAAGTTCCAAATAAATATAGGGCAGTTGTTCATAATCTTTATGAGTGAATTAGAGCCAGAATCAGAACAAAGGAAGGCATGTGTAAATGCTTTGGCAGTGACATAGAAGTCAAACAGTGATGTCCTCTTTCCCCCACATTGTTTGGTTTATATATTGATAAGCTTGAAGAGTTGATAAAAAAATACCAGAGGAGAAGACATCCAGCTAGCAATATATGTGGTGAAACTACTTTTATATGTAGGCGACCTTATTATTTTCGCTAAATCGACACTAGGTTTGAGAGAACACTTGAAAGCCCTGGAACTCTTTTTTCAAGAGGTGGGAATGGAAATAAATACGAGCAAAAATAAAGTCATGATTTTTTCTCTGAAAATAAAGAAACAGCAGGTTACCTTTCTCTTTGAGGGCAGCCACTTGGAGGTAATAGATGAGTACAAGTATTTGGGAATAGATTTTCATTATAGGCTTAGCTGGGAGACATGTAGATCAAAGAGAACCCAAGGGGGATGGAAAGCTTCTTACCTTCTTCAGAATAGGTGTACATAGGAAGAACTATGCGATTGGAAGACTAAAAAAACCCTCTTTGGTATATTAATGGTGCCATTTATCCTCTATGGATGCGAAATATGGGGGAGCAACATGTCAAGCCAAAAATGGCAGCAAATAGAAAGAATCCAAAAGCACCTGATCACAAGTAGCCTCAAAGTATAATCAACGGTCCCATATGATATCCTTCTAGTTGAGGTTGGCATGTTTCCAATTGAGGTGTTAGTGATCATTCATTTGCTAAATTGTAAGAAGAAGGTTGAAAATATGGATAAGCATCAGTGGCCTAAATTGGTTGTTGAAGAAGAGCTAAACCACCAAAAAAGACATGGATGAAACAAAACAAATAGTGCTTAGACAAATGGGACATAAATCTGCATAATTTCCCTCACATTGAGGAGGAGATAAAAAAGTGGGTGTTAGAAAAATTTAGGACTGCCATGTGGACATAGAAGGTAGGAAAAAAGAAAGCATATTATCACAAATAATTTAAACCAATGTGGAAACATGATGATAAAGAGTATTTGAGTTCCCAAATCAAGGGAACAACTAAAATTTTAATTGTTCAGTTGCAGACTAGCTCCCATCATCTGAGATGTAAAACTGGTAGATAGGTGGTCCCTAAAGAAGAGTGGGAAGAACGAACTTGCATTTTTTGCAACAAAGGGGTGGTAGAAACAGAATGAAATTTTATCAAAGAGTGTGCAGGGTATGAATTTATCCATCGTCAGTTTGATAGAAACCTAAAGGTCAACAATATCAGTGAATTTTTTTATGAAACAAGGCTTCACAAAACAACTAATGTCTTAATCAAGATCCATAACAGCAGAATAGTGGGTGGTCCCTTAGACCGCAAGGTCTGGTGCACGTCATTAAAATAAATTCATTCAATAATGATAGGAGGGTTCATTATTTAGTCACAAAGAGGAAGTCGGGAGAGTTCAGGTTTCACTATACAAACCAACTAAGTCATTAATCAAACAGTTTTTTTTATAATCCATGTAATAAATTGATCTCAATGCTTTTTCATATGGATGAGTTATCGAGGTTCAATTTGCATGTATATTGCTTGGGAAATTTTTAGTTTTCCCAATTCATTTTTCTTCTGTACAAACAATCCACGAGCGATTTGCAAGCAGTCTTCTTAACACTAAACGCAAAATTGGGCATTGAAGGTAAACCAAATTAAAAAGAAAAATTATGGTTGTGAAGAGCACTTTGTAATCTAGTTACACTACAATTTAATACAAACCCAATCAAGCCAATTTTGATGCACATGTGATGAGAAATTGGGAATATTACATTCAAATGTTTATCCTTTAAAAGGAGCAACTTATTAACCATTTTTCACACAAAACTATGCACATAATATTTTGGTGACCATTATTCATCCAATCTCACGAAAAATCATTTGAAATTTCGCTATAGCTTGGCGGATCAATGATTTCTCCGACAATTATGTTGAAGATAGAAGAATGGTAAGGGCCAAGTTGGAAAACAAAGTCTAATACTATAGAGATAATTTAACACAAACCCAATCAAGAAAATGCAATAAACATACGATGGGAAATTAGGAATTTGCATTTAAATGTTTATCCCTAAAAATGA
The DNA here is from genome assembly GCA_034641835.2 of Pinus albicaulis. NCBI lineage: Eukaryota > Viridiplantae > Streptophyta > Pinopsida > Pinales > Pinaceae > Pinus > Pinus albicaulis. The sequence continues at coordinate 797,628,426 of CM076577.1, forward strand.
GCAATATATTACCTTTTAGCACACAAAAATATGCACAGTTTGTTTAGTAATAGATGTTTGGGCTCGTGAAAAACCATATGCACTCTCACTTGAGCTTGGAACTTTAGCAACTTCTCCCACAACCCTATTGAAGATAGCAAAATAGCGAGGATCGAGTTCGCAAGGTGGTGAAAAATATGGAATGCACAGACTATTTAGTACAAACATAATCAAGCCAATTTTAGTGTACACATTTGATGATAAATTGGGAATTTATGTTTAGGTGTTTATCCCTAACGATTATAAATATAGCACCTTTTCGCACATGTAAATATGCACAATTTTGTTTTAGTGATAATTGTTCCTTTGGTCTTGTGAAAAATCATTCACATTTAAGCTTGGTCTCGTGAAAATTGGCTTTAGTGATAATTGTTCATTTGGTCTCGTTGTGTGACTGTCATTCCTAGGGTCTCACTTTCGGTGTTTATGCCCTTCCTTCTGGTGGCTACTCTTCCTTACGGGTTGATGCAAGACTGGAGTATCAAGCTTCGGAGGTTGTTCAGTGAGGACCCCTTTAGGGAGTTGGAACCACATGGTTTCTCCATATTACCTCTCCTTTGGCACAAATGGACGGCCTCCTTTATCATTTATTGTCCTTTTGAACATATTAGCTTCCACTTCTTAAATTTGTGGTGAAGGTTTTAGGATACTAGTGTTGTTTTTGTTGTGAATAAAAACAGCATGGTGTGGGCCCTGCTACTGTTTTTTCCTCAAAGGTTATTTTGGTGTTGGGTGATACGGTTGTTCTTGTCACTGATTTTGGTTCATCACTAGTGATTTAGGTAATGTTGTTGGATGGTGGAGGTTATTGTATTGTGTTGGGTACTACTGTTGTTGGAAGTGGGGTGGTATTCTATTGGTGGAGCAATATCTGGGGTGTTGTGTGCAGGTTGCGGGGTGGTGTTTTGAGGTTGGTCGTTTGCTAGGCATGGGTGGTGATGTGCGGTACATGGTGCAATGCTTCAGTGGGGTGGTGGTTGCTGCTAGGTGGTGCAGGTGGTGATGTTTTTACGGTGGGGGGCGAGTAGGTGGGTAACATATGATTTACTAGTGGTGCTTCATTATACTGGTGGTTTTCTAACGTGTTTCGATCCACACCTATTTCCAACCATCTCCAGTCGTAATTTATTTTTAACGGTGGATGTTTGACATTACTAGATCTTTTTTCTCTGACATATATCTCCCCCTTGTATTTTTTGACAACTTTTCCCCTTGTCATCAATACCCCTTTTGGCCTCATTGCCTCCACTGCAACATTATTTTACCCCTATGACTCTTTCCTCTGATATGGCGCCCACTATATGCAGGTTTTTTATTCTCTCGCTCCCTTATTTTTGTGTACACATCATCTGACATTCTCGACTCTCTCCCTTTCGCACATGTTACATCACATCTCCTCCATTTTTTTTCTCTTTTTGGACTCACATGGTACCCACTTTTCCATTATTACTTTGCTTTTCTCCTGGGGTTTGGTGTGTCTTTGCACTTGCACGGGTTACGTGACTAACACATGCCTCGTCGTGATCATAGATGAATACTTGGCATCTTTGGATGTTGACACCTCTATAAGGGAAAATTTTCTGCAAGCCACATTGGAGCTGGAACATTCTTGGGTGCGGGGTGCTTCCCACGTGGGCTCGTTACATGGTGACTTGGGTTTGGGTTATGTGGATCCCTCATCCCTCCCCACGAGTCCCTAACTTTCACATAGCAAAGGTGATGGACTACCCACACGTTCGTTACATTAGGATCATAGACATAAACACGTCTGTAGTGTTCCAACGCCAAAACTTTTTAGTTTTGGGCATGATGTGCTCTGGGACCATGTAGTGAGCCTCCAAAATTGGGTGCTTGTTGGCCGATGGTTTTTCTCTGGATCAGGGAATTTGGACATGGAAGCCTAGGTCCTGCCTCAATGGAAACCCCTCCTGGGTTATACCCCCAAGGTTAGTCATCTCATGAATCAATGGTAGATTTTTCATTTTCTTCATCAGAAAAATGTGGTGAAGGTGCTCACACGGGCATGGGTATGTAATCGGAGCTTTTTGCAACTGAATAAATGGTTTTTTGGTTTTAATACATTCATGAATACTCCCCACAAAATGTACCATTGAGTAAATCTCCCTGGTCTACCACTTGAGTTTTGGACATGTACAACTCTGAAGGGCATTGATAATACTGTGGGGAAATTCATCTATATAGACCCTAAGATGTTGGGTGCTCAGGACAAACGCATTGCCTGGATCCTTGTTGAGTTTTATTTTTCCTGTGTAATCTTGGAATAATTTTTACTGGAATGGGGCCCTCTACACATCACACAACATATTGATTATTGGGGGGTTCCCTTCCAATGACTGCTATGTCACAACATTAGACATCTCATTGATCATTGTCCTCGGTGCAAACACTCATCGGCAAGGAGGCTCAGACATACTGATGACATGGGGGATGGTTCCACATTGTTGGGATCTACTTCAGAACCAGGTACATATATGAATTTTGATGAACCTGCTCTCTTTTCTACAAAATTTTTATCTGATTTTCCCTCTTTCCCCCACAATTCTCATGAAGATGATGCTCGCCCTCTGACTATTTCTAATATACGAGACCTCTCTTTCTCTACTGCTAACCTCTCCCTTGACCATCCCATCCCTATACATGTCACTTCTTTTGTACATGACGCTACTAATATTCTTGAACCATCGTCCCATCCCCCTGCATCCTCTCCTCGACCTTCAGACATACCGCCTCATGTTTCCACATCGCTTGCTTTGCATTCTTCTACCCACAACTCGGTTGACGGCGATATACAATTCCTCTTCCAAAATCTTGTGTTGTAAATTTACGCTCTTATTGTCCATAAGGGTGCTAGTAGGACGCCTCCTCCTCACATCAGCATGATCTCTTCTAAAAACATTACCACCTGTCGTAAATCAGGTCAGGGCGGACGCCACCTACAACGGCACCAATGGGGATCTCTCCACAACCTAGACTTTGGTAACCTTATGGACATTTGGTTCTTGACTCTTCCTCCTCTGACGCCCTAAGAGAACAATTTCCCCCTAATCTGAGCTCACATGACCATTCTCTCTCTTAATTTACACAGCTTAGGGGATGTCACTAAGAACTTGTCCTTTCACCACCTCCTCCTCTTTCTCTGACCTCATATTGTTCTCGTACAAGAAACCATGGTTGATTCATCCTCGACTTTGTCCCATTTCTGGCACATTCTCCCTCATTCGCACATGGTGGTCATCAACTCCTCTGGTTTCTCGAGTGGTCTTGTTGTTTTATAGGATCCTTATCAGTGTGTTTCTAAGGCTTACCAATTTTTTGGGGGGGTTCTCCTTGCTGGAAGACTTCGGGGATTTCCTGAAATATTACACATCTGGAACATATATGCCTCTTTCTCACACAGATCCACTTTCTGGGACCGGTTCAATGCATCTAACATTCTTAACCTACCTTCTCCCATCATTGTTGGGGACTTCAATCTCACTCTATCTTTGCATCAATGTTGGGGGTCTAATTTACCTTAGGATCCCCTCGCCGATATTCTCTCAGGTCATTTTATTGATAACTATTTGGTTGATATATGTCTCTCACCCCTCTTTCCCACCTAGCATAGCAACATATTCGATGTAGACTATATTGGAAAATGGTTGGATCGTTTTATGGTGTAGAAATTATACAACATGTATGTATATCTTGGATTCACCCAACCTAATAATATGCTAAATTTAAATATTGAATCGCTTCTACAAATATTTTTGGAATTAAAAACACAATCGCCAATTACATAAGCATGAAGAAAGATCAATCGCACACAACATAGATAATTTCTCAAGGAAAGATTACAGCTAAAAATCCCACTATCTTCCATTGTATATTTTATCATGGATCATGAAACAATTACATACAAAACTCTTCTCACAAGATATCTTAGTACATCATCTAATTTTCTCACGCTGTCATACAAAAATTGGCAAGTTCCTTAGCCAATTTACTGTCTCCAGACAACCTGCCTCCACTGCGCGATCCCTAATGGTAAAGAACCCTGAATAATGGATACCTTGCCTTCCTTGACTGCGTAAATATCATTGGCTCATCCAATGTGTGTGTGCTTGCATGTGTGTAAGCGGATAATGTCACAATTGATATTTATCTTCCCTTTCACCTAGAACTCAACTGGGTCTCCACTGAATCTGACATGCATGTAGTTAATAATAGTAAAAACATCAGTTGCATGTGAGATCACCACATGTGAATTAATTAATATTTAATTCACTTTTATCTCTCATTAGTGTATATGTAGTTACAACTAGCACAACTAAATTTAACTAAGTTAAACTTATTTACAACTTGCATTAACTCATGCACCACTGCATTTCCAACTCTGTTACAACTAGAATTATCCTTCATGTCCCACCAACCAACCTCTTAACTCGAAATTCACTTAGCTAACTGATTTTCCACTTCAGTTAACTATTTTCAAGTCCTCATTGAGAATAGATTATAGTTTAATGTCCATCTAAATTAAGGGATAATAAAAATAGACATGCATCTAAAAATAGACATTCACCTAAAAACAGCTTGTGTGGGCCCCACCCTAGTGTAGGTGCTTAATTTTCACTAGGATCATGGATGTTGTTTCCGGATGCCAATTTCACAGTTTCTTGTTGCAAACTACAACATATGGTACATCGGAGTCTCATGGAGGCCCTCAGAAACTTATGGTCTTCAGTGGTGTAGTATCACATTTCATACCATTGTCCAATCCTTTTGTAGTGGCGAATTGAAGGGGTCAGGAAAGGCATTCCATTCAAATTCAACCGTATCTAGCTCGAGAATGTTGATTTCACTCTCTGGTTAATCAGGGGTGGACCACTCTCCCACGAACAGAATATCAATCTCATATGAGCCACATCTTGGCCTTTCTTGCCACCCTTAAAAGGAGGGTTCGCACTTCGGAGTGAAATAAGAAGGCACGTTTATGTGCCGAGCTAAGGATGGTGACTGAGTAAATTCACAAATTTAGTGCATGTTTTTCTTAAGGACATCCTTTGCAAATGGAACTGGACACTCTCAAAACTCTTGAAACTAGGAAGAAGTAGATCCTGTCCATCCAGGAAGAAACTTGGCAACTCAAGATTCACACCATATGGATACAGGCAAGGGCTGAAACACTAAGTTTTTCCATAATTTTTCCAATCAGTGAAGAAACTCTAACTTCATATGGAGTATCAGAGGGGAACATGGGACTCTCAAATTTTCGGATGAAAACATCTATGGGGAAGCTGTTATATTTTTCAGGACTCTCTTAAAAGAAAGAGATGATGTTCTTATTGAATACCTGCTCTGGGATGTCGAGGATTTCCCTATGATGTTTGATCACGACCCCAACAGGATTCCACAGTGGCATGTAACTCTCAATGAAATACATAAGGTTATCCTCTCATTTTCCAAAGACAAGTGCCCTGGTCCCGATGGTTGGACGGTTAAGGTCTTTACTCTTTTTTTCGACCTGATGGGTGAATCTCTTTAGGAAATGGTTGATGAATCCCATCTCACAAAGTCCATCTATAGTGCCATCAAATATACTGTCATTGCCTTTATTCCCAAATTGTATGCTCATGACTCTTTCTTTGATTTTTGTCCCTTCTCGATGTGCAATATTATATACAAGCTCATATCCAAGGTTATCGTTGAACGCATCAAAGATTTCTTATCTCGGGAGCAGTTTGACTTTCTCACAGGAAGTTCCATCCACAATGCAACTTTTATCGCATAAGAATGTATACACACCATACATTCGAATAAGCTAGAGGTTGCAGTCATGAAGATTGATCTCAGGTAGGCATATGACTGTGTGGACAAGCGGGTACTGAGGCTCATACTTTTCAAGATTGGTCTGACCTTTGATAACGTTGCATGGATTATGGCATGCATCACTAATATTTGGATTTCTATTCTGATTAATGGATATCCCACCAATTTCTTTCGAGCACACCGAGGGCTTAGACAAGGATGCTCGTTATCTCCTCTCTTCTTCTTGTTAGTCATGGATGACTTTAGCAAGAAGATCAACTCCGCCCAAACACTTAAAATTTTTCAGGTTTTGCAAATGGATCCTCAGGATGGGCACCGCCACTAGACTACTCATAAATGGACCCAAGTCCTATTTATATTTCTCCACGGGGAATTATATACATATCAGATATGTTGTTGACATTTTTAATACAAATATCGTGCCACTAAAAAATCGCTTTACATATCTGGGCTTTCGACTAAATCCATATGCTACATATTTGACGACTAGATGTGCCTCATCTCCAAGATTGATAAGAAATTAAATTTTTTTTCCTTGCACTTCTTAACACTCAGTGTTTGTCTTATTTTGATACAATATGTCCTTCAACAGATCTCTACCTACTGGGCACATATTTTTGCTATTCCTGTTCGCATTCGTAATCTCATCTAAACAAGGCTTACTCGTTTTTTGTGGTTTGGAAACAATGTTAACAATAATTTCCACCTTGTTGCTTGGGACAAAATTTCTAGACAAAAATACGTGGAAGGATGGGGGATTTTGGATGCACGGAGTTTTGGAATCTCCTTGCTATTAATATCATTATGGAGAGATCTCATTGATAATGGCATCTCGAATCATATAAGTAGAGTCAAATGCCTCTAAGACCAACATATATCCTTTTGGATTGCAAAACAGGACATTGGAAACAAATATGGCTCCTAAATTTGGAATATCTTTCAGAAAATTAAGATTATTTTTCTTTCTCGACTGGTTTGGAATTTTGGTAGGGGGAACCTACTGCTCATTGGACAGAACAATAAAAAGCATATTATAGATTATAGCCTCCTTTCATGGGACACCATCCACTCCTTACAGTGCAGGGATATTTTTTCCTACTACAAGTGATCAAGTACTGGGAACACAGTATTCCACATTGGATGTTGGCCTCCCAAATTGGACTTCAGGCTCTCCAAGCATTGGAATGGTACCATCACATTCAAGTCTTGTGACACGCGGGTTTGTGCAGACATCCTGTTGGTGATCATATCACATGGGGTGGACTTTTCCAGTGGGATTTCATTATTGTTTCTGATTCCTATCATCACATTATGAAATCCAAGGTGGGGTTTTTGACTTTTAACTAGTTCCTCACTATTTCGAAATTAAATATTCCATTTAAAATTATATGTTTCCTATGGCTTTCATGGAAGAAAAAATTCCTAACTTGGGACAATATGAGAAAATGGGGCTACATAGGACCAGACATATGTCAACTATGTTTTTCTGATGATGAAATTGTATTACACTTGTTTTTCAAATGTCCTTTTGCTGTGAAGGTTTGGATCTCTATGATCTCGCAATTTCGAACCGATCCCATTCCTTTTCTCACTGTTGAAGAATGTCTCAAGTGGGGTTTATAGCGTGGAGTTTTTTCTACTTTTTTACCTCCATTTTCCTTATGGGAAATATGGAAGACCCACAACCATTCTATATTCCATGGTCGGAAACCAAATGTCCACCACACCGCCACTAAAATTTGAGGATGGATGGAATTCATGTGCTTGAAGTGCACACCAATTCCTGATTGCATGCCTTGACTCACACACACCCCCCCATCATACGACCTGCTGGTTTTTTTGATGGTGCAATGTAGGATCTGAAATGTGGGTGTGGGGTTGTTCTTCTTTTAGATGGGGACTTGGCTTATAGATTGCACTGGTATAGGGGACCTGGCACTAACACCAAGGATGATATGATGGCGCTATGGGGACTCTTATGCTTTTCTTTTAGCAAACAAATCCTACACATCAAAATATTTGGTGACTCCAAAACAGTCATTGATGGATTTTCTGATCACACAACTTTTGATCCACCTTTGCTCAAGAACTGGAAGTCCTGCATACAGTCTCTTATTCACTCCTTTCTCCATGTCCACATGCAACATATCTACCGTGAATCTAACTATTTTGCAAATCATATTTCCAAGATGGGACTTCGCAACCCCGAAGGATACATACATTTCTCCAGACTTCATAGGGGGATCGTGTTGGAATCTGGCTCAATTAACATGCCTTGGCCCACTTTCTTTTCCACCTCTCTTATATTTTCCTATGTTGTATTTTTTTGTATTTATCACAACTTCCTTTAATTATGTTGATGATTGTTTCATATGGAGAGTATACTTATATTATGCACTTATTTCTTAATTTTTCTTTTATGGATTATTGTTTTAGAACTTCATGTTATGGGTCTTTCTACTTTCTAGCATTTGGTGGCACTTGGTAGCCCACTCACAACATGTTTAACACACTGAATATGTACTAGAATTTTATTAATATAAGCTCAATTGTTATTTTCATATCAATATATATATATATATATATATATATATATATATATATATATATATATATATATATATATGTTGAGGATAGAAGAATGACAAGGGTCGAGTTTGTGAGGTGGTGCAAAGTCCAAACTGGAGAGACAATGTCATACAAACCCAATCAAGCCATTAAAAAATTCAATGCACACATATGATGGGAAATTGGGAATTTACATTCAAATATGTATCCTAAAAAGGGGCAATATATTATCTTTTATCAAACAATATTATTAAAGGTTATTCATACCATCTCATGAAAAATCATCTACACTTTCGTTGGAGCTTGGTGTATCAACAATTTCTCCCACAATTCTATTAAAGATAGTAGGATGGCAAGGGTTGAGTTGGTGAGGTGGTGCAAAGTATACATTGCAAAAAGATAAATTTGTACCCACTAGACAATGCTAACTCTCGGAGTCAGGGCTCACATTGAATTTCAAAATAGAGTTGAAATGTCGACCTTGAGTATCTAGGCTTTTGCATTTGATAATGGATTATATGTCATCAATGATCATAGACTCATACATCACCAATTTCTAAATATCTTGGTCCAAAATCCATAGTAAATTATTTCCTAGAAGGTTGCGGCCTGATTGGTAACTCCATGCAAGGCTAGTTAACAACACTTGTGTTAAACGCTACATCATGTCATTAGTAATTTCTTTTAAGATTCAGAATTCACACAAATATTCACTGAAATTAATGCCCAACAAATTTCAACCCTAGTCAGACTTCAAAGGAAAAATTAATTATGTTCCTTAAAATTATAGAGTGAAATCATATCAATACAAAGAGCGTAGTCATCAATGCTATGTAGAATTGTGAATTACTTTTAGTAGTACGAAAAATTTATGAAATAAATTTTATATTATTTGATTAATTTTATTTACTTGAAAAAAAAATCAAACAAAATAAAAATCATCACGTCAATGTCTCATATCAATTAAAAATAAAAATATTTAATTTTAAAAATTATATATATATATATATATATATATATATATATATATATTAAATGGAATTTAATATAGAGAAGGAAATATCCACATTTTGTAAACCGGATTTTCCGACTCCACTCTGCAAATTCTAGGGTTTCTTATGCATAACTATCTATGCTTGGCTCTGTGAGAGGGGGCTCTTCCCCCTCTTTTATCTTGATTGTTTTGAGATTCCATAATAATTCTATATCTACTAGTATTCTATGTCAATGTCTTCATCTTCGACATCCTTTTCATAGAGGAGTTGGACGAAGTGGAGTTTCTCGTTTCACAACAAACGCTCTATTGGGTGCATTGGGGAAATATATAAATTAGTGGTGTTTCCTTCCAAAAGCAGTGCAAGATTCAAAATATGAGGTTAAATCTAGTAATATCGGAGAATATACCCAATATATGCAAAGATCATACTCTGATATGAAAATTTTATGGAATTATGTCACTCTAAAAAGACTTTGATTGGATCGATCCAATATAAATGGAACCACTAGGTTCAAATAGAATTGGATTTAGGGCCTAAGGGTTTTTTACAGTAATTTTTCTAGTTTAGAAGACAGGTTGAGGGTTTTTGAAGGAGGGTTGTATTTTTTCATTAATGCAAGGTTCTTCATGTGATTCTAGAAGGAGCATTATAATCCGGAAAAGCAGGATCTTTTGCAGCCCCCGTGTGGATCTGTCTCTTTTCTCTCCCCAAGGAATATTGGGAGGAGGAAACTCTTGAAGGCATCAACAATGCCATCGACAACATTGTCAAAGTATCAAAGGCTACCAAGAGAGGAAGGTACATGATCAGGAGTTCATAATTTTTTTCTCAAAATTCAAAGTTATAGGATTGGGTTGAAACCAAGATTGTTGTGTAGATCTCATCTTCTTGATTCTGGTGCTACAAACGGTTTGAAAAACCGAGGTCGTATGAAGCCTCTGAGTTTATGGAATAAGTTGCATGAAGCCTCTGAGTTTATGGAATAAGTTGCATGAGGACATGCAAGAAGTCAGCAGTGGGGGTATGTTGAGCCTCAAGATTGTGCTTTCTTTCATCTTACTTTACCTCATTTTCCTTTGTCCATTGTTATCCCAGACCCAATTGATCAATGAATTTAGTTAAAATTACTTTTAGAATGGTTTACATGACTAACTTGCTAAGTTTTGTGATTTCTGTCATTGTAATGCATTTTGACCAGAACTAGCTGCAAAATGCAGACATTCCGTAGCTAACCGGAAATTCTGCAGTTGTCTTCACGTTTGGGTATGTTCCAGGTGGCCTCTCAAGAAAAACCACATATGGGTATATTACACGTCATGTCTACATTGTTCGTTGCTCACCATGAAGGAAAAACTGAATTCTGGATATGGTTTTGGTACGTGGGAACACATTTAAGAAGGCAAATTTCTAATAGGACTGTCTTAGTCCAGATGTCCTTTTCCTTTTTACGCAGCCACTTCAAGAGTCCTAATGTGATTTCGATAAGGAAAGACAATGATCCTGGAATTGTTGCAAGTCTTGTTATGTAAATTTGTTATAAAAACACTTGGGAAACCGAGAGCTAGGCTAGATTTTGTTCTAGATTTTGCTTAGATTCTGTGCTACATTTCTGAAGACGCAGATTGCTCTGTTCAAGTTATTTCTCCTTTAATGAAGAAGACAGTATTGTTTTGAAAGCGTTGATTAGATTTGGAGTTAGATTCCGTCTGGTGGTGGAGGGCCCCTGCCTCCTGCACGGTTTTACTTGTGTAATTTAGATAAGTATCTTAGTTGCCTTTACGTTTTTGAAGTTTGAATTCGTAGTTGTTTTCATTAGCCACTATAGTTATAATCGTTCTAAAAACTCTTCCAAAAGAAGAAGCTCTTCCAAAAGATCATGATAATGAATGGGAAATGGCCATAGTGTTGTAGGATTTAATTGTGATTTCTTTTGTTCACCATCACAGTTATACTTTTGCTAAGCACTCTTCCAAAAGAAGAAAATCTTCCAAAAAATCCTTATGATGTCTTAAGCATGATTGTGATCCTGAACGTTTCAGTTGTGTGTTTCCACTAAGTACCATAGTTGTTCTTGCTCTTAAAACGCTCTTCCAAAATATCATAATGATGGGTAGGAGATAGCTATGATATCTTAGTTTTTAATTGCTTTTAGTCTTTATGTTTGCATTTGCACTGAATTGTACAGTTAGAATTGTTCTAAGAAACTCTTCCAAAATACCAATCATGATGAACAAAACAGGTTGTATAATCCCATAGAATAATGCATGATAGCTTAGTTAGGATACTCCGGAGTCTAATTGCATTTAACTCATGCTCTGTTATTTTGTTTTGAGTTTGATAATGACTTGTTAGTTCAGCACTTTTTAAACTAGTGACATCTTAAGTTCAGTTTTAGCTTAACTCATTGCATTTGCACTCCACATTTAGTTGTCATCCACTGCATATTAGATTACTTCAGTTGTTAAACTTAACAAAACAGCCTTCATTATTTACAAACATCTTCTTGTTCCAAATCTATAATTGATTCATAAACATAGGAACAGAAGACAATATCATTTCAAGGCCTGAGGTACTTTCGCAACTTCTTTACTACTTCATAAATAGAGCCTTTCCTCAAAAGACTACTTTAAAAAGAAACCTATAACTTTTGGGCGAGGTTTAGTGATGATTAACTAAGTTGCAGAATAGAGTTAGGAACTAGTCTTAGAGTGGAGATCTTATGATGGTATCAATGTTTTCCTCCAAATATGCTTCAACAAATCTCTAATCATGGATAAAATGTTGCATCATTATAAGCTAGTTGTTTAATTGTTTTAGTTAGGAGAATTTGCATACTTAACTGACCATTTCTCAAGCCCTCTCTCAAAACACCTTTGATGAAAGAATTGGACAAGTTGAGTTTATGTTTTGAGTCATTTGCTTAAAATTCATTATCAAGCTTTGTTTCTGTTTAGTCATAGTTTAGATTTGATTTTGTTTCAGTAGTTGCCTTTGCATTTGCCACTTGTCATCAACCAATTAGGCTTCACTCTGTTTTAATCATTAGCTTCTTTTCACTAGCTTTCTAGTCATTTTCCTTGTGAACATAAATCATCACAAAAGACCAAAAACATCATAAAACACTAAACACAACGCATTAAGAGACAAAACACCTAGGCACATACGGTGCACTTCACTTCAGCAGTTTACCAACCCTGGTTGACAATTAAATGAACTCAATTTAGGAGACTAGGTTGAGACCAAACATTTTGGCGCCGTTGCCGGGGAAGTGAAAACTAGGTAACCTTTTTTTCTTAGCATCCAAAAACAATTATATGCGTAGGGAGAGAGATTCAAGGGGAAGATTTATAAGCAGCAGAAGCAGAAGTTTGATTTCTAGAACACCACTTGTTTCATCTAGATCCAGAGCTAGTACACCTTCAACTCAGACCCACATTCCATCCTTTACTGATCCTGGACTTCTAGAAGATCTAAGGTCAACTATTCCATTAGAGAAACCTTCCACTTCATCCATTGAACCTGCCATAGAAGAAGATTTAAAAACTCCTGTTAGGGACACAAACCTTTCTACTTCCACAAGAGAGTCAACCGTGGCAGAAGAAGGAGGAGGAGGAGTTTTTAATGGAGAACACACACTATTTGGAGGTAGAGGTAGAGGTAGAGGAGACGGAGGAAGAGGAGAAGGAGGTAGAGGTGCAGATGGAAGAAGAGGTAGAATAGGAAGCTCTTTTGGGTTCCCTATAATTGATGAAGAAACCAATACAACCATGAAAAACATTTCACCCTCTGTCCTTCCAAAATTCTATGGACTTAAAACTGAAGATCCTGAGACCTTCTTATTTGAATTTGAAGTTCTGTGTAGAACTTATGACTACTTACAAGATGCTCAAAAACTGAAATTATTCACTTCAACCTTGAAAGGAGCAGCATTGAAGTGGTTTATGAGTCTGATCAGCAGTTCTACTAGAACATGGGAAGACATGAAACAAGCATTTATAGAGAGGTATTTGGCTTATTGTATGCTGGTTAATCATAAGGAAGAAGTGTTCAAGATGTTACAAAAAGAAGATGAAAATTTGGAAGATTTGTTGGAGAGATTTAATTACAACATCAAAAGATAAAAAATGGAAAACCTAGATCAAGACACCTTAAAAGCTCTTTTGTTGAAAAAAATTAGGGATGAATGGTTGGATATCCTTAACATGATGGGAAAAGGGGATATATCACAACTCACATTACCTGAAATATCTGAGTTATGTATCAACCTTTCAAGAGGGCAATCTAAAACTGTCAAAGGTCCAAGAGATCCTGCTCTTGCAAGGGAAAGTAAGTCTGCTTCTGGGACAGTAAGTAGATCAGAAATAGGACACATGCTTGATGATTTTAAATATGACATCTTAGGGAGTCTTAGTGAAAAAATAGACACCCTCAAGATACAAAACAAGCAAAAGGCTGAATCTGATGCCTTGGCAATCTTTTGTCCCAAATGTAGAAAGAAACATGCCTTGAGAGAGTGTCCTTTGGAAGTAAAAGTTGTAGAAACCTGTGTCATTTGTTCTGAAAAACATGAGACCAAGAATTGTCCTTCTCTTCCTGGTCTCAAAGTTGTCTTTCAGGAGGAAACTCCTACAGATTCCACAGATTCCCTCAATTTTGTATCTAGAAGGCCTTGGCAAGGACCTCAGACACAAGGATTCCATGATCAAATGTATAATCAACCTCCACCTTGGAATTCTTGGCAACAACCTTGGCCTTGATTTCAAAATCAATCTCCAGCTTGGGCACAAGGATCACAAAGTCCCTATGGAAGATACTCCCCATACTATCAATATCCACCATCCTATCCACCATATCCACATTTTTATCCTCAAAATCCTCAACAAAATTTTCCTCAAAATCTTCAACAAAATCCTCAACAACATCATTAGAACCAACAACATCAAAATCAACCACTTTCATTACCATTCCCTCAAAAATCAAATCAATTGCCTTCTCAACCCATACCAAACCCCAATAATAAAAATCCTCATAACACATACATGATAGAACGCCAACAGTTTCCAACTTATTTAATTACTCCTCTAGACCTTAGTGATGTTCAACTTAGGTCTGGAAGAATACTTGAAAAGAGGAAACCTTCTGTGATTATACAAGAACAAGATAACTCTGAGGAAGACTCTCTACGGGTGAATAAAAGTCTTGAGGGAGACACATCTTTTCAAGACCCAAACACTGAAAAATCAAAGCAAAAAGATCCAATAAATTCAACTCCTGTATTAGAGCAACCATCTACATCTACTTCTATACCTCCTTTTCCAGAAAGACTACAAATTGATAGAGGTGTAGAAAAACAAATCATGGTGCCTAATTATGATTTCCTAGATGAGCTGAGAAATTTTTGCATTAAAATTCCATTATTACAAGCCATCAAGGAAATTCCAATTTTAGCCAAAACAATAAAGGAGTTGAGTATGAAGAAAACAAGAAAAAGAATAAGAGAAACAAAGAAAATTCAACTGGCAGGACAAATAGCAGACATTATGATGGGCAAGATTTCTATTCCAAACTATCTTGACCCAGGAAATCCAATTGTCAAAATTCACATCAATGGAATTGAAATTCAAAACACACTCATTGATTTAGGAGCAGCAATCAATATCATGAGTAGACAAATCATGGATAAACTGAAACTTCCTAATCTTCTCTTTACACCCACATTATTACAATTAGCAGACAGATCTGTGATCAAACCAGATGGGGTAATAGAAGACATTCCGGTGTCCCTAGATTCTTGGGAGTACCCTGTGGATTTCATGATCCTAACTCCTAAGAATAATCTAGGAGGACATCCTGTTATATTAGGAAGACCTTGGTTGGCTACAGCTGATGCTTTTATTAGTTGTAGATCTAGTGATATGTACATCTCTGATGGTAGTTCAACTAAGAAATTCACTTTATATCCTCCAGCAAGGACAATTACAGATTTAGATGACACTCAATGGATAGAGGATGAAGAAGATTTACAACCTCTCTTCACAATTTCAGAAATTAGTGAAGATAATCAAATTCTGAATACTCTAGAAAATTTTGAATCCTCTCCAGAACACAAACATGAATCATTTCAAGAGGGATCCAATATTGAGTTTTTGTCATCTAGGCAGATGTCTCTTCATTCTATGGACAAATTTGGCAACTCTACAAGTGAAATTTTTCCAGGCAAAACTTTGAACATAAACAAGAACCTAGAAAAATCTCAACAAGAAGAGTTAGTCAAAATATTACAGAGACATTCTTCTGCATATGCATGGGAATACACTGACATGAAAGGGATAAGCCCCAAGACTTGCACTCATCACATCTATATAGAGGAAAATTGCAAACCAATCAGACAACCTCAAAGACAGATGAATCCAAATCTTAGGGAAATTGTTAAAGAAGAATTGCAAAAATTGTTAAATGTCAATTTCATCTATCCTATTTCAGATAGTCAGTGGGTTTCTCCTTTAGTAATTGTGCCAAAGAAAAATGGTAAATGGAGGGTATGTGTTGACTACCGAGCACTAAACAAAGCTACTCTTAAAGACCATTTTCCCTTACCTTTCATAGATCAAGTGTTAGATACATTAGCTAGCAAGAAGTACTTCTCATTCTTAGATGGGTTTAGTGGTTACAATCAAATCCAAGTAGCACTTGAAGATCAAGACAAAACCACATTTACTTGTCCTTGGGGTACCTATGCTTACCGAGTATTGCCATTTGGATTATGCAATGCACCTGCAACATTCCAAAGGGCAGTATTAGGAATTTTTTCAGATCTAACACATGATTGTGTAGAGGTGTACATGGATGATTTCACAGTTTATGGAAACTCATTTGAAGAAGCTTTAGAAAACTTGGAAAAAGTTTTAAAGAGATGTCAGGAAGCAAATCTTTCACTTAGTCATGAAAAATGTTTTATGATGTTTATTGAAGGTATTGTTTTAGGGCATCACATTTCAGGGGATGGGATTAGAGTTGATGAGTCAAAAGTTGAAGTCATCTCTAACTTATCTATTCCAAGTTGTCAAAGAGATGTTAGAAGTTTTCTAGGATTTACAGGATATTATCGGAGATTTATAGAAAATTTCACCAAAATAGCATCTCCACTCTTCAAATTACTTACCAAAGATTGTGAATTTAAATGGACTTCTGATTGCCAGTTAGCTTTTGAAACCCTGAAAACCAAAATTTCTGAAGCACCTATATTAAGGGGACCTAACTGGAAGTTACCTTTTCATATCTCCACGGATGCCTCCGATACAGCTCTAGGAGCAGTATTGGGACAGAAAGACTTGATTCCCTATGCCATCTATTATACCAGTAAAAATTTGACTCCTGCAGAGTTAAACTATACTGTAACTGAAAAAGAGTTTTTAGCTGTTGTTCATGCCATAAACAAATTCAGACACTATATAACAGGCTATGAAACTTTTGTTCACACTGATCATTCTGCGATTAGATACTTAATGAACAAATCAATTACTAATGGCAGAGTCATAAGATGGTTATTGCTCTTACAAGAATTCAACATCACCATTCTAGATAGGCCTGGAAAACAAAACACAGTAGCTGATTTCCTATCTAGACTCCAAAATATCAAAGATGACACTCCGATTGAAGATCAATTTCCTGATGAATATCTTTTTGCAATTTCTACTCAAACTCCATGGTTTGCTGATATTGCTAATTATTTAGTTTCAGGGAAATTTCCTTCAATAATGAATGCAAGAGATAAAAGAAAAATTATTTATGACAGTGCAAAATATTCATGGGTTGCTAATGAGTTGTACAAGACAGGTCCAGATTTGATCATTAGAAGGTGTGTTCGTGAAGATGAGATGCCTGAGATTCTCAAAGCATGTCATGATGAACCTTGTGGCAGACACTTTGTTGATAAGAGGACAGCCTATAAGATCCTTAATTTAGGATATTATTGGCCAACCTTGTTTAAAGATGCTAAAGAGTATGTCAAAAGGTGTGACAGTTGCCAAAGGGTAGGGAAACCTTCTCCTTCAAGTGAGATGCCATTACAACCTCAGGTACATATTGAACCTTTTGAAAAATGGGCTTTGGATTTTGTAGGACCTATTAGTCCTCCATCAAGACAGAAGAGGTATATATTAGTTTGCACTGATTATGTTACTAAATGGATAGAAGCCAAGCCATTACTTGTTGCTAATGAAGCATCTGTAGTTACTTTTCTTTTTGAGGATATTTTTACTCGTTTTGGTGTCCCAAGGGAAATTGTTACAGATCAAGGAGCTCAATTTACATCAAGGCTAGTGGAGCAAATGATGGAGAGATACAAAATCAGGCATAGAAAATCTACTCCTTATCATCCACAAGCAAATGGTCAAGTGGAATCTACTAATAAGGTCATTGAAGGAATCCTAACAAAGATTGTTCATTTACATAGAAGAGATTGGGTAGATAGGCTTCCTGAAGCCTTGTGGGCCTATAGAACTACATGGAGAAACACAATAGGCCATACTCCTTATGAACTTGTTTATGGAAAGCAAGTTTTGTTTCCCATAGAGTTCCAGATTCAAACTTTCAAAATGGCAGTTCAACTAGGACTTGATCTAACAGAGGCACAAAAGCACAGATTGGAGCAGATTAATGAATTGGATGAGATCAGACAAGATGCAGTTCAGAAAACAAGTCTAGTCCAACATCAAAGGACTAGATGGAATGACAAGTACATCAAAGAAAAGAAGTTCAAAGAAGGTGACTGGGCTCTCTTGTTTGATTCAAAGTTCAAGGATTTTCAAGGTAAATTTCAAACACATTGGCTTGGGCCATATGAAATTGTGAGAATTTTTGACAATGGAGCAATAAAAATTAGGACAATAGATGAAGAAGAGGTTACTTTTCTTGTGAATGGTCATAGATTGAAGCTGTATCAAAAACCACTCTCAAGAGAAGAATTTGTCAAGAAGTTCCAGGAAAACAGTGATGTGAAGTTAATGAAGAAGAATCTTTCTTCTTCATCAACTTGATTGAATTTTCTGAAGCATTTCTTTTGAAAAAAAAAACTAATAATAATAATAATAATAATAATAATAAAAATAAGGTATAAACATGAAAACCAATCATTGATTGGCATGTTTATACAGAAAAGATAGGGTGAAAATCAGATTTTTTCTGACACTCTAACTTTTCCCATTTTGTTTTTGCAAGCAGCTGTTACAAAATCATAAGTTCAGATCCATTGTACTTATGATCCATTTCATTTCATATTCATTCCATTCACTTATCCATCCATACTCCATTTCATTCATTCATTCATACTTCACTTCATTCCATATATCATTCATCTCATTCCATATTTCATCCACCTCATTTCCATGTCAAAATTCAAAATTTGATGTCTTGCTGCAAATGAATAACAAATGTCATGGATTGCAGGGCAGTTTTTATATTCTTCCACTCAATTTCATTGAATTCATTCCATTCCATCATCCACTTAATACATATCATGACTCATCATACATCTTCATTCATATAAAATCTCACTTATATTCCAAACCACTCCATTCCATGATCAAAATACTCTACAGGTACATTCTGCAGCTTAACAGATATTCTGCAGCTGATCAGACTTTCCGCAGCCAGACAGTCATTCCGCAGCTACAAATCCTGAAGGCACTAATTAGCAGACATTTTAATTGCAACAAGATGATCTAGTATATCTATGAATAAGAAGAATAAAGGAGGTTTATGAAGACTCTTCCAAAGGAGAACAAAGAAGACAAAGACCACAAAAAGCAAATGAAAAGCAGAGGTAACAAGTTTTGATTATAATGGCATTTCATAAGGTTTAGCATAGTTTTAGTTATGAATCATTCGAAAAAGTTGTTTTAATTATTTTTATTGATCATGACCAAAATACCCTCCACAAACTTTGGATTAAAATATCTCATTTCAAATTCTATACCCGACATCATTTAAGCGGCTAAAAAGGCTGAAGTGTTTAATTTCCTCACGTCACCCAACCAAATCATTCAATGATGATTTTCTTTTCCGTTGTAAAAATCTCCGCCGTCTTTTCACTCATTAATTCGTTTTCTCCACCTCACTTCATTAACTCATTTCCGTAACTACTTCCATCACTCCATTCTGTAGCCAGCACCTCATTCCGCAAAATAGAGATATTCCTATCACCGTGAGCAGAGCAAAGGGTATATCAGTTTGAATATCAAAGCCCTATCACCGTGAGCAGAGATTGAGCATTATCACTATAAACGCAGAGGTATAGCAGTGTGGAATTTGAAGCCATTTGTCACCAAAAGACAGAGGTATAGCAGTGTGGAATTTGAAGCCATTATCACCAAAAGACAGAGATATATCATTGAGGAATTTGAAGCCATTGTCACTGTCAACCAGAGGCATATCAGTCCGAAATTTGAAGCCATTGTCACTGTCAACCAGAGGCATATCAGTTTGAAGTTTGAAGCCATTGTCACTATTAACGCAGAGGTATATCAGTCTAAAGTTTGAAGCATTGTCACCGAGAACTAGAGGTATATCAATTCGAAGGTGAAAATTATTATTTCCGTGGGCAAAAAGAATATTAATCTGAACATTGAAGAAGCAATTATGGGTCTTATTGTAAGAACCGAACCAATGGGTACAAAATACTTGGAAGGATACCCTCAATGTAAAGAAATTTTGCAACAGGTAGGATGGCTACAATTTCTTGAGAAATTTAATGGCTTCCACAAAGAAGTCACTAAAACATTTGCAAGGTCATTTCAAGGAGCTGAGGTTGAAGTGGGGGATGTTAAATTCACTGTCACTGAATTTTTCATTGCAGAAGCTACGGGATTGCTTAGAAATGGAGGGAGATGGTTCAAAAACAGAGAATTCCATAATGAATCCTGGAAGCAAATTCTAAAATCACCAGGTATGGATATCATTGTGTTTAAGAAAGGAATTCCAAGTTCTGCATTGAAAAATAAATGGAGAAACATACTGCTTATTCTGCAAAAATTTATTACATGTGAGAGTAGATATGGCACATTTTATGTTTACCACATTAGACTAATAATGCATTTTCTGGGGGAAGAGTTAAACTTACCCTACTTTTTGCTTCAAAGTTTGAAAAAGATGGCTTCTTGTGTTCAAAGAAGGGTGCAATTTTTAGAGACAACTCTATATCATCATGGCTTGGTTAAGATTTTAATTGAACACCATTTAGCCAAAACAAATGATACTTGGGACAATTTCTTGATAAGAAATCATTTTGAAGAGCCAAAAGAGCCCTCACCTGAACAACAGCCTACAAGGAGAAGCAGAAAATGGAGGGCTTCAAAAATTGAAATTGACAAAACAGTCCAAGAAAGTAGTGAGGAAATCATCTCGGAGAAGTTGACTCAAATAAAGAGACAACTTAAGAAAGAGAAGGTAATCAGGAAATCTGCCACAGAGAAAGGAGAGGGATCTTCCCAGCCAAGAAGAAGCCATAGACTAAAGGGGAAACTAAGGAAAACTAAAATTAAACAAACAGGCGTGATAAATATAGAAGATGAGGAAACATCTATTAAAGAAGATGTTGAAGAGGATTTTAATGAAGGAACCCCTGAAATTGACCCTGCTCAGCAAGAAGTCTATGACTATGTTGAAACTTTGGAAAGGAAAGCTTCAGAGAGTAGAGAGAGAACCCCTAGTCCTCCACTGTCCGAAATAGATGTGTTAAGAAGGGATAGGTATGAGCTGAAAATACTTAATAGACACATCAAAAATGAGAATGATATTCTGAAGGAACAAGTCAAACTCAAAACCGATATGAACTCAACCTTATCTCTACATATGGACAAAGTGGAAAAAGCTAATGAAAAGTTGAAAAAGAGGAACAAGAAGCTAATCAGGGCACTTACCAACTTAAGGTTCAAACTTGTCATCAGAAAACCCAGAAGATATTTAGCTTCCAGGCAAAGGAGAAGGAGAGGATTAGATGTTCTTGCAGAAGCCTCTGAGTTTATGGAATAAGTTGCATGAGGACATGCAAGAAGTCAGCAGTGGGGGTATGTTGAGCCTCAAGATTGTGCTTTCTTTCATCTTACTTTACCCCATTTTCCTTTGTCCATTGTTATCCCAGACCCAATTGATCAATGAATTTAGTTAAAATTACTTTTAGAATGGTTTACATGACTAACTTGCTAAGTTTTGTGATTTTTGTCATTGTAATGCATTTTGACCGGAACTAGCTGCAGAATGCAAACATTCTGTACCTAACTGGAAATTCATCAGCGGTCTTCACGTTTGGGTATGTTCCAGGTGGCCTCTCAAGAAAAACCACATATGGGTATATTCCACGTCATGTCTACATTGTTCTTTTCTCACCATGAAGGAAAAACCGAATTCTAGATATGGTTTTGGTATGTGGGAACACATTTAAGAAGGCAGACTTCTAATAGGACTGTCTTAGTCCAGATGTCCTTTTCCTTTTTACGCAGCCACTTCAAGAGTCCTAATGAGATTTCGATAAGGAAAGACAATGATCCTGGAATTGTTGCAAGTCTTGTTATGTAAATTTGTTATAAAAGCACTTGGGAAACCGAGAGCTAGGCTAGATTTTGTTCTAGATTTTGCTTAGATTCTGTGCTACATTTCTGAAGACGCAGATTGCTCTGTTCAAGTTATTTCTCCTTTAATGAAAAAGACAGTATTGTTTTGAAAGTGTTGATTTGATTTGGAGTTAGATTCCGTCTGGTGGTAGAGGGCCCCTGCCTCCTGCACGGTTTTACTTGCGTAATTTAGATAAGTATCTTAGTTGCCTTTACGTTTTTGAAGTTTCAATTCGTAGTTGTTTTCATTAGCCACTATAGTTATACTCGTTCTAAAAACTCTTCCAAAAGAAGAAGCTCTTCCAAAAGATTATGATAATGAATGGGAAATGGCTATAGTGTTATAGGATTTACTTGTAATTTCTTTTGTTCACCATCACAGTTATACTTATTCTAAGCACTCTTCCAACAGAAGAAACTCTTCCAAAAAATCCTTATGATGTCTTAAGCATGATTGTGATCTGAACGTTTCGGTTGTGTGTTTTCCATAAGTACCATAGTTATTCTTGCTCTTAAAACGCTCTTCCAAAATATCATAATGATGGGTATGAGATAGCTGTGTTATCTTAGTTTTTAAATTGCTTTCAGTCTTTATGTTTGCATTTGCACTGAATTGTATAGTCATGATTGTTCTAAGAAACTCTTCCAAAATAACAATCATGATGGACAAAAAGACTGTATAATTCCATAGAATAAATGCATGATAGCTTAGTTAGGATACTCCAGAGTCTAATTGCATTTAACTCATGCTCTGTTATTTTGTTTTGAGTTTGATAATGACTCATTAGTTCAGCACTGTTTTAGACTAGTGACATCTTAATTTCAGTTTTAGCTTAACTCATTGCATTTGCACTCCACATTTAGTTGTCATCCACTGCATATTAGATTACTTCAGTTGTTAAATTTAACAAAACAGTCTTCATTATTTACAAACCTCTTCTTGTTCCAAATCTATAATTAATTCATAAACATAGGAACAGAAGACAGTATCATTTCAAGGCCTGAGGTACTTTCGCAACTTCTTTACTACTTCATAAACAGAGCCTTTCCTCAAAAGACTACTTTAAAAAGAAATCTATAACTCTTGGGCGAGGTTTAGTGATGATTAACTAAGTTGCAGAATAGAGTTAGGAACTAGTCTTAGAGTAGAGATCGTATGATGGTATCAATGTTTTCCTCCGAATATGCTTCAAAAAATCTCTAATCATGGATAAAATATTGCATCATTATAAGCTAGTTGTTTAATTGTTTAGTTAGGAGAATTTGCATACTTAGCTGACCACTTCTCAAGCTCTCTCTCAAAATACCTTTGATGAAAGAATTTGACAAGTTGAGTTTATGTTTTGAGTCATTTGCTTAAA